>OX456524.1:70678898-71261398 GCA_949748255.1 Eustalomyia histrio | reverse complement strand
TTTTTGCAGCGACATTTCAGGCTTGTTCCAAGAGCTTCACCAAATTCACAACCCCAACGAATGGAGGTTGTTTATTGACAGCAACAAAGAGAGCTTGAAGGCAGTTCTCTTACATAATGGGAATGAAAAGCCATCTGTTCCTATTGCTCATGCGGTTCATTCAAAGGAGAACTATGAAACTATGGACATTTTGCTGAAATGCATAGAGTATAGGAAATACAATTGGAAAATATGCGCCGACCTTAAAGTTGTGGCCATTCTGTGTGGACTCCAAGGAGGCTATACGCGACATTGCTGTTTTCTGTGCCTTTGGAATAGCCGCGCTGATGATCAGCATTATATAAAAAAAAAAATGGCCGGTACGAACGAAACCTGTAGTTGGAGAAGCGAATGTTCAGCGCAAACCACTAATAGAGAACCGTGAAAATATAATACTTCCGCCGCTGCACATAAAATTGGGTTTGATTAAAAATTTTGCCAAAAAATTAGACAAAGAAGGTGAAGCTTTTGCCTATTTACGGTCAATTTTCCCTTACCTTTCGCTGGCAAAAATTAAAGAAGGAGTCTTCGCAGGACCCGAGATAAAAAAAATGTTGAAAGATGAAAAATTCCCAAAGCTGTTATCACCCATCGAAGCCGCAGCATGGAATTCCTTCAGGCTTGTTGCGGAAAACTTTTTAGGAAACAACAAAAGCCCGAATTATAAGGACATAGTTGAGGATCTGGTAAAGAACTATGAAGCCATGGGAGTGCACATGTCACTTAAAATACACTTTCTGGATTCTCATTTGGATTTTTTCCCTGAGAATTTAGGAGACGTGAGCGACGAACACGGCGAGCGCTTTCATCAGGAATTGAAGGCTATGGAACGACGCTATCAGGGCAACTATGACACGGCTATGATGGGTGACTATATTTGGACCCTAATACGTGAGACCGATTGCAGCGAATACAAAAAACAAAGAAGAAGTCAGCAGTTTTTCCACATGGCATAAAATGTACACTTATATCTTTGTTTTTACTCATTTTTTTGTGCGTTGATTTGCTTAATTTAATTAGTTAGTTTAATTTCGTTAGTTTAGCTAATTGTGCGATACATTGAGCATGTAGTGCTGTAAATAAATTAAAAAATAATATACGAAGACTACTTTGTTTATTTTAAATTAAGTTCAAATGTATTTATTCGTTTGCGTTGGGTAGGTAAGCTGTGCAAATAATGAAAATCAAAAAATCGTGAAATAGCGGAATTTCGGTCGTTTACCAAAAAAATAATAAGTCGGCCATTTGTCATCAGATTTTGTTAAGTAAGGGCTTATTTTCTTTGGAAAAGTGTCAGCTATACGTAAAAAAATTAAAATCGCTGTTAACATCGCGTTTTACATTTTATATGAATTTTTATATGAATTTTTCAGCCACATTTTTACTAAAAAAACGCAGTTTTTTAACCTTTTTAAGCCGCCAACATCAAAACTACTAACCCGATTTGAAAATTTTCTGAGAATAAGTTGTAGACGGCTCAATTGTCTTTAATTTGAGTAGTAGTAGGATAAAATAGGTCAAAGAAGACTAAAGATATGCTCAAAATAGTAAGTGTACCTCCAAAAATTAAAAAAAAAAAATTAAAAAATTTGTATCTCGCAAACCAATCGACAGAAAAATTTTTAAAATTCATTTTCGTGTTCAGTAGGTCCAAATCCATGAGAAAAAGTATGCTAGAACCAAATAACAAAATGGCTGTTGCCTAGTGTTATTAAGTGTTGAAAAAGAGAAATCATAATTATTTTCAATATTTTTTTTTATTTTAATTTTAAATATAAATACTAATTAATTTTAACCATAAATAAAAATTATTACAAAAATAATTAAATTTAATATGCAATTCCACGTTCATTTTATAAAATTTACAACCTAATGTACACGCAAAATACGTTTATAAAATTAAAAAAAAAATAACGGCTCTTGTTGTATGCGCTATGAGCGTAGAACAAAAACAACAAGACTAGAATGTATTGAAAAATATTTCTATTTCAATCGTCATATTGCGTTGTTCAATATGTGTATGTTGTTTAAAGGGTGTCCCAAGAAGAACGCAATTTTTAAATCTGGCAACATTCGAAGTGTCATTGTTTGACATTTGAACAATTGTTATTGTTTGCTAGTAGAAGGTACGAGGTTAGTAAAAATGGAGCGCTACACGAATGAACAACGCATTCTCATTGTGAAATTGTTTTACCAAAATGGTGAAAGTTTTGCGGCAACAGTTCGCAAATTGCGATCAATTTGGGGTCACAATAATGTTCCAAAAGAGTCAACTGTAAGGAGATTAATGGATAAATTTGCCGAAACTGGGTCTGTTAGTGATGTAAAGACAACAACGCGCCATCGACCAGGTCAATCGACCGAAAATGTCGCAGCTGTACGTGATGATGTCGCTCAACCTCCATCCACCTCAATTCGACACCGAGCTCAGCAAATCGGTGTCTCCAAATCCACTTTGCAGCGAATTTTGACGAAAGATTTGCATCTTCATGCATACAAAGTTCAATTGACTCAGGAACTGAAGCCAGCTGACCATGGACAGCGAAGGGAGTTCGTTAATTGGGTATTGGAGAGACAACATGAAAATGCTGATTTTGCCGATAAAATCATCTTCAGTGACGAGGCCCATTTTCATCTTGATGGCTTCGTCAATAGGCAGAATTGTCGCATTTGGGGTGAGGAAAATCCTCGAGTGATTCACGAGAAGCAAATGCATCCTCAACGTGTCACTGTGTGGTGTGGTTTTTGGGCTGGAGGAATCATTGGACCTTTTTTTTTATGAAAATGAGGCAGGTCAAGCGCAAACAGTCAATGGTGTTCGGTATCGTGAAATGATAACCAGTTTTTTCTTGCCTAGAATTGAAGAAATGAATGTGGAGGGCATGTGGTTCCAACAAGACGGCGCCACATGTCATACAGCCAGAGAAACAATTCAATTGCTGCATCAGTCATTTCCCGGTCGTGTTATTTCGCGTTTTGGAGATCAGAATTGGCCGCCTAGATCGTGCGATTTAACACCATTAGATTTTTTTCTTTGGGGTTTTTTGAAGTCGATGGTTTACGCGAATAAGCCGACGACGACTCAAGCCTTAAAAGAGGAAATTGGACGCTGCATTAATGAAATACCGCAGCATTCATGCAAAACGGTCATTGAAAATTTCAATAAAAGATCGCGTGCATGCCAGCAAAGCCGCGGCGGCCATCTGCACGATATATTGTTCCATACATAACCTCATTCTGTCTACTTTACGATATAATAAAGTTTCACGATTTTTTTCTAAATATCTGTGTTTTATTTAAAATTTAAAAATTGCGTTCTTCTTGGGACACCCTTTATAAGCATACTTTAGAAAAAGTTATGTATAATAATGTTTTCTCAAGCATTGTTAAATACTGCTTGTGAATTCACATTTTATAAATATTATAATAAACGAAATTAAGAAAAGCTTAAAACACACTATTTGTAAAAGCTTATTCTTAAGTTGTATTGCAGTTTGATTGCTATATGGTATATTGGGTATCCATTTTGAGCATTCGCGTATGTATGTGTGGGGTATGATGATGATGAAGTACTTACTATTCCTTATATTACGATTTTAAAATTTTTTCTTTTGTTTTATTTAAAAAGTTTCATCGTTTATGCGTTATTATCGCTTAAACAACATGATAAATCCATTTAAATTTATAGTATTTGATTATGTTGAAATATGAAGATGAAATATGCAAAAAAAAAAACAATACATAAAACATAAGTTTACATTTAAAAATGTAATCAAGTAATAAATTTGTTAAAATGATAATAGTTTATTGGTCGATGGTAAAAGGTTGAGTGTTATTTTTCAAAAATATACATATTTTAAATTGGGTGGTGTTTCCACATCACGTTTTGCGTCGGATGAACGAAACTACAATAACTGGTGACAAATGTTTTTATAGAAACCCTATACTATTCTTTTGGAAAATGCCTTGTTTGAATGTGTATGTGGTTAATTCGTGTGTGTGTGTGACTGAGGCCTATTGTGATCCAAACTTGTATTAGATGTGACATTAAGTAAAATCACAAGGTGGTGTTTAAGTTAATTTGCAAATAATGTAAAAAAAGAAAAATGTGTAATTTTTGCATAGACTTTTTAACCTCTAATAGTAAGACTGGCCACCCGGTGAAAAAAGTTCCAATATAATTATATAAAGTTATACACATAATTCCATATAACATCATATCATAGTTGATTCAAAAAATGGTTTTCACAATCCCGTAAATCCCAATATTATTTGATATAATTATATCAAACATTGAAATTTCTTTCAAATTTTAATTTTCTTTTTTAATATTGAAAATATTTTCAATTGCCAGTGAAATGCAGATTAAAGTTCCCGAATCAAAGAGTAGCAAATTATATCTTTTTATTTATTGCAATATTCATTAGTTTATTTCTCAACTAAAATATTATCGGACCAGAACAAATAATATATCAAACCCATCCAACGATATGCAACATGCTTGGATTTATTAACTCATTACGAGCCGGATCATGCTATTTAATTTTTTTATATATTTATATACAAAAGTAATAGAATTTTTTTTTTGTTAAATTAAAACACATGTACAAAATATCTTTATTTCAATTAAACTACTTTTTTGACTGGTTAAATTGAATTTATTATATCCCAGAGCTGAGGAAGAAGTAGTAAAAACACTTTATCTACTGAACTCGAAGTTGTTAATCATTAATGATTTTAACATTGTGAGGAAGAAGTTTTTTATAGCTACTCGGTGCCGATACCGTGGTAAATCAAAAATAATTTTTTTTTAAATAAAATTTTGTGGAACGTAATAATATTTCTGTGGAATATAAATATTAAATTGTACAACTGAATATTGGCTTTTACAACTAAAAATATAATTTAATATGAAGATAGTTGCCGTAACCGCCAGAATTCGATTGGCAACAAATTCGGTGGACACAAATGATTCTGGGTGCAGCTTCCAAATAATTCACACCCATACATCAGGAAAGGAGTCAAGTATGTCTTGGCAAGTAGGGTCCTTATTCTTATACTGATTTTTTTTACTTTAAACTAAGACATGAACGGAAATTGTCTTTAATGCCAAAACAAACTCAAAAAAGTGTATAAAAAGTTTAATGTACATCTATTAAACTGTTGTTTTTTTTTTAAACTATTTAATAAAATAAAAAAAAAATATTATTATTTTGTTGGACCGCCTTTAATATACAAAACTGCTTGTATTCATCTGAACATAAAAGAAACTAAATTTTGTGTGACATATGCGAATTTTTTCTCTCTAGTAAAGCTCTTTTAAAGTCTTCCACTTTTTAATTAGATTTATACACGTTAAGGAGGAGAATGCAATTGTTTTGAGACAGATCCGACTCCATGTGCTACCGCTGGTAATATATTCTAAATAATTATTGCTTTGTTAGCATTCCTCCGCTTATGTATTGCTTTATTAGCTTTCCTGCGCTTAAACCATCGTATCCTAAATATATTGTACTTGAACTCATCACCAAAAACAACGTTTTTCCAGTAATCGAAATCGTAGATTTTGCCAGTTTTGCAAACTAAAGTATTTTTTATTGTTTTACATACTTTATTATACCCTTCACCACAGGTGGAAGGGTATATATAAGTTTGTCATTCCGTTTGTAATTTTTACAATATTGATCTTAGACCCTATAAAGTATATATATATATATTCTGGGTCCTTATGAAGAGCGAAGTTGATTGAACGATGTCCGTCTGTCCGTCTGTGCGTCTGTCCGTCTGTGTGTTGAAATGGGTTTTCCGAAGATCCCAGACATGATGAGGACTTCATTGTTATTTATTTCTGTTAAATGTGATCCATTTCTGTTTGGTATTAAAAATCAGCCAGATCGGTTAATAATGGCTGAGATATTAGCAAAAAACCAGGTCTACCTCTAATTTTTTCCGTAAAATCCCTTTGTTTAATATGTATGTAGAATTTTACGCATAACAAACACGTCCATTTGTTGAAATTCTTTTCTTTCATCTCCACCTTTTATACACAAACAACAAACACATACAAAGATTTGTCATTTAACAAACAAATCTCTAATGAACGAAGACTTTTTATATATGTACCTCTATTAACGATGATTTTGTGTGAGCTTTAATAGCTCAGTAGTCTAAACGCTATGTCACTAATGCTTTTTTTTCTCTAAGGCCGCGGGTTCGAATCCCGGTCAATTCACTTTTTTTTGTACATTTTTTTTATTTTCTTAAGACTTTTTTTTTTTTTGTTTTTTTTTTAACATTTAATAATGAATTTATATAAAATTTTTTATTAATAATTAAATAATCCATAAATAGGCTAAAAATATCAAAATTTTTATAAAAACCCTCTGATACAAACAAAATACAAACGTTTTTATTTCTATTTTTTGCTCCGATTTAAAAGAATTTATAAACAGATTTTTAAACCATTTTATTTCTTATATATTAAGAAAATTTTATACATAATTTCCTTTTGAGTGCAACTATTTTAGGTCATAACTTATAATACTTTATAAACTATTTTCCTTCAAATTTTTAAAATTAAGCTAAAGAAACTAAAAATATTTTTTAATAAAAAAGCGAAATAAAATCCCAAATGCAAATTTGCCAGCTAAATCAAACGTTTTTGTAGAAATAAAACACATGCAGTTCTTTTGATTTCTTTTAACGATTTGTTGTAATTCTTTTCTTTCACCTCTTCACCTTTTATACACAAACAACAAACACATATAAAGATGTATCATTTAAATAAAAACCAAACAAATATCTAATGAACGAAAACAGTTTATTTAATTATATTAACGATGACTCCGCATGACCTTAATAGCTCAGTTGTCTAAACGCTATGTCACAAATGCTTTTTCTTCTCTTAGGTCGCGGGTTCGAATCCTACATCCGCTCAATTCAACTTTTTTTTGTACAATTTTTTTTTATTTTCTTAAAACTTTTTTTTTTTGTTTATTTTTTGTTTTTTTTTACACTTAATAATTAATTTTAATAAAATTTTAAATTAATAATTAAATAATCCATAAATAGGCTAAAAACATCAAAATGTTTATAAAAACCCTCTGATACAAACAAAATACAAACGGTTGTATTTCTATTTTTTGCTCCGATAAAGAATTTTTAAAATGATTTTTAACCATTTTGATTCTCATATATTAAAAAAAATTTAAACATAATTTCCCTTTGAATGCAACTATTTTAGGTCTTAACTTATAATAATTTATAAAAAAAAATGATAAACTATTTTCCTTCAAATTTTTAAAATTAAGCTAAAGAAATTAAAAATATTTTTTAATAAAAAAGCGAAAAAAATCCCAAATGCAAATTTGCCAGCTAAATCAAACGTTTTTGTAGAAATAAAACACATGCAGTTCTATTGTTTTCTTTTAACGGTTTTTTTTTATAAATACTTTCTTTATTTATCCATTTTAAGACAATAAGCAAATTTAATAACCTAAATATTATATAACAGGAGTTATGCAGCTCCAATAAGCTACATAACTATATACAATTTTAAAAAAATAGTTAACAGATATCTACATATTTACAGGACAAATAGATTAGCCCCTAAAAGGCAAATCTAGTACATGTGCACGTTTAAGTCGTCGTGTTTCATTAGTTTCATCTAAGAGAGCACTAGCCAGGGGATTTATGTGGTTGTTAAGTCTTTGCAGATAATTTTCGCTGAACCTTTGGATTTTCTGTTTTACCGTAGGCATTTTTAGATCTTTACAAATAGCTTTGTTAGTGACAAACCACGGAGCATTAGTGATAAGTCTTAGGGTTTTGGACTGATATCTTTCTAGGATATCAATGCTGGATTTGCTCGCTGTTCCCCATAATTGAATTCCATATGACCAAACCGGTTTCAGGATAGCTTTATATATTCTTAAGTTGTTGTCTAAATTTAATTCTGATTTGGTTCCTAGAAGCCAGTATAATCTTCGAGTTTTAATTTTTAAATGCGTTTGTTTGGCTATAATATATGGTCTCCATGTCAGTCTTCTATCAAGTGTCATTCCTAAATATTTAACTGTATTGTCTCTTGGTATTGCCTCTCCATAGATAGTTACTGTAGCGCAATCACCTTTTCTTAATGCAAAGGTTATATGTCTAGATTTTTCTGAATTTACTTTTATATTCCACTTGGTTAACCATTTTTCAAGACAATAAATTTCATTCTGAACATATAACGATGCCTCAGTTAGACTATTGCTTGTTGCAGCAATAGCTGTGTCGTCCGCATAAGTAGCTACCATAACATCATCTGTTACTGGCATATCTGCATTGAAAATAGTGTACAGGATTGGACCAAGTACACTGCCCTGTGGAATGCCTGCTTTGATTTCAAATGTACCCGATTTTTCATCGTTAGTCTTAACATAAAAGTGTCTTTTTGAAAGATAGCTTTTAAAAAAGAGGTAGAATGGAGCCGGTAAAACTTTCTTTAATTTAAAAAGTAAGCCTTGGTGCCATACTCTATCAAAAGCTTGTTGAATGTCAAGAAATATTGCTAAACAGTATCGCTTATTTTCAAGAGCGCCAGTAATAACATTAACAATACGATGACATTGTTCGGGGGTTCCGTGCTTATGTCGGAAGCCAAACTGGTGATCTGGAATAATATGTTGTCTCTCTAACACTGGTAATAATCTTCGTAGAAATATTTTTTCAAATATTTTAGAGAATATTGCTAGTAAGCTTATAGGCCTGTATGACGAAAGCATATTTTTGGGTTTGCTTGGTTTAACAATCATTATTATTTCGGCACATTTTCACTGTGATGGAAAGTGGTCTAATCTCAGTATTGCGTTGTAGATTAGTGTCAAAAATATTATACATTTTCGGGTTAATTTTTTGACAACGTTTGCAGTAACCAGATCGTAGCCAGGTGATTTCTTTAAATTCAATTTTGCGATTTCGGATTTTACTTCATTAGGAGTAATATGTTTTAGTGGTAGATGCATTTGGCATGGTGAATCTAAAAACTCTAGTATTTCTTTTTTTCTTCAACGCTGTTAAGAGAATAAGGCTGAAATGTATTACTAAGATGGACAGCGAATGCCTCCGAAATGCTTTTATTGGACTAACACCATGATCCATCAGTATTTTTTACTACTATATTGCGCTTAATTGCTCTTTTCAAAAATTTGGTTGATTTCCATAAAAGATGTTCATCATATTTTGAGTTGTTTATCTTTTGAATAGATTTTGCTGTCATTTTATTTTTATGCTCGTATAGTAAAATTTTTAGCTCCTTACATGCCTTATTAAACAATCGCTTATCTCCAGGGTTTCTATTAAGCTGCCACTTTCTTCGTAATCTTCTGTTTTCTGTTATAAATTTTTTAATTTCTGTTGATATTTGGAAAGCATTCTTTTTAGATTCTACATTATTTGGAGTTAAGAGAGATGTTGCTTCATGAATGGCATTAGTTAACTGTTCAACTGCGTCATCGAGCTCTTTTCCATTTTTTAAACAGATATTTAAATTTATATTTTGGTCAAGCCAACGTTGAAACGATTGAATGTTAGTATGTGTTGTGAAAATGTTGTTAGATGATCTTATTTTAACAGAAGTATTATAGTTTTTGAGTATTGGGGTGTGATCAGAGCTTAGCTCATTAGTACCCTTCTTTTAACGATTTGTTGAAATTCTTTTCTTTCACCTCTTCACCTTTTATACACAAACAACAAACACTATTCTAGAGCTGTAATATGACCTATGGATACGTCTTATATAGCAAAAGATCGAAAATCTTTAGTATAACATATTTGCTGAAAAATTCGGAAATATCGGTTCAGATACAAAAAAGTTATGCCCAAAACATACATTTTTTTTAAATACCTATTTTCTGGAACCATAAATCTTTTCGAGTCCAAGTTTTATCACCAAACTAAATGGTTAATTTCCTCTTAAAGGCGTCCGTATATAAATCTGTCCATTCCATATATGTCCATATATAAACTTCAGTTTCTTCCCAACCATGGTGAAGGGTATATAAGATTCGGCACAGCCGAATTAAGCCGCTCTTACTTGTTTTTATATAAATAAACATACATAAAAGTGTATATAATAAAGCACTTTATTAAAAAATTTTATAAAAACATGTATAAGGTATAAATATATATTTTGGAGTATAGGCACATATGTTAATCATAGATGGGCACTTTGCAGTACCAGTAAAATTGTAGTACAAATAAGTTTTTACTTGTAATGTAATTTAAATTTCATTACCAGTAAATTTTAACTGATTACTGAAAAAATTGTAGTAACCAGTAAATGCAATTTAATTTGCATTACCTTACTGATTACTGAAAATTCAATGCACTCTCTTCACCGGAAATAAATTTTGAAGGCACTTAATAAAAACTAAATTATTTAATTTAAATATTTTAATTAAATATTCCTGTAATCAAAAAACTATTCCTAGTTGATTACTCGTATCATTTTCAATTTTTATTGCTTTATTATATTCATTTTTCTCTGTTAACTGTCCCGGCCCCAAAAATGGTCATATTTTTTTTTTTTCGAGCAACGCCCGACAAAGTGCACTTTTGTTAACATTTCTATACCTGACCGAACGAGACACAACGACAAAATGTCTTAAAAATCACACTGCTAATAAAAACGTATTTCTAAAATACACGACCCCATTACCCACATCTGCACCTGTAGAACGATTGTTTTCATTCGCTAAATATTTAAACGAAAAATCTTCAATTTATTAAAAAATACTTATGGTGAAATGGTTTTTTTTTGAAAGAAAATTTGAATGAAATACAATAAATTGTTTGTAGTTAAAGTTTTATTTACGAATAAATTGTTTTGGAAAAAATGGAAACTTCAATAATTACAAAAAGAAACATGAATACTATACTGTAAAATACAATATAAAATCAGAAGTGTAACAGTTCCAGTTTGCATTGCCAGTAGATTTTTATTGATAACAGAAGAAAATGCAGTAATCAGTAAGATTTTACTGGTAATGCAAACTAAATTTCATTACCAGTAAAAATTTACTGGTTACTGCATTTTTTTTCAGTAATCAGTAAAAATGTACTTGTAATGAAATTTGAATTTCAGTAAACATTAAATGATTACTGTAGTTGTTAATGTACTTCAAATATAGTGCAAATTATATAGACTATAATATGGACTATAAACCTGTTTCGTCGGGCAGCTAAAACGGGTCTCTAATTTCGATCTCGTCTATCAAATAACCGAATTTTATTTAGATAAAAATGTAGTAAGTTGGGTAGGGTGGCAGTCAGATGAGAGAATGGTTGGCCGGTAGGATTATTGTTAATGAGTTTAAACTAGAGGCTACGGTCAGAACCGGTCGACCGGTCTACCCAGGTTAACCGAGCTATAGAATTGAAAATTGTTGTCTGATTTCCAAATCACTAGTAAACCATTTTCCGACCACATGCCATTAGTATATCCTTTATGCGCTGGAAATAATCCACATACTAAAGAATTGGTTTTGCCACAAAAACTCCTTTGGTTGCCTAGGAACATTAATAGATACAACTAGAGTATTCAAAAACCGAAACCGAAAACCGGTCAACCGGTTTCTTTGTTTTTAAAAACCGATAGGTTTCGAATACTTTGTAAATTCGAAGAAAACCGAAAACCGGTCTTTTTTGTTCGGTTAACCGGTTTTTTTAATTACATCACCAACTGGGTTACTTGGTCTCTTTTATTTTTTCCAAACACTTTTATAATCGTTTTTTTGGTTATGAAGATTTAGATGTAAGTCTGATAGATTGCGATGAAGACCTAACTTTGGATATTTCAAATAGTTTAATTTCTGATTTAAATAACACAATAACACAAAAAGAGTGTACAAAATAATTCATCATTGTATGATAATTTCATATATCTTGATAAATGCGACAAAAGAGCTGAAAAGTTGGAAAATTTATATCATTGTCTTTTGACTATTTGTCCAACATCTAGTATTAGTGAAAGAGTATTTTCCACTTCTAGCTTTATCAAAAGCAAACAAAAAAATCGTCTTAAAACGAAACATTTAAATTGCATATTATTTCTAAAATATTATTTTAGAACTGAAAAATAGATTTTGTTTTTACATATTTAAAATGTAATATTAAATAAAACTTATTTAATGCCAAACGTTTTAAACGTTTAAATTACTAACGTACTTAATTTTACAAATTTACAAACGTAATGACCTATATTCATTTGATATGCATATAGTTTGTTAATATTAATTTTTAAGATATTATATTAAAAAATATTAAAACCAATAAATAAAATGTTAAAATGAAATATAGGGTCCGCCAAATAACCATGCAGTAGCCTACACGATCGGTCCAATTTTTAAATACATTATCGATTGTGTGCAGCTGTATTTCACCAATGGCTTCACGAATGTTGTCCTTTAAAGCGTCAATTGTCTCTGGCTTGTCGGCGTAACACTTATCTTTGACGGCACCCCACAAATAATAGTCCAACGGTGTAAAATCGCAGCTCCGAGATGGACAAACGACATCAGCTCTGCGGCTGATAATGCGATCTTCAAAAACAGGGCGCAAAACATCGAGTGTAGCTTCGGCTGTGTGGCACGTAGCGCCGTCCTGTTAAAACCAAATGTTGCCAATATCCTCTTCTTCAATTTTTTTGAACAAAAATTCGTTCAATATGACCCGATAACGATAGCCATTGACTTTAACGGTCAGTCGAGGCAGCCATTTGAATGCAATTATTTTCCATTATTAACCGGAAGGATTGTACTTGTTTTTTTATAGCATTTTCAAAAAAAAAAAGTTATTTCGCGGACCCTATACAATAAAAAAATATTATAAAATATTTTTTTCAGTTTTTTTTATTTTTATCACTTTATATATTTAATTTCTTTTTTTTTTTTGTTTGTAATTAAAACAATAAACAAATTATATAAGCTTTTTATTCAAATTTAAAAAAACCGGTTTTTTCTGCAAAAACCGAAACCGAAACCGGTTTTTTTAAAATTCGATTTTTCGAAGAAAACCGAAACCGGTTTTTCCAAAAGGCCGGTTTTTTGAATACTCTAGATACAACGAATCCCTTGAAAGACTTTCGGGCCCAGCATACTTGCATTCAAACTTAAGTATACAAGAGAAAGTCAACATTTCCCAGCAAAAATAAATGGAAGTGATTCTTAAGGAATTAATTGTTCATTGATTCTAAAGTATCGTTTAGTTCTGATTTTTCTCTTCTAAGGAAATTAAATGAAATTAAACACTTTTCAAATCTATGACGCTACAAAAAGTAAAAAGTTTACATATTGTAGTAAAAATTGCAAGGATTTCGAATAGAGATAAATAACGCCCGATTGCTGAATTTCGCGCTAAAATTTAACGAACAGTAAAACTTAAACTTTGTATAGGAAACAACAACAAATGTGAAAATGAGGCTAAGGCCCGATTACTGATGTCCTGTAGAAATCTAAATTACAAATTCAAAACAAAAGATTTAATTTTTCACTAAACCATAAGAAGGGCTTTAGATGCAATGAAAAAGGATCATAAAAGAAACTTCCACCCTATGACACCCCTATGTAAAAATCATTGGTTCCGATCCAAATTTTCACAACACCGGAATCAAAACCATTGCTTCTTTTTCTCTTCTTTTGCTACTTTTTTTTTGCTGGGTTGTACTGAGAAAATTCGTACAGCTGCTGGTAATAATTTTATTAAAAAATGTTTTGATCCAAAAAATTATTGGTATGATTCTCAGTGCGAAAATACTCGTAAACGAATGCTCAAAAAACTCAACCAGTACCGTAAATCAAATTTAGAAACTGACAGAAAATCTTACGTAGTACATAAGTAGGTCAAAATATTCAAAGTTATGTGAGGAGAAAAAGTTAAGATACAAAATGAAAAATATAGAAAAGTTAAACAAGGTTAAAAATAGCAGCGATTAGTGGAAATTGACTAATTCAATGAAGAACAGCAAGCCTAAATTGGGAAACAATTTGAGTAATTTCGATTTTTATTACTACTCCAAATCTCTCTTATCTAATGATGACTTTGATCGGAACATTTTATGGTCTATCACTAACACTATTGATCCATTCCTTGACTCACCTTTTGAGATGAGAGAGCTTATCTTAGTTCTAAAAACAGCCAAAACAAATAAAGCCCCAGGCCATGACAGAATTAGTTATGAATTCTATCAAAACGCCCCATTATGTTTTCTGAACGAGGTCCAATCATTATTTGACAATATTTTTTTACATGATAACATACCAGATTCGTTCCGTAACTCTATTATAATACCATTATTCAAGAAGGGTAACGTTAATATGGTATCAAATTATAGAGGATTATCTCTCCTAGATACGAATTATAAAATTTTCATAGGCTTAATTCTCAACCGTATTAATAGCTGGATAGACTACTATATAATGAATGAATATCAAGCGGGCTTCCGCAAGGATTACTCTCATGTAGACAATTTATTTAATTTAACTAGTATTGTTAATCTTAACTTTAACAAAAATAAGAAAACATATACGTTATTCTTTGACTTTTCTTCAGCTTTTGACATGATACCAAGAAACTCGTTGTTCTATAAGCTATCCCAGCAAAAAAAAGTAGCAAAAGAAGAGAAAAAGAAGCTGTGATTTTGATTCCAATGTTGTGAAAATTTGGATCGGAACCAATGATTTTTACATAGGGGTGTCATAGGAAGTTTTCTTTTATGATCCCTTTTCATTGCATCAAAAGCCCTTCTTATGGTTCAGTGAAAAATGGGATCTTTTGATGTTCCCAAATAAATTTTGAATTTGTAATTTAGATTTAAACAGGACATCAGTAATCGGGCCTAAGCCACATTTTCACAAACTCCCGTTAGCTTCTATCTGGGAATTTAACTGACACTTTTGTTGTTGTTTCCCATATAAAGTTTGAGTTTGACTATTGGTTATAACGGGACATTCGTTAACCGGCCTTATTTATAAAATTACTTTATTCGAAATTCTTGCTATTTTTTCCACAATAAATTTTTTACTTTTTGTATCAATAACACAGTTCGACAGTGGTTGGTTAAAAGAATATGAAAATAGGCTTAAAATAAAGAAATACGTGTCTCGGCATTTTACTGTAGCCCGTCAGAATTTTGAGAAAATCGATTTTTAAACTTTGAAGGACCGTGGAGGTTCACTTGTAATGTAACACTATTATAAAAACTTCTATAAAAACAGAATGGGTCACCGATTTTCATGCTTGAGCCAGTTTTGAAAAGGGAATTAAATGTGGATTTTTTTTTATTAATTTACATGTAAGGTTAAAAAAGAACCAAAAATGTACGAAATCGATTTTCTCATAATTGTGACGTGCTACAGCAAAACGCCGAGACACGTATTTTGCTATTTTAAGCTTATTTTCATATTCTGTTAACATTTCTTATGTGTACTCAAAGTTTAATTTTGTTTGATTTTAAGAATTTTAAATCTCTTAAACTTAAAGCATAGTTATAAATGTTAAATTTATAGAGAAGTATCTATGATTAATGTTTAACTTTGGTTTTTTTTAAAATAAGTTTCCTATCATAGATACAAAAAGTGTTAAATTTCTACAAAAAATCACATCTTTGAAAGTTGTGAAAATGAACTGCCTTGGAAGAGAAAAATCAGAACTAAACGATACTTTGGAATCAATGAAAAATTAATTCCTTAAGAATCACTTCCATTTATTTTTGCTGGGATGTAGTATAGGTCTGTCACGTAAATTGTTGGTGATATTACAAAAATTATACGATAAAACAACTAGCCAGGTGTGGGATGGTAACATAATGTCAGATCCATTCGATGTGACACAAGGCGTTAAGCAAAGATGTTTGCTTAGTCCAATATTGTTTGCTCTTTACTTAAATGACCTCCACAGTCATTTACCAGGTGGTATCGTTATTGATGGGACTGTAGTAAAAGTATTATTTTACACAGACGACATTGTTTTGCTGTCAGACTCTCCAACGATGCTACAGAAAATGATTGATGCACTATACACTTACTGCAGCCAATGTTGCCTAAAAATAAATCTAACTAAGTCCAAGATAATGATATTAAGAACTTGTACAAGAATAAGCCACAGTCTTTCATGGAATTATGGTAACAATCTAATAGAAATAGTGAACGAATACAAATATCTTGGAATTATTTTAACTTATAATCTGTCTTTAAAAAAACATCTGGAATCTAAGCTTGCCCCGTCCAAAATTGCTATAAACTCCACTTGGTTAAGTTACATTCATCACCCAAAAATTAACTTCTCTAACAAACATAAAATTTTTCATACAGCCGCAAAATCCATAATGTTTTATGGCGCTCAAGTTTGGGGTTTTCTCAGGTATGACGAAGTTGAGAAATTGTTACGTTACTCTTTAAAGAAAATGTTATATCTCCCAAAAAATACACCCAATTATATGCTCCATTTAGAAACTGGTCTACCGTCACTCTATCTGGAATCATTAAACCTTCACTTTTGCTATATAAGAAAAATGTTTAAACTACCTGTATATAGACTGCCACGTATATTAACGGTAGAGACGGTACTACAAAATACTTTTTGGATACCGCATTGGAGGTATTTATGTATTGAAATTGGAACTACTTTTGATATTGAGATTTGGAGAGGAAATTTTCAGTATCATCACAATCGTATACTTTATTATTTTGGAACGCGTTAAATTTACCGTAAGTGCCAGAAACTCCCGATATCATGATATGTACCCTACATTGCAATACGATTTTCGACCATACTTTAGCGATAACTACTCAGAACACCTCGTAAGCTTGGTTTTTAAAGCTAGGGGTGGTCTACTCAATTTAAATTCTCGTGCATTTCGTGGCAACAATTTAAGCATATGTACACTGTGTAACTATAATGAACTTGAAAATACAGGTTGGTTGAAAAGTTCCTGCGCTCGAAATGAAAGAATACTGTTTTTGTTACGAAATATATTTTTTTATTCAATATAATCTCCTAGAAGCTCAATTCACTTGTTCCAATGATATTCCAATAATTTTATCCCATCCTTATAATGGTTTTCCGGAAGCTCTGCAAAATAACCGTCTACGGCTGCTATGGCCTCTTCATTCGACGAAAAATGCTTTCCACGAAGGAATTGTTTGAGATTTCTGAAGAGATAGTAGTCACTGGGAGCCAAATCTAGTGAATACGGTGGATGTTCAAGCAATTTGTACTTTAATTCTTTGAATTTAGCCATCGTCAAAACACTTTTGTGAGCAGGTGCATTGTCTTGATGAAAAATGATTTTTTTTCTTCTTTAAACCAGGTCTTTTCTCACGAATTTTTTTTCATTCAGCTGATCGAAAAGGCTGCAATAATATTCAGAGTTGATTGTTTTACCTTTCTGAAGATAATCAATCAACAAAATTCCTTTTGCATCCCAAAAACTAATGCCTTAACCTTCTTTGCTGATCATTGTGACTTCACCTGCTTTGGAGCTGAACAACCAGCTTCAGTCCACTCCAAACGTTCTTGTTTCAATTTAGGATCATGGTGGTAGATCCAAGTCTCATCCATAGTCATAAAACGACGCAACAAGTCAGTTTTATTCGGCTTAAAACGCCACAAATTACGCTGAGAAATTTGTTTTCGATCCAGTTTTTGTTGAATTGTTAATGTGCGCGGCACTAACTTTCCAAACAGTTTTTTCATACGTAATTCTCCATGTAAAATATGGAGTACTCGTTCGTCTGAGATGCCTATGGCATTAGCAATTTCACGCTTAGTCAAACTTGGATCTTCACTAACCATATTATGTACCTGCTCAATGATTTCTGCTGTGGTTGCAGTTTTTGGTCGTCCTTCGCGTGGATCGTCTTCAAGGCTGATACGACCACGTTTAAATTCACCAGCCCAAAATTCAACGGTGCGTTTTGAAGGTGAGGACTTCTTATACACTTCTAACAATTGTTCATAAATTTCCTTTGCTTTTAAACCCTTCAAAACAAAGAATCTAATGACTGCACGATATTAAATTTTTTTCATATTAAAAAAAATCAATGACACGTCAACTTCAAATGACTTGTAAACAAAGAAAGAATTGACAGAATGACTTGCAACTTTGCATGTGTTCTCAGGAAAGTTATACCAACTTGAGAAAAAAAAAAGTTTGGAGCTAGCAGTGCCATCTCTTGGTGAGCGCAGGAACTTTTCAACCAACCTGTACTTATCGTTTACTTGGCAGGTGGCCTATTTTCTCCTATTACCGTTTAATTTTTTTTGGAAAAAGATTCCTATCAGGTAAAGAGGTTCAAGAAGTATTAAATGGCAAAGATTATATGCGCTTATTTCAATTTTTATTATACTGTTTAAAATATAGAGATCTAATAATAACTGAATTTCGCTCACTTTAAATGTCTTTATTTCTCTTTCTTTTGTTTTATAACAAACAATAAATTAATAATATAATTATAACTTTTCTTAACTAACATAAGCCAATCAGACACACAACATTTTCGTTATGTCTTATAATGATTTAACCTAAGAAAAAAAATAATGTAAAAGTATTTATGTATTATAAATTAATTTTTTTCAATAAATCATAATCATCATCAATTTAAAATTTTAAAAATCGATAGATGTTTTTTTTGCAAAATTGATAATAACATATCTTTAGTTCATAAATGCCCACATATGTGACCTTCTCCGAAAAAAGGGACCTAGTGTGTCAAAAAAGGGGTTAGGACTTAAGAGTTAGATCTCTGATAAAAATTTATTTACCCTTTAAAAACGTACAAAACGAACTCGGGAAAATCGATAAAAATGAGAAAAACAGAGCAGCAACAATAGCAAAGGCATTGTCTCACCAAAAGTGAAATAAAAATACATTACCACATAGGCATGACGTCACCAAAGTCGACACCCAATTATAACTAACGATACCAAATCGCATCTCCCAACTGAAGGTGTGTTCACAGTGATAATGCGTTATGAAACTTTAAATGCGTTTTTCTCAGAACTTCATTTTCACACACTAGTAGGTCCCTTTTCTCGGAGAAGGTCACATATTTCATATACTACACATTTATGTATTGTATATAAAAGATCAACGGTCTTTTTCGGTCTCATATGCGGCCTTTTTATATCGTTGCTCGCAATGGGTTAATATTAACAAATTTATTTAAGTTGTGGAGAAGATAATGACCACTCATTACTTTTGGGACATCGCGAACAAAAGTAATTAAGCGAGTAAATAGCCTGGTAAGTAGTTGATACAATGTTATTGCTGGGTTTATAGGGAAATACCACACGGCCTTTTTTTGGTTTTTATGAGTTGCTTCACAATAGCTTAAAACAATACAGAAATATCGAGCACCCCGGTAGGCTACAACGAGCCGATGGCCTTTGTTGCTAGTGCTCGGATAGGGTATTAGGATATAATTTGTAATTATACGATTAATATAAATAATAAATAAATAATACAGAAATAATCTAGACGTAATTCTGACTTGGGAATGCAAAATTTTTTCTTAAGCTGTGGAACAAAAATATTTCGATACTGGCTCTTGAAATGAAAAAGTCCTTAATTTTTCATACATTTATATGGAAAAATCACGATTTCTGTCGGTCCCATGTCAGCCGTTTTTATGATTGGTTCAGAATGGACTAACACTTTGCAGAAATAATCTAGCTTTAATTCTGACTTAGAGCTTTAAACTTTTTTATGTTGTGGAAGAAAAAATATTCCGATACTGGAAATGTCTTTTTGCAGAAATAATCTGCATAATCAATGACATCAAATTTATATAAATTGTAGCTAATTTCTATTATTTAATTAAAACGTCCATTTGGAAGAAGTACTACAACACGGTTAACCGGGTACCCGGTCTACACGGGAGTTACGTTGACACTTTACCATCACTTATTGTTAATCCCTTTTGTTATATTAAAATCTTTGTTTTACTTTGTTACTATTTTATTAAACCTTTTCCTTTATTTTAAACTTTAATGTATTTTTAAGAAAGCTTTCAATAGTATACCAAATTCCTTATTATTATTATACCCTCCACCATATATGGTGAGAGTATATATCAGTTTGTCATTCCGTTTGTAACATGTCGAAATATAGGTTTAAGACCCCAGAAAGTATATATATTCGTGATCCTTTAAGTCGATTTAGCGATGTCCGTCTGTCTGTCCGTCTGTCTGTTGAAATGGCGATCACGACGCGAAGACGCAAGCGGGGGTGCCTATTTTTACCCAGATTATTGAACATCCTCCCGAGCAGTTTGGTATTTAAAATGAGCAAAATCGGTCAAGCGGTTCAAAAGTTATGAGTGAAAATGTGAAGGTACCTCTAAATTTTCCATACAAATTTGTACAATTTTTCTGTATCTATTTTTTTTTTTTCTGTTAAGTAAGTAAAAATGTTATTAAGTCTTCTTATTGTTCGATTACATTTATTGTCTTACATAATATGAGAATAATAACATTCTTAGAGCTATATGTATGTTACTCTGATAACTAAGTTAACGTAAAAATCAACAATGTTAAAGTCGCTAAGAGAGCACACCTCTGTAAATAACATTGCTAAAACTAAATAAATAACATTACTAAAACTAAATAACAAAAGTTCGTTACATAAATTGACAAAACATATTCATATTACAGTTTATACAAAATTTAGTATTACGTATATCATCTTCAGCCCCTATGGTGGAGGGTATTCAAAGATTCGGCACAGTCGAATTTAGCCCTTTTTTACTTGTTTTTTATTTAAGTTAATAGTTTAGTAAGAAAATAACCTTTGTACAATAAAGTTGAATTTAAATTTTAAAATATAAAATTGAGTTTAATTACTTAAGTCGGGCGTTCGGTCGACCGTTCTAGACCGTAAATACCGGGTAGACTGTAAAGACCGGTCGACCGTAAAACCGTATAATGGGGGGCTCTAAGTTTAAACATAAGTAATTATATGCAACTAAAATCAATATTGTATGCAATAAACTTTTGACACACAAAATTATTGGCATGTAAAGTCGGATTACATAAATAAAAGAAAATAGTATGTATGTAACATTTTTGTTACATCAAATTTAATTGTATTACACAACGTAAATCTATTCAATATTAAGTACTTAATAAAATTCACATGAAATTACTTTCAATGATTCAATTTTATTTAATCCCTTTCACAAATATCAAGTGCGACTTAATCAAATATTTTGTTGGTCCAAAATAAAGGGTGGTTTAATTTCAAGGGCCGATGTTGAATGTGAACCACACCTAAAAGTCAAGTTTTTTTCTGCATTTCATTTGACATTTCTCAATTTCAGACTAACTCAATTTGAACCATGGAAAGATACACAATCGAGCAACGCGTTAAAGTTATTCAGGCTTATTATGAAAATGGGAGTTTAAATCAAAATGCATATCGTGCACTTCGTGATTTTTTCGGTCAATTTAATCGTCCAAATGTGCGTACAATTGGAAAAATCGTGCAAAAATTTAAACAAACCGGATCTGTAGGAGATGTGAAAACACCAGTGCATGCTCGTTCAGCTCGTACTGCAGAAAATATTGCTGCTGTTCGCGATAGTGTGGCTGTAGAGCCGTCCAATTCAACTCGTCGTGCCCAACAATTGCATCTCTCATGCTCGTCGTTGATGAATATTATGCATAAAGACTTGCATTTACACGCTTACAAGGTGCAATTGACTCAAGAACTAAAGCCTCTTGATCATTCCAAACGTCATCAATGGTCAGAGTGGTTGCAAAAAATGGCAACAGTGGATGATCAATTTTCGAAGAAAATTATCATCAGTGATGAGGCACATTTTCACCTTAGTGGATTCGTCAATAAGCAGAATTGCCGAATTTGGGCGAATGATAATCCAAGAGTGATTGTCGAAAAACCAATGCACCCACAAAGAGTGACTGTTCGGTGCGGTTTATGGGCTGGCGGCAACATCGGGCCGTATTTTTTCCAAAATGAGGCCGGTCAGGCAGTTACTGTGAGTGGTGTTCGCTATCGTGAAATGATAACGAACTTTTTATGGCCCGAACTGGAAGATATGGATGTGCGCGATATGTGGTGTCAACAGGACGGTGCCACTTGCCATACAGCTAATGAAACAATGGATCTTCTGCGCGACAAATTCAATGGCCATGTTATCTCACGTGGTGGCGATGTCAATTGGCCGCCAAGATCATGTGATTTGACACCGTTGGACTTCTTTCTTTGGGGTTATTTGAAAGAAAAGGTGTACGTCGATAGGCCAGCAATAATTGAAGAGCTAAAGGATGAGATAATTCGGCACATTAACGGCATAGAACCTCAACTATGCCTCAGCGTCATCGAAAATTTGGACCATCGGATGGAGATGTGCCGCTGAGGTCGCGGCGGCCATTTGGCCGATATTTTGTTCCATACATAATTGAACCATACCATATTATCATAATAAAAATAAATGACAATGATTTCCTAAATAATTTGTGTTTTATTCAAAATCAACATCGGCCCTTAAAATTTAACCACCCTTTATGTAGTGCATATTCAAAGGTTCCCATAATTGAAATATTAAAATGGTATTGTTTAGAAACATTAAAGATTAAACATAGAGTCATAATAATCGGCACAGAGAAAACAAAAAAAAAAAACTAAAGAAAACAAAATCCTAAGATTTAACGGATGGCTGCATGAGATGAGGGTCATTTCACCAACATTACGTAGGAAATCCTAAATATTATACTACAACATATAACACTGAATCGACTGATTTTACTTTGACGCCCTCAATACATAGACTGTGCAGTACGAATGATGTCAATAGGTAGTAGGTACGTTTTTTTTTTGAATTCTAAAACCAGTAGCTGTTCCAAGACACAGTATATCTTAATGGATATTTGTGTGAGGCTGATTATTTTTATACTTATTATTACAGATTTTTGTCTTTTTTTTCTTAATTTTTTTAAAGGTGTATCTCTACATTAAAAATTTTTTGTTGTTAAACAAAAAAAAAAACAATAGGGTTTATTTTTCAGACTACGAGATTTAAACAGGTATTGATTGTTTGCCGGTGAAGTCAGCCATCCAGCGTTGATGCTATTGTGCTGCGGCTGCTGTTGTTGTTTTCTTAAAACCATTATGGGTTCGACGTGTTGTCGTCGGTGTTGTCAACTCATTTGAAATTGGATCAGAAAAGCCAACAACATTTAACATATTTTATTGTCTTTTTTTAAATTTAAACTAATCGCATTGTTATTGTTTCAAATACAAGTTCAGCATTTGAATGCCAGGCTTTTTATTATGATTTTCAAATTGACTAAACACGTTGCAGTTGTTACTCGTATTCAAAAGATATCGAGTTTTTTATTTCATTTGATCTACAATACAATTTATATGATTCAATAATAAACAACATACCACACTATTTGCTGATGCTGCTACTAATGCTGTCCGTTATCAGAAATGAAAATCTTTTTGAAATAAAAAGCAGTTATATGAGATTAAAATACAGAGTGACTGATGTTATTTGATCAAATTCCCATTTCAAATACATTGGCATTTTGTTAAGCTGTCTTTTTGATTCAATCAAGGCGGTTTTTGATGCAGATCTTTTGGTATTTATTCTCTTTTCCTCTGTGTGTACATTTTAAGGTATTTTGTTTTAATCGGGTTATATGTTGTATTGTGATGTTTGTTTTTTATTCTATTTCAAGTAACGACTTTTCATTATAAAAATTACAATAGTTTTTAAAAACTTTTGTTATCAAAATCTTTATTAGATTTCTAATTTTGTAAGTTTGTATTTATAACATTTTATAGCTGGGCATTATTAATTCAAGCTAAGGAATGTTACATGAGATAAAAACAAAAATGTCTAGTTGGTCTAACATTACTTTTACGGCTGATTTTAAAAATTTTATGGGCAATCCGAATATTATAAATGTCTAGTTTTGCTTAAATACTACATTCGGGAAACGATAACGTGATGGATGACAAAATCTTACTCGTTGGGACATTAACTGGCAGTGATCCAATATATCCGTGAGGCGATGCTTCAAGATATTCTGGAACGCACCATCAGGTCTTAATGAAACTTTGTGATGGAGTGGACAAATGTAATAAGCATTCTGTAGGAAACGTATTGAATTTCTATAGGAGAAGGCTAGGTTGATGGTATCCTGGACACCAAGCATAGCACTATCACAAAACTCCACTACTGGTGTGGACTAAACGCATTTGTTTTCATCGCATAATGCTTCAAAAGTTTCAGGTCCAATTGTGTTAAAATAACAAATTGGCAGAGAATGTGTTCAACACTTTCATCTACGATCAGAATTCTTTGTATCTGCTACAACTCGTGGTAGTACAGTGTGTTACTAAACATAGCAATCAGATCATTACCACTGCAGTATAACGCACCGCAAACGTTGTGCAGATTAATGGAAATAATAATTCCATATACCTTGAAATCCCATGTTTTCGTTTACTTGGACGACCTTTTAATTGTATCACAAGACTTTAAAGAACATTTGACACATTTGATGAAGGTGGGTACTCGGCTAAGGAAAGCTAGATTGACTATAAATGTCACCAAGAGCAGCTTTGCTCATAATAAGGTGAAGTACGTGGGTTTCGTAGTTGGGAACGGGACAAAGTTAGGACAATACAGGACTTTACAGTACCAAAATCCATTCGATTTTTACAAGGTTATTCGGCATTGACATTTCCATTACCGGAATTACTAACAAAGAAAAAGACTTTTGCATGGGACCGAGCAAGCTAGAATTGCTCGACTGCTATCTGCACCACTACTTATAAATTGACCTGGAGAGCATTCCTGTGATTGACCTAGATTCGGAATTTTTCAATAGTAATGAGTACTTCAAGTTCCGACGCACGCTTGCCTATATATATATATATATACATATATATATCAAACCAATTAAATTCGTAGAAATTAATTGTGCCTACAGAAGTATGGCAGGACGTAATATATTATGCACATGACATACCAAGTTCATCCCACGGTGGGATGACAAAAACTTAAATTTTAAATTTACATTTTTGAAACCACTACGAAAATTTCACACAAAACCATTTATAGAATTTTTACGCACAGACATATTTGAGTATAGGTGTCAGACAACGCACATCAGTGTAAGAGTAAGGACTTTGAACAGTTCTTAGGGAAATAAGGAGTACAACATATGTTGACAGCAGTTTACAGTCCTACGTTCTTATGTTCGAAAAGATCAACGTGAGTGAGAAAGGTAGAGTCCAAGGTTGGACGAGTCATTATTACAGCACAGAGTAACATAAATGGCAATAAATATGTTGCCCTTTTAATTTAGTCCAGATCAACCTTGACGTTTGGATTGTTGTAAGTTGTTTGAATATTATGTACGTAAGTTTTTTCCATATTGTTTTTTGTTTTGTGTGAATAATATTGGGAGTACAGATAAAATTGTAGCTGATTCCCTTCTATTCAGGCACCCATAGAATGGTTACTTAATTACAATTGTAAGTTAATAATGTACCTTAACAGTGCCTTTAGAAACTCTTATCCACATAAATGCTTATTACTTCTCCTTTTACTTCAAAAACGTGTTCCACTGCTTTAGCTATCGTCACAATTTTAACTTGAAAACTGCTTCATATTTGGGTAAATTAAGAGGTTGGTGCTGAGTCGCTTCCGAAAGTGGGAAGCCTGATCCTGC
Source organism: Eustalomyia histrio (assembly GCA_949748255.1). Taxonomy (NCBI): domain Eukaryota; kingdom Metazoa; phylum Arthropoda; class Insecta; order Diptera; family Anthomyiidae; genus Eustalomyia; species Eustalomyia histrio. Next base: position 71,235,610 of record OX456524.1, on the reverse strand, counting down.
TTAGACAAATCAGTATAAATGTTTAAAGCGTTTTATGTGTGATATTGCCAATTCTATTAAAACTATAGAGTCGCAAATTGAATTTAAGATTTCCGGTTGCAAGTTTAATTGGGCATCCAGTAATCAGTGACATAACTATTCCTATTCCTAAAGGTATTGTGTCCAAAATTTCAATTCGTGTACCAATTCAATTCTTTGAGTCTCTGTGTTAGCAAGTGCGATAAAGTTGCTGTTGCCCAATCTCAATATTCGTGTTCCAATCCAATTGACCATATAACACCTAGAAATTTCTCGTACTTCGGTTATGGAATTTCCTCTCTCCTACTTTTACATTTCTAGAAGGAATGTTATTAATTTTTGCAAATAAACCATCTCCGTTTCTACGGGTTGACTTTAAGTCCGTTGAGTGAGACCCAATATCTTTACAAATTCTTTCAATATTTTAGATAGTGTTCTTAAAAACCATGTGCATGATAACTACATCATATATTGTACATAGAGGGTAGTTTAAATTCTTATTCTTACGAACTTATTGAAAATCGGTGATATTAATCTGGACCACAATAGGTCTTTTGTGCTGCCCAGAACTACCCTTAAGGTTCAAGCTATTGATGAAGCCAAGAACCTTACCGGGTAAAGTGTTCCAAATGACGGAAGGCGACAAGAAACGGTCACCCAAAAACTTGATCCTCCTGACACAAAGCCCAGGACAATCGCAGAGGACATGCTCTGACGTCTCCAATTCCAACCCGCAAAACCTGCACAACTCATTTTTCGATTGACCCTTCTTGTGCCTATGGTAAATAAGGTCGCAATGTCCAGTAAAGTATCTAGTTAGGGTCCTTAGGTCCCTTTGACCAAGGGCCAATAGTCACCTAGACCCACCACTGGGCATAGATATAAATCTCTTAGCCTGCCGTTGGCCACGAGATGTTTGCCAATAATCGTAAAATCTCGACTCTCCCCACAACCTGAGCCTCTCCCATGGGCACCCCGCAGAAAGGTTTAGGGCCTATGGTGCCGACGGGCATCTCGGTTGGCCAGACAGTCCGCCCTTTCGCTGCCCTCATGCCGGAAATCCATCCCAGGGTAAGGGAGTTGCTCCTACCGAGTCGGTTGAGTGCCGTAATACATTCCATGACAAGTTTAGATGACACCTCGTGGGACATAAGATCCCTGAGTGCCGCCTGACTGTCAGAGAGAATATAGATACGAGATCTGACCACACGCCTCCGTAGGCATTCCTCCACACACACACATATGAATCTGGATGTTAGCTGACCTTCTAGATTGTGCAAAACATTTTTGATTAAAAAATTTATACCTAACCTATGATACTCAATTTGTATATTGTTTTTTTTTTTAAGAAAAATTCTTAAGATATTGTTCCTATTAATAAATGTTTATTGAGTTGTATCTTTTTTTGAAAATAAATAATAAAAAAATCATATTACATGAACTTGTCCCGTTCGCTTGGTGGCTTTATGATTGGCTCTATGATTTTAACTCTGCACATCCTATTGTTACATAGTCCTTGGTTAAGTTGTCAGATTTTCATAGTAAACTGACAACTTAACTTCCGAATTTTGTCGTTAAAAAGTTAAAGAATAGTCTTAACGAATTTATCGATTTCGTTACCAAATTGTCCGAAAAAGTTATTGTGTATTTTTTAAAGTTTTTTATAAAAGTTGTTAATTTGAATTACGTTTGTTTTGAAATTTTTAAAAGTAACAATATATAAAGTTTACTTAATTTTAAACAGATTTATTAGAATGTAATGTAACGACTGAATTTTGTCGTTAAGAAGTTATGGAATATCATTACTGCAGTGTAATTCTCTAACTTCCTTAACGATTTTATTGAATTGATTAACTAACGATAATTGTCGGTTGGACTGCCGAAATAGTTGCTATGATTTTTTCATATAAAAGCAATGAAGTTGAAGTGGAGCTCGTCCATTGAAAATTTTCATCAAGTGAGCAGTATCATTTGTTTCATTAAAGGTTGAACTGAATTTAAGCATTTAATTTACTTTTTACTAAATAAACTTTCAAGTCTAAAGCAGGATTTTATTTGCTTAATATAATTAACACATTTTGTTTCTCTTCAGGACTTCAAAACCAAAAAAAAGATATTATATAGGGTATCTAGTGATCGCTTTTGACTGATTTAAATTTTTATATTTGTATTATTATAAACACATATCATTTCAAAACTGATTTTCCAATTTATATGTTAAATTAAGTCACTATTAAAACAAAATAATAAAAATATAAAAACTCGATTGAATAGTCATAATATCTGTCTGTTTTCTACTACCTTTTTTTTTTTTGATTTTATTAAAAACAAATTTTGATGATGATCGCTATTATTTTATTCACTATGTTAAGTTGTATTTTATTTGAATGAGTCTTTAAGGTCTTCCGTTCCATTGTCTCTTTTTTTTGTGTGTTTTTTATTTTATTTGCTGTCGTTGCTGCCGCTGCTGTTGTTTCGTTTTGTGATCAAAACAATTTGTACATTGTTAATATTATGAATAGTTTATTTAATGTATACAATGAATTATGATGATCTTTACGACATTCGTTTGCCTTTACTATACATTAATTCATAAATACCCCCAAGTCGCAGTCTAAGTCGCCGTCATCCATACATTTAACAAATACTAACGTTAATGTTTTCATTGTAGTTTTAAGCCTGTTGCTGTTGCGTTAACTATGTTGGTGGTCAATATTATAGCCAGTGAAAGAGTGAGTTACTTAGTGACGACGACCGCCTGACTACTGGTCATTTCTTTAAATTTCATTTCTGCATTTATAAAATCAAAGTTGTCAGTTGTTATTAAAATTCTGTTATATTTAAAAAATTATATCCATTCACTATTTTCAAAGTATTAAAATGCTACTGTTTGTTTATGGCATTATTATGGAAATTAAATATGTTTGATGATAATTTCCCCTTTTTGAATTTAAAAGAGAAAGAGGTGCTATCGTTGGTCAAAAGTGTACACAAAATGAAAGTGATTTTATAGATATTAAAAAAAATAATTAATTAAGAATTAAAGTATTATACGAAATGTTATATCAAGAGCTGTGGAACTAAAGGATGTGCAGAGTGAGAATCTCCGAACCACCAAGACACCAAACCAATTTCAAAAGTACGAGTTGTGAAGCTTCAGATGCTAGAGTTGCGATACTTATTATACATTGAGTTTATACTCAGAAAAAAAAGTTATTAGAAATATTTGTAAGCAATTTTCAATCCCACTTTACTATTTTTGTACTGATTTTTAGTAAAAAAAAAATATTATTTAGTAAACTTTTTTGCTATTTAAATTTTACAAATTACAGAATTTTTACAGAATATTTACAAATTTTTGTTGCTAACTTCACACAGACAAAAGAAATTCTTTGTGATAACCGAATTTCTTGCCAACTGAATAATTTGCTTGCAGCATCCGAATTATTCACTTGTCGAAATTAAACGTATTCCTGATACAATTAAAAACAGTAGAATCCCGACCAGCAATTTTTAGCGAATTAGACGGTTTTGCGAATTGTTGAGATTTCCATTTATAGAATGAATTACGAATTAAAGTGTTTTTTTTATTTTATTTCAGTATAAAAGATGTCCTTGGTATCGTAATCTTTTATTAGTTCCCTTAAATTTTGCTCTCTATTTCACGGAAATACCATCATCAACAGCAGCACTTGCACCACAAATATTAATGAATGAAATGCTGTTTCCCTTTTTATAACGGTCGAGCAAACCACTTGCTTTTTGGTCAATAAAAACTGCGCCGCCCACAGGAATATTAAACTGCCGACATTGCGTAAAGCAAAAAAGGAAAGAATTCTCTATATTAGGAGGTGCTTGCTATATACAGGTTGGTTGAAAAGTTCCTGCGCTCGAAATGAAAGAATACTGTTTTTGTTACGAAATATATTTATTTATTCAATATAATCTCCTAGAAGCTCAATACACTTGTTTCAATGATCTTCCAATAATTTTATCCCATCCTTATAATGGTTTTCCGAAAGCTCTGCCAAATAACCGTCTACGGCTGCTATGGCCTCTTCATTCGACGAAAAATGCTTTCCCCGAAGGAATTGTTTGAGATTTCTGAAGGGATAGTAGTTACTGGGAGCCAAATCTGGTGAATACGGTGGATGTTCAAGCAATTCGTACTTTAATTCTTTGAATTTAGCCATCGTCAAAACACTTTTGTGAGCAGGTGCATTGTTTTGATGAAAAATTATTTTTTTCTTCTTTAAACCAGGTCTTTTCTCACGAATTTTTTCATCCAGCTGATCCAAAAGGCTGCAATAATATTCAGAGTTGATTGTTTTACCTTTCTGAAGATAATCAACCAACAAAATTCCTTTTGCATCCCAAAAAACTGATGCCATAACCTTCTTTGCTGATCGTTGTGACTTCACCTGCTTTGGAGCTGAACAACCAGCTTCAGTCCACTGTAAACGTTCTTGTTTCAATTTAGCATCATGGTGGTAGATCCAAGTCTCATCCATAGTTATAAAACGATGCAAGAAGTCGGTTTTATTCGGCTTAAAACGCTCCAAATTACGCTGAGAAATTTGTTTTCGATCCAGTTTTTGCTGAATTGTTAATGTGTGCGGCACTAACTTTCCAAACAGTTTTTTCATACGTAATTCTTCATGTAAAATATGGAGTACTCGTTCGTCTGAGATGCCTATGGCATTAGCAATTTCACGCTTAGTCAAACTTGGATCTTCACTAACCATATTATGTACCTGCTCAATGATTTCTGCTGTGGTTGCAGTTTTTGGTCGTCCTTCGCGTGGATCGTCTTTAAGGCTGGTACGACCACGTTTAAATTCACCAGCCCAAAATTCAACGGTGCGTTTTGAAGGTGAGGACTCCTTATACACTTCTAACAATTGTTCAAAAATTTCCTTTGCTTTTAAGTCCTTCAAAACAAAGAATCTAATGACTGTGCGATATTAAATTTGTTCCATATTAACTTCAAATGGCTTGTAAACAAAGAAAGAATTGACAGAATGACTTGCAACTTTGCATGTGTTTGGAGCTGCTTGCTAGAAGCTAAGTTTTTCTGTAAATTGGCTAAGAATTTCGTGGTCTCGACTAAGAATTTTTTTCTAGTCACACCATTTGGCATCAGGGGTGGCTAAAAATTTGGTACTTTGTTCATCCTGGTTTATAGAGTCCTTGGTTGTATTACTACGCTCTTTTGACATTTTTACAGAAAGAACTATAAATTTCAGTGTTTAAAGTAAAGTAAATAATATGCAGCTAATGTTATTCTAAAGAAATTTGCTTGTGCATTACAAATTGTAAGAGAGTTTAAAAACAATCAATTACGATTTACAAGAGGTTTTGTATTGATAGTTTAAAAAAATAATAATAAATACGAAATATCGAGGGGACCAAATTGTATGTAAATGTTACAAATTATTGGAGTTTTCTCAAGGAAGCGACAGTTTGTTACGAATTATCAAGATTTTCGAATTATCGGGGTACGAATTATAGCGATTCGACTGTATATATTTTCAATCAAATTCTATTGTATTAATCAAATTTCGGTCGCCACAAACAAATATGTCGGTAGCTCCAACCAAATCATTCGGTTGGCAAAAAATTCGTTTTTCACGATAAATCTGTTTCTCTGTGCAGAAATCATATTATAAATTTTTAAAAACCGATTTGCTTAAATTAGCTACAAAATTGACTTGTTTAAAAAAAAAAAGTGGATATTGAAGGAATTTTTTTTAATAAATAAAACTTATACTTACAAACTTAAATTGCCTTAAAATGCTACATAGGTTGAACAAAAGGGATTTGAAGTGAAAATACTTTTTACAACCGACTCATGTCCAAATATAGGACATCCACTTCAAATAGCACTAAAAACCTTATTAGTTCTAAAATTCAGACCTTAAAACAATTAAAATTTACTAAAAATATTTTTTAAAACAAAAATTAGCAAATTAAAACAAAATGCTAAATTCGTTTATGTGTTTACTATTTTTTAAGTCTTCGATTTTTTTTTTAATTTTGTCTAAAATATTTTTTGAAAAAAAAAAATAATTAAAATAAAAAAAAAATTGTTGCTCGATAAAAAAAATATAAATTTGTGTATTCGGTTTCGTAAGGTAATTTCAAATGAAATTAGCAGCCTTAAAATGTAGCAAGTGTGTATAAAAATAATTGAGTTAATTTTGTGCATTTTAATAATTTTTTTAATAAATTAAAATTTTGCTATATTACTAATGGTATTAATAGAATTTTAAATCATATAATCATATTTTTTTAAATAAATTGTTTTATTGTAAAGAAACATGAATTAAAAAGAATAAAAATTTAAAAAATTATACAGAGCCAGCAGAATAGAATACTTAGTATTTTCGGTTGCCGCTACACAACCCTCCTCAATATCCACGCTCTTCTCTTAGGTCATTGCTTTGATAATTGTGTATTTTATATTGAGTGTTTGGAAACAAATTAACAAACCCGAAAATAACTACACTCAGAAAAAAAAAGTTTATAAAAAAATTGTAAGCGGTTTTCAATCCCACTTTACAATTTTTGTACTGATTTTTAGTAAAAAAATTATTATTTAGCAAATCTTTTTGCTATTTACATTTTACAAATTACAGAATTTTTGCAGAATATTTACAAATTTTCATTGCCAATTTCAGAAATCATTTAACAAGTTTTTGAAATCCCATTTGCTAAAGTTAGCAAAAAAAATGACTAATTTTAAACAAGTAAAAAAGGGCTAAATTCGGCTGTGCCGAATCTTTGAATGTCCTCCACCAATATCCTAAAAAGATTTTCTCTTCTGTTTTTGATACAAATAATATAAGAAAACTTTTGAAGTAAAATTATATAGGTGAAAAAATTTTTAGTGGTGAAAAAAAATTTTTAAATGTTTTTTGAAAAAAATAAATATAAAAATTTTAATGCTCGATTAAAAAAGTAAATTTGAAAGTTTGTACTAATATTAATAATATTGAGTAAATTCTTTTACTGATTTTAGAAATTTCAATTAACAAAAAGTTTACTAAAATTTTGTAGCAGCTACTAACTTTTCTACTAATTTCATTGTACTAGACGTTAGCAGACATGACTTACTAAGATTAGCAAAAAATGCCGCTGGGCTCAAATTAGCAAAATTTCCCGTAATAACAGCAAAATTTTCAGTTGCCATTACAGACTTTTTTTGTTGAGTGTAACATCAACGAAATTTAACAATTTATATTTATCCCAGCGATGGAAAAGTTGTTACAATTGTACTTTAATTGATACTATTTGATTTAGGAAAATGCCGTGATACTCGCGAGACACATTTGATACTCTTACAGACTTTTCCCAAGTAAAACTTTGATATCCACTTATCTTAAGAATGCAGAAAAATAACTTTAAAGAATCAAACTTTATGCACTGATATAGAAATACTATTTATTAAAACAAATACACAATTCTGCATTAATAAAAAAGCTTTTTTGAGCAACTTTAAAATATGTTTCAAAAATTTAAATGAATTTTTGGACAAATTTACATTTTTTTTTTTTTGGATAATTAAAAAACTGGTTAAACAATTTTGAAGCATTTTTACACAATTTTAAAATATTTTTAAATAATTTAATATAATTTTCGAACAATTTTAAAACTTTTTTGGACAATTTGAAATAATTTTTACACAATTTTAAAATTATTTTCGATATTTTTAAACATTTTTACACAATTTTAAAATTATTTTCGATAATTTTCAAACATTTTTACACAATTTTAAAATTATTTTGGAAAATTCTGAATTAAAGCCGGAAATGCAAAAATGCACAGATTGTGTCGCCATAACTAATTAAAGCTGAAAAAATGCATTAAACAAAAATATCAAAATGATTTAATAAAAAAAATTATAAAAGGCCTTCAGAACTATTTTCATATTGAAATTTTTGACTTGAATAATCAGTAAACAATATTTTCAATAAATGCTTTAGATTCAAAATATATACGACATACTATAGCTTTAGAAGTAATGAAGAGTGATTTTTTTAAGATATGCATCGGCTTCATTTCACTACATTTGAAATATGAATATGTTAATTCTTTTGAGAGTTCCTTAGAATAACTTAAAAAAAAAAAAAAAAACTCACAAAAGAATGATAACTGAACTTTAGGAAGCAATACAAGAAGTTATAGCCACAGAATGACTACCATTTTTTTGCTGGGTATATACAATTAGATTCAACAAAATGTGATTAGATTAAATTGTTTTTGCATGGGTAACTAAAGTTTATATTATTTAATGTGTTACTCTTTTTAAAATCTTTTTTTAACATATATTCATTTTATGTAAAAACGAATTTATATTTGTATTCACTTTTATTTTTATGTGTATTAATTTTATGCTATTTTTAGCTAAAAATAAAAAAAAAATTAGTACTCTGAGGTTCAAAAAAGTACTATTGAATTTTTATACCCTCGACCACATATGGTGAGAGTATATATCAGTTTGTCATTCAGTTTGTAATATGTCGAAATAAAGGTTTAAGACCCCATAAAGTATATATATTCGTGATCCTTATGCAATTTTAAGTCGATTTAGCGATGTCCGTCTGTCCGTTTGTCTGTCTGTTGAAATGGCGATCACGACGCGAAGACGCAAGCGGGGGTGCCTATTTTTACCCAGATTATTGAACATCCTCCCGAGCAGTTTGGTATTTAAAATGAGCAAAATCGGTTAAGCGGTTCAAAAGTTATGAGTGAAAATGTGAAGGTTCCTCTAAATTTTCCATACAAATTTGTACAATTTTTCTGTATCTATTTTTGTTTTCTGTTAAGTAAAAATGTTATTAAGTCTTCTTCTTGTTCGATTACATTTACTGTCTTACATACTATGAGAATAATAACATTCTTAGAGCTATGTGTGTGTTACTGTAATAACTAAGTTAACGTAAAAAGTAACATTGTTAAAGTCGCTAACAGATCAGACCTATGTAAATAACATTACTTAACCTAAATAAATAACATTACTAAAATTAAATAACAAAAGTTCTGTTACATAAATTGACAAAACATATTCATATTACAGTTCATCCAAAATTTAGTATATAGGTATATCATATTCAGCCCCTATGATTGCTGGAGGCTAGGCTCATATAGAATGAGGTAAGGTCCAGAGGAGCTGGATTGTCGTTAATACGTCCATTGATGGTGTTTTTCTCGTTTTCGTATATTTGGCTGACAAGCAAATTATCGTGTAGCTCAAGTTTCTCAACAAATCTGGCTTGCAACGACATGGCGTACCTACAGAAGGGTAGAACATCGGCATTTTCATAGACGTAACTATTTGAAAATAGTTTTATGAAATTTTCATAATTTTTTCCGATGGATTTTCTTAGGATTTTCCATTTAAAATATCTCCAATTCTTTGGCTACTATAGGAGATATAGTAAACCTGATTGGGTTTTTCTGTTAAGGTTTGTTGGTTTTTCGTTTCATTCCATAAAATGTATTTTTTGTTTTTTTAACCAAAGACATTTATATCTAAAGAAAGAGCAAAATACATAATAGTGCCGCTACTTTTAAATAGGTAGCGCTGAATTAACTAAAACAATACCCTGCCCCATGGCTAGGTCCAAAGAAACTGATATATAAAGAAAGAGCAAAATACATAATTGCTTTAGTGCCGCTACTTTTGAATAGGTAGCACCTCATGGCGATATAGCCTTGGATTAGGCTTTCAATTAATTTATTTACCAAAAATATTAAATTAACTACAAACGTCAAATTCGAATGCATTAAGATGTTACTAGTAGACTTATTACATAATTTTAAAGTCAAATTTTCAAATGTTTGACGTAATAAAATAGTATTTTTTCCATTCCATTTGTATTTTTGAGAATTGAGGGATTGGCAAAAGTATATTTATGTTCATGTTTTCTTTCATAAAAAATACACATGAATAAAGTGCAATATTGTGCTCTTAAACATCTAAATGAAATTAAGGTTTAATATGCACATAAAACATATATTTTTCATAGTTTTTGGCAAATATTCATTTATGTTACGAAGAAAACAGAAAATCAATAATACTCTACTGCATATTGTAGCACAATAAGGCTAATGGAGACTAGCTCTGCAGCAAAATATGCCTTATATAGAAAATGCACCTTCTGATGGGCCATCTATTGACAAATAGTTACAACTCATGTTATTTCTTTAACAAATTAATTTCTTTGCTGTATTCTCTCCATTAAACAAACACACTTCAATTTTTTAAAGAAAGAATATTCGTTGCAATTATTTATTAATGCGTGGCGCATCAGAAAGTACATTCTCTCCATCAGGCATATTCAGCTGCAGAGCTAGCCCCCATCAGCCGGAACAAAATTGAGTATTTGACAAAAACTATGCTTTAAAATGTTTTTTTTTTTTTTGTGCAGTCCATGGTTAAAAAAACTAGTGAAAATGAAAAGGTGCCTCTAAGTTGCCCATACAAATTTAGTACAATTTCATAGTACCGACGGGAACATAACATATTTTCTCATATTTTTTCACCAGTCACTTAGCATTAAATATTTTGTATTCACCTCAAACATTTTTTCACCACAAAAATTTTTTTCACATCAAAAAATTTTTTCACCTCAAAATTTTTTTTTTTACCTCTAAATTTTTTTTTCTTCCAAAAAAGTTCTTTTCACATTTAAAAAGTTTTTCACCTCAAAAAATTTTTTCACCTACATAATTTTACTTCAAAAGTTTTCTTATATTATTTGTATCAAAAACAGTAGAGAACATCTTTAAAGGATATTGGTGGAGGGTATTCAAAGATTCGTCACAGCCGAATTTAGCCCTTTTTTACTTGTTTTTTTTTTGATACCGAAAATAATTTCATTTTCCATCCCTGATTTATCCACTATTTTTTACAGTTTCGCAACTGGTGCAACTCATACGTCTGAACTTGGCTCAATTATTTTAACTTTGCATATTTTATTGTAAAACAGTCCTTGATTATACTATTGTACACAAATGAAAAAAGATTCGTGCTGACTACCAAATTTTTTTATTTACACTCAAAGGTGGTGTTTCCAGATGACGTTTTACTTTAGACGAACGAATATGCAGTCACTCATTCGTCTCGCGACGAACGTCTTAAGGTAACACCATCTAAATCTCTTTTGATAAGAAAACATTTCCGAATTAAAAGAAAATTTCAAACTAAGCGGGATTATATTTAAATGGAAATAGGTAGGATTTTGGCTTAGGGAATTAAAAAACTAGTACGAATATAAAATACATTAACAGTTTTTATTACTTAAACTATTCTATTTCTTCGCCAGACTAATCTGTACATCTAAGAATGAATATGAAATAAATAAAACCAACGCTTTTAAGAAAAGTAACATAAATTAAATAAAATAACATTAAATTCTTCTTAAACCTCAGAATACTTAATACATGTACTTATGTAAGACATCATAATATCGACATAAGAACAACCGGAAACGACAAAATAGTTTAAACTACATATTATTATGTTAATTTCTTTAACAAATGATATGACTACATGAAAATAAGTCCGATATGTCCAACTAAAACAGAACTCAAAAAAAAAAAAAAAAAAAAATGTGTGTTCTTGAAACTGCATAAGAAAACATGTGTTTCAGTGGCTTAACAATTCCAACCTTTATTGTTTCTTGTCTCATCATTGCATATGTAAAATAGGAAACCACTTTCAAACAAAAACATAAAGAAAATAAAGCAAACACTCACCTACAAGACAATTTAGTTTTGGTTACTGTTTTACTGTCCGTTCATATAAACAAATAAACATTCATCCGCCCAACCAACTATTCCATTCAATTTGATTGTTTTCTTAGGTTATGATGTGATTTAAATTCATTCATAAGTTGTTGAACATAGAAACTTATAAATATATAAACACTATGCACAAAAAGTACCATTAATTTTAAAAACAATAATCACAAATCAGTACTTTAATAAAAAACGGGGTAAAATTATGCCTAACTTGTTGAGATTGGACCGCCAACATAAATTTCTTATGATGATCTATGGATCTAGATGAAAGTTACTACTCAGTTTTCAAGTTAAAGAAAGATATTCCTAAAAACAATAAGATAACGGCACAAGTTAAAGGCGTTCAGGTGTGCTACTCGCTACTCAAGGGGTGATGAAGCCCTTCTCTTCTTCTTATATATAAAGTAACATTACTGAATGACTGACTTACTTCACATGGCCCAGCCCTGGAGGCAGGAATTTGAAATTTAGCTTAGAGTTGGTTTTGACAGCCTGCTCAAGCCTCTTTTGCTTTGAAAACTGAAATTTAAATTATGCGTTCCTTGCAGTATTATCTTCAATAAGGTACCTTTTGGCATCTCCGCCAGGATTATGGTAAAAAACAAGTTTTAATATGCGAATATACTCCCCCTCATCGTTCCCAAACCGCTTTTGCTATAAACATATAAAATTACGATTTACATTAAAATAAAGGTTTTTGAGATCACTAAATCCCATAATCACATTATGTTAAAAACACATCACATATGATAGGTAAATAGGCCTTTAATAAAACACACACTGACCAAAAAAAGTCCGTAATGGCAACTGAAAATTTTGCTGTTATTACGGGTAATTTTGCTAATTTGAGCCCAGTGGTATTTTTTGCTAATCTTAGCAACGAATGTCAGCTGACGTGTAGTAAAATGAAATTAGTAAAAAAGTTAGTAGCTGCTACTAAATTTTAGTAATTTTTTTGTAAAGTGAAACTTAAAATCGGTTTGCTAAAATAAGCAAAAAAAAATTACTAAATGTTATTAATATTAGTAAAACCAAATTAGTATAAAAAATTAGTAAATGTTACTAAATTTTAGTAAATTGCTGTTAACTCAATGAATTGTAAAATATAGCACAATTTTAATTTAAAAAAAAAGAATTATTAAAATGCACAAATTAACTCAATTATTTTTAGATACACTTGTTACACCCCAGCCAAAAAAAAGTGGCAAAAGAAGAGAAAAAGAAGCAATGATTTGATTCCGGTATTGTGAAAATTTGGATCGGAGCTAATGATTCTTTTTCATTGCATCTAAAGTAGTTCTTATGGTTTAGTGAAAAATGAGATCCTTTGTACTGCCCAAATGAATTTTTAAATTTAATTTAAACGGGACATTCAGTAATCATTTTCCCAATGTTCCGTTAACTATACCAGTAAATTTGAATGGCACATTTGTTGTTGTTTCCCATATAAAGTTTAAGTTTGACTGCTGGTTAAATTATAAAGGGATATCCAGTAACCGGGCCTTATTAATTAAATTGCTTTATTTGAAATTCGAAGTTAAAAATTTATACAAATCACTTAAACCTGATAACTTGTTTTAAAATAACCAAAGTTTAGTTATTAACCATAGTTATGAATATCAAATTTATATGCACTCAGAACATTATGTAGTTAACTGTTTGTGGTTTAATAAAAAAGTTTTCCGTTCCATTTGAAAATAAAGAAAAATACATTTATTTTTCAAAGAAATATCTATATTAACTTTTTTATACATTTATTCGAAATAATTTACGAGTTAAAATCGGTAAATTATTACCGATTTTTTCAGTTTCATTTATTTTTTTCATTTGTTTGAAATTTAATAAAAAATTACCCACAAAACGGAAACTTGTGGTTTATTTGTGTACGTAACAGTTATTTCAAACTTAAATTTTGTTTGCTGTCTGTTTCAAAAAAAAAATATCCAAAAAATTTCAATTTGTTTTTTTATTTAAATTTGTTGTATATATACAAAATTTTTCAATACAAATTACAAGAACTTCATAAACGCACATGTATACACAAACAAATTCACACAAGAAGTGTTTATAGCTTCATATGCATACATACATTTTTTATTGTACGAGTATATATAAAAAAAAAACAAAAAATACAAAAACGGAAATAATTTCAAATAAATGAAAAAACCATTTATTTTTTTAAGGATTGGTAGGTAAAATTTTGACATTTATTTTAACTGATTATATCATTTGTTTCTTACGGATGTATCAGTTGATTAATCAACATTTAAAAATAAATAACAAATGGCATTTAATTTAAATGAAAATTAAGTAGACCGGGTTTTAAATGAAATATCATTTCTTTCAAATGATATTTTCAGTTATTTTAACTTACAAACTTTTTTAAGTGTGAAAATATCTGTGGTTAACGTTTAACTTTGATTGTTTTTAAAATACTCGTAGTTAGCCGTCATAGCTTTGAAAACAGCTAAATGTCATTCAAAATTACATTTTTGGAAGTTGTGAAAAAGAACTCCTTTAGAAGAGGAAAATCAGAACTAAATTATACTTTGGAAGCAATGAAAAATTTTGGATTTTAAGGTAAAATTTTAATATTTTAAGGGCTGATTTTTAGAAGAAAAAAGTTTTTAGTGCTGTTTTAAGTGGATGTCCTATTTTTTGGACATGAACAGTATTTTCACATCCGATCCCTTTTTTCACCCTTTTAAGTTTTTTTAAGTCAATTTAAGTTTGTAGGTGTAAGTTTTTATAAAAAATAACATTTCCTTCAATATCCACTTTTTTAAAATTGGAAAATATTGATAATTTTAGCAAATGGGTTTTCAAAAATTTTTAAAATGATTTCTAAAATTAGCAACAAAACTTTGTAAATATTTTGTAAAAATTCTGTAATTTGTAAAATGTAAATAGCAAAGAAGTTTTTCAAATAATAATTTTGTTTACTAAAAATCAGTACAAAAATATAAAAATGGGATTAAAAACCGTTTACAAATTATTCTACTGAGTGTAAGCACATTTTCTAATTTCCCTGCGGAAAAAAGGAGTCAGTTGGGAATTGGGACCTGTCCTTTGGTAGGTAAAGACTGGCTCAGTACCAAAAATCATATCACGAGATAGGTGGAAAGATGACGGGTTCCTCAAGTACCTACCACATGACCAGTTTAAAAGTTTTGACATTTTCTTTTGCGTTGGTTCCCTGATATGTTCTTTTAGACTTGCCAAGACTGTCACAGAGGGCAATTGATCTCCTCCTAGGACAAGCCCATGTTGAAGCGAACGGCCCTTTTCATATAAAAAACGGTCGCTATCACAATGAACTGGTCATGTGACGTGTCCTGGGATACGTCCTTTTTCCGCACGGATATTGTACTGTCATTTACAAGTTATAATAACTTATGCAATACTAGCGGAAAACCCCCACAAAGTTGTTAGAGTAGAAACAATGTTACCAGGACTAATGCCCGGAGACTTTTCCATCCTCGTTGAAATTTCAAAAAATCTGTAGTTAGCCCATACTGCAAAAAACAGGTTAACTAAATTTTATGCAAGTTTTTTGTTTTCTAGATTTTTTATATACCACGAGGTTTTTTAATTTTTATTCTAGCTTGTTTGTAGCGAGCTTTCAACCTCCGTATATTTACAAAAACAAAGCAAATTCACAATTTTTAGCTAAAAAGCAAAAGATTTCTACAGAACCCAAAGTTTTACACAAGCTAGAGCCACCAAAAATAGGCAGAGCCTGAACATATCCATTTTGGTTTGTGCAGGCCGCCAAGTGAGAGATTCCCCCTTTCTGCTTCTTCCCATATGGAAGCTAAATCAAGCAAACACGCATTTTGAATTGCAGTTTTCTGGCCAAAGGGATTTAGATATACCGTCAAGGGGGAGACTTTCCCCTTTTTGCCACTCCACGTAGAAATGTTCAAATATCCCACCTGACCAGATGTCAACACCGGAGGATAAAGGTTCATATCAAATTTCAACTGTCTATTTCTAGCGGTATGGGTAGGATGTTAAGGGAGTAGACTTTTCGCCTTCTGCACCATCATTTTTACCACTTTCCTGGTGAAAATTCTAAAATATACTTTATCAGTGAGGTAGCATATACTCCCAGCAATATATAATTAAATTTTCAGGAGACTTTTCCCGTTTTTTCTATTCCCCGTAGAAATTTTAGAAAATACCTTCTTCCAGAGAAATAACATTCATACCAAATTTCAATTCCTAGCTCCAGCGGTTTTACCAGGCTGTCAAGGGAAAGAATTTTCCCTTTGTAGCTGATATCTAAAGGGTGTCCCAAGAAGAACGCAATTTTTAAATCTGGCAACATTCGAAGTGTCATTGTTTGACATTTGAACAATTGTTATTGTTTGCTAGTAGAAGGTACGAGGTTAGTAAAAATGGAGCGCTACACGAATGAACAACGCATTCTCATTGTGAAATTGTTTTACCAAAATGGTGAAAGTTTTGCGGCTACAGTTCGCAAATTGCGATCAATTTGGGGTCACAATAATGCTTCAAAAGAGTCAACTGTAAAGAGATTAATGGATAAATTTGCCGAAACTGGGTCTGTTAGTGATGTAAAGACAACAACGCGCCATCGACCAGGTCGATCGACCGAAAATGTCGCAGCTGTACGTGATGATCTCGCTCAAACTCCATCCACCTTAATTCGACACCGAGCTCAGCAAATTGGTGTCTCCAAATCCACTTTGCAGCGAATTTTGACGAAAGATTTGCATCTTCATGCATACAAAGTTCAATTGACTCAGGAACTGAAGCCAGCTGACCATGGACAGCGAAGGGAGTTCGTTAATTGGGTATTGGAGAGACAACATGAAAATGCTGATTTTGCCGATAAAATCATCTTCAGTGACGAGGCCCATTTTCATCTTGATGGCTTCGTCAATAGGCAGAATTGTCGCATTTGGGGTGAGGAAAATCCTCGAGTGATTCACGAGAAGCAAATGCATCCTCAACGTGTCACTGTGTGGTGTGGTTTTTGGGCTGAAGGAATCATTGGACCTTTTTTTTATGAAAATGAGGCAGGTCAAGCGCAAACAGTCAATGGTGTTCGGTATCGTGAAATGATAACCAGTTTTTTCTTGCCTAGAATTGAAGAAATGAATGTGGAGGGCATGTGGTTCCAACAAGACGGCGCCACATGTCATACAGCCAGAGAAACAATTCAATTGCTGCATCAGTCATTTCCCGGTCGTGTTATTTCGCGTTTTGGAGATCAGAATCGGCCGCCTAGATCGTGCGATTTAACACCATTAGATTTTTTTCTTTGGGGTTTTTTGAAGTCGATGGTTTACGCGAATAAGCCGACGACGACTCAGACCTTAAAAGAGGAAATTGGACGCTGCATTAATGGAATACCGCAGCATTCATGCAAAACGGTCATTGAAAATTATATTAAAGGATCGCGTGCATACCAGCAAAGCCGCGGCGGCCATCTGCACGATATATTGTTCCATACATAACCTCATTCTGTCTACTTTACGATATAATAAAGTTTCACGATTTTTTTTTAAATATCTGTGTTTTATTTAAAATTTAAAAACTGCGTTCTTCTTGGGACACCCTTTACAAAGGAGGAAGTAGTAGAAGGTGTTTCCTCCTTTGTAGACATCAGCTTTTTATAGCTTTTTTTTTAATTTTACCGATTTTTTATTTTTGGCAATGAAATTGTTAAAAAAGGACTATACTTAGAAAAACTTATGAATCGTTTGGCAACCCTGGAATTTCTGGATACTTTGTGATCTTATGCAATGTTCTCTAATTCTCTTAGGTGGACAAAACGAAAAATATAATGATAGTGGAAAACAAACAATGATGACACGTTATAATTTTTGAAATAAAAATAAAAGAAAAAAAAAAGGGTGATACGCCTCTTCTGTAGCAGTTGTTGGTGTTGTAGTTAAGAACACTACTGTTATTTGAGAAGTCACCTTTTTCTTTATCGACAACGCTTTTATGCATTTGCTTTTTTTTTTTGTTGTTGTTAGTGTTGTTCGAGAAGCTTTGTCTTTCTTGCATATGCTTAGTTATATTGACATGTTAAGCTTTTTCATTTTGTGCACAGTTACTGTGGTTGTTGCTGTTGGAGGCGATGATGTTGTCGTTGCTGAAGAATAATGGCAACTCACTCAAACGTGTCCGTATGTCGATTACAACGATAATGATGAGGTGGCATTATGTTTCCGTCTTAAGCGATCTGGAACTTGAATTAATGAATTACAGTTTTATTTTATTGTTTAAAAATACACAAGAAGACACATTCATTAATACACACATGCAGAAATAAGTATGTGTTACTATTTAAATATTTAAATACCCCAGTTGGCCTCGACTTTGACGATTAGAAAACGACCACAAAAATGAGTTAAAGTTCGTAAATAAAATTGGCGATGTCTTCATCCTCTTTCACTCTTTTTCTTATTAAAATTTTCTTTGAATTTTATACACAGATAAAACAGATTCATTCACGCTACTACCTTTGCGTATTCGTGGAGTGCATACCGAGGAAAATATTGCTTTCGTAGCCGCCAGTGTGTCAATGGCTCGCTATATCGTTAAGTGATATTAGCTAGAGCTGCATCTGATCGACATGTAGTTTTAGCAACACAAAGTCAAATGCCACACAGTCCGTTAAAAATTTTCCCTATTGAGAGTTGAGTTCGAAGAGAAATTTATCGCACTTAGGACTAGTACATCGGCCACCTAGTTACTGCGATTTAACGCAGTTATGAGGTAGTCATAACCAACATTTTCATCAAATTATCTTAAAGAATTGTTAAAAATCGTATAACCTTATGCCACCCACACAGAGAAAACAGATTCGCGCCGACGAATCATATGGTTTTGTTGCGATAAAAAATATCAGTTGAGACAACGGATATTGGCTCATACAACATAATTTCAGTTTCCTCATTTTTCATTTATTAGTCACAATCGAAAATGTTGGTTGCTGCAATCGAACCCTTCAAATTCGGTTGTCAGCATGAATTAGCTTTCCGAGTTTTGTGTACCTGAAAAGGAGCTGAAAAGAATGAATTGTATTGTGAACTAATTCCATAAAAATCGAATTTAATTTACTTATCAATCGAATGAATACCCTTTTAAATATTCGCAGTGAAATCTTTCGATCGAATTCTCATCTAATAAAGTCAATCAATTTAACTCATTTGATTTTAATCGCTCATTGAATTCAGTCATTTCAAATTCAATCATTAGGAATTCATTCGATTTCTTACGCATTCGATTTCAAATTTGGAAATTAAATCAATCATTGGTTTTTTTACAAGCGATTGAGAAATTTAGGAATGATATTCAATTAACTTCATTTGATTTAAAAAAAAAAAATTGGAAAATTAAAAATTAAAAATTATCTTATTTTATAAGTGACAACAGTTATTTTAACAATTGCATAAAAATAAATACAAGAAGAAAACTACAAAAATAAATAACTAAATTTAGCGTTAAAAAATTTTAAAACGTTTTCAAAATTAAAAAAAGGCTAAAATTGAACAAATAGCTCAAACTGAAAAAAATCGTTCAAATTAGAAAAACGCCAAAATCGAAAAAATCAGTGAACTTCGAAAAAAAAAAATCTTTCAAATAGAAAGATGAAATCGAATAAATTCCCAAATTTGTAAATCGGTAAACTGAAAATAGAATGATGAAAAACGAATGAAATCTTTTATAACTCAACCGATTGAGACTAACTAAGATGACATTCCCATTCATAAAATTGTAGTTTGAAAATTCAAAGATTCCATCAGAATTGAAAATTATATGAAGGGTTGAATTCTTTAGAAGCCCTGATCGAAATTAAAAAAATAGCCAGAATATAAAAAATAAAAATCTAGCTAACTCGAAACTTGAGACTCCTAGTATTGGTTTTTCTATATTGGCAACTTTTTTTAATTCTAGCGATAATTTAGAATTTTAGAAATTTTTTAAATTTGAGCGTTTTTTCTAATAGTATGAATTTTTTAAATTTTGAATTTTTGGAAGTTAGTATTTTTTTTTTTCAATTTCGGGAGTATTACATCTTTAGCGATTTCTTGGCAATATTTATAATTTTGGCTATTCTTTGTCTTTTTGAGCGAATATTTACAAATTTTGCCGTTTTTTTTTAATTATAGAGATTTTTTTTTGGTTTTAAAAAATTTTTAGTTTTTTTATTTTGGTTTTCTTGTATTCTTAAAAAAATTTTAATTTTCTGTAATTAAAACTAAACGAAATTATTTATTATCAAAATTTAAAAATTTAAAGAGGAAAACCGAATGTAATTCGCAAATTACTCAATCGAATGAACAGTAAATCGAATAAATTCCCAAATTTGTAAATCGGTAAACTGAAAATCGAATGATGAAAAACGAATGAAATCTTTTATAACTCAACGGATTGAGACTAACTAAGATGACATTCCCATTCATAAAATTGTAGTTTGAAAATTCAAAGATTCCATCAGAATTGAAAATTATATGAAGGGTTGAATTCTTTAGAAGCCCTGATCTGAACGCAAGCAATGTATTCGGTGCACATAAAGACCCAACTATATCAAGCGAAGTTGAATTAAAAAAATTAGTAAATACACTAAAGTACCGATATTCAGCTTAAGTCAACTTTTGAAAAGTTCCATATTTATTATTATTAATTCAGTTAATTTATAATCGAAACTCATTGTACTCAAATTAAACAAATTAAAGACATGTAAAAAAATATATAGAAATAAAAAATAAAAATAAAACAAATAAAAATTCACGAAATTAAAAAAAATATGCAATTGCGCGAATCTCAACTAATTCATTCAACTCAAATATACACCCAAAAATTCGGTTACCACAACTGAATCATTCGATTGGCTACAAATTCTGTTGTCAGCACGAACCTGTTTTCTCTGTGTAGATGTCGTGTAATTTGGGGCAAACTTAAGTCAACTTTTGTTGCCTATTGAAACAATGCTTAAGCCAATTGTTGTTGGACCTTGATGCAGAAAATATTTTGTGGATTATGACAGAAAATATATCGCTCATAGTTACAACTTTCAGTATGGGGGCTTTGCATTCGTTCTCTCTCCATTTTATTTGTTCACCATGTGTAGTGATTTTTATTTTACGATTTTTTATTGTTGTTTTCAATTTATTTTTTACGCTTGACAAGGACGGTGTATTTATGGGCTCCTTAAGATTTCTATAAAATTTGTATATATGATAGAAGAGGCAAAACTAAAAAACTTTTGGAAATAAACTTATAGGCCTTAGTTGATTTTAAAAGGTTTGAAACCATTGGAAACTTTTAAACATTTTAACACTCCATATCTTTCATTTAGTACTCATTACTTTTCATTTAATACCCAAAATACATATACACCTTTGGAACAAAAAACGGGTTAATTTGTGACCCTGATAATTAACACTTGCTCCCCAAATTGGGCCACTAGGAAGATACAGATTCTTATTTTTTCACACAGTTGCTTATAATTCATCCAAATCGAATTGAACTGCACCGTAAACCTTCTTTGGGAGAAAATTTGATTATCTCATGGATATTATAATTATCTGCCCGTTTAGTAACTCGTTGAGTTGATTTTTTGTTTTATAAAAGTACGCTCTTACGTGTACGCTGAGTTTCATACTAAAAGTTACCTTTACGTTTTCTAATTAAAAGATTTGTGTCGTTTTTAAACCTATGAGGACGCAAATCTTTGCGGAAAATTTCTGCTCGCATGTATTGAATTGTATGGTTTTATAAAGGGAAACACGTTGAGGACATGAGGAATTGTTCGTTTGGGTCAAGGGGAGAGGAGGTGGATTTTCATCCATCACATTGGGGATGGATTCACATCCATCATACTGGGGACGGATTATTATACATCACATTGGGCATGGATCTTTATCCATCACGGGGACGGATCTCTATCCATTTCACGCCAGGACAAATCGTTGCCCATAGGAGGACAATGAGAAAGACTGCAACGGAAATACGCAGAAGGCATACAAACTACTGGATAACCCACAATGGGGAACTACAAAAGAGAACTTCAGGGGAAAAGTAAAACAACACGAGGAAACTGCATGGGAGAAACTACAAAAGATGTACTACGAGAGAGAGTTACGACAAGAGGGAAACTACAAGAGATGAACTGCATGAGTGAAACTACTTGAGATGTACTACAGGAGAAGAACTATAAGAGGGAAACTACAGGAGAGGAACTACATGAAAGAAATACCAAAACAGCCACCACATACAACAGGTTACTCCACGACAAAGTAAAGAAGATAAAGAGTATAAAGGGAGATGTGTGTGAAGGAACGAGGTCTTAGTTTGGCAGTCGGTTTAGAACCAGGACGAAAAGGGTTGGATATCCATCCGACATAGATTTAGGGGCGGAGAACCATCCTCCACGGTTGGATTCCCATCCAACAGTCGAATTCCCATCCCACCAGCTTAAGGACAGGAGATATAGGGAGTTCACACTATTATTTCAGATAAGCCTTTAGGTGGCAAGGACACTGTATTGTTTTCGGTCTGCATTAATATTATTCCATTTTTATTTGTTTATTTTTTTTACATTTTGATTTTATTCTCAATAATCTGGTTTTCTTTTGTCACATTGAATCTGTTTTCTCTTTCAATGTAAAACTAGCACCCACTTCACAAATGATTGGTTCAGTATATTCATGTTGGCAGAGTGGATTTGCAATTTTTAATTCGTTCAGTTCCAGTAGAACTTAAATCTTCGAGATTGTAATAAACTGTCCATGATTTGTATTTCGACATAACATTGCTGAACAAAAAATGTAGATTTTTCTAGGTTATTTAAAATTTACTAACGTTGTCGTTGTGGTATTATGATTAGTGCGGTGCACTCTTACCCTCATGGAACACGAGACACGATATTGGGCATTTAAAGGCACCTCAATGACATCTCGTACGCAAACAAAAAGCAATACGAAAATCTTTGTGATTTTAAATGCAATGCTGTTTTATCCGATGATGATAACACCTCCTAAATTAAAATTATCCTTGGTTGTGGGTTCAATCCACGACGATGGCAAGAAGAATTTGGAAATATAATATGTATGAGTTTTCTATCACTAATATATATATAACCCAACGCCCTCATTCGGTGTTTCTATAGCACTTTACCACCACCGAAATAAAATAACATAACAGGGCTATGAACTAAAAAGTTTGAACAAGTTTGGCAACCCACCATTAAGTGGCGTGCAGCAATTACAGCGTTGTCATTTTTAAGCCCTTTAAATTTCCCCACCTTTCATCCCTCCTATATTCCCTTTTAAAAGAAAGCGACACATTCATTATTTTCAGAAGTGTTGGTTATATTTGAAAAAAAAATAAATATTAAGACATGCGAGCCGTATAAGCCATTTCTTTTTATATGTATGCACGGCAATCATAATTTTTCTCTTGAAATATTTTTCTTTAGAAAACATAAAACTGATGTTATTTATCAATTGTTCCCTTATGGCAAAACTTTCGTTAAATTATTATTATCCTTTGATAACTTTTCCGCGTTTTTATCCCTACGCAACGAAAATTTTTGAAATATGTTTAAATTAATTATAACGAATTCATTCTAAAGCAGGAAGTAAATATCGTCACTTTGTTTTTGACACTTTACAATGTTTATTTTTTTTTTCTTTTATTTTTTCTGATCATTTTTGAAATCTCAAAAATACCCCCTTGTTTTTTATGTGTTATATTATTTCCTCAGAAAATTTACAATAATATGACATCAAATAATAATAATGAACGTATGGAACCCCCAAAGAAATGATATTTACTTTGATCTCTTAATTAGATACTTAAATACAATTAAATTCACACGAAATCTTTAAACGTAAAATAATCATTATGACGAAAATTCTTGCAATGGAAAAGTGGCAAAAAGACACAGCACGTGCTCTGTAAATACGCCCGCAATTATGAGTTGTTTGATTAAAACAGAAATAAATACATATGGTTAAATTAATGAACCACATCAACAACGGTACATAACTTTTTAACACATTTTAAAATAAATAATATTTATAATATGGAAGATATTTTATATTGCGAGTTGCTTGCATAGATTTACAGAAAGTATATATTTATGTGAAAAATTAAAAAATACAGGGTGTCCACCGGGAAGGTATACAACCTTGTTTGTTTATAGTTTTTGATAAAATGAAATAGAATGGATCTTATATTGATAAATGTTTTATTTGATGTCGGCAATTATGTATGGAATACATACATCAGATAAATGTCCGCCTCTGTTAGCCTCACAAATGCGAGCCCTTTTGAGCACATTTTACATTACATTCTCACACATTTCACACGGTATTTCATTAATTTCATCACGAATATTTTGTTTGAGTTGCTTAAGCGTTTCTGGTTTGCTTTCCAGATATTCCCAGAAAAGAAGTCCGGAGCAGTCAAATCAGGCGACTGTGGAGGCCACTCAACATCACCATTTCTTGAAATAACTTGTTGGGGATAGATGTCTCGCAGTAATTCCATTGTAATCCTGGCTGTATGCGATGTGGCACCGTCTTGTTGATACCACATGTTAATCAAGCCCAAAGCAGGCAGTTGTGGCGTTACGATTTACGATGTAGTTGGGTTGAGTATTCTGTATATCCAGCACCGCGACCAAGGAGATCTATTGTGCACCCTCTAGTGTTTCCTCAGTTGTTCTCCAGTGCAGCCTTGAGTAGCAGAACAATATTCTTCACTTCCAGTTTCTTGTATTATTATTAAAAAGTTTTCAATCATATCACGATATCGCTCCCCATTCACAGTTACCGTTACGCCGTTTTCATTTTCCAAGAAGTAAGGTCCAATTATTCCTCTGACCAAAATTCACACCAGACTGTCACTTTTAATGAATGCAAAGGTATCTGATGAATAATTTGAGAGTTTTCCATTGCCCAGAACCGACTATTCTGTTTATTCACATATCCATTCAAATGAAAATGTGCTTCGTCACTCATTATGATTGTTTTAAGAAAATCGGGGATGTGATGGGCGAGCTGTAACATCCTATTAGCATATGTACGGCGGCTTAAATGGTCTTGTAGAAGAAGCTCTTGTGCCAACTGAATCTTCAATGGAAACAAATACAAATCCTTGTACAAAATTTTGGCCAAAGTTGTTCTTTGAAGACCAAGCTCCTGAGCGCGGCGTCGAATTGAGGTTGATGGATTGTTTTGAACACTTTCTTGAGCAGCAGTAATGTTTCAGCCGATCTTGCAGTACGTTGTCTTCGAAATCATTCACTACACCATAAATAGTGCATTTTGTTGGCACGTTGTTTTTTCCAAAAATTTCACGTAACTTTCTCATCGTCACAGTAATCGATGATTGATTTTGATAAAATGTTTTAACGATTAAAAAACGTTGGTTTATCGAATACTTTTCTATAATAAATTTTGCCACGTGTCTACTTCACGACTGCCAAATATGAACTGTCAAGACTAATGTTTACCAAAATGGCGGCAAAACGGCGGACACCCTGTATTATAAATTTGGGTTATTTATTTTTATTTATTTAAAAGAAATTAGCTTAAAATATAAAATTACAATCTAATTGGGGAAAGCGATAGCAACTTAGGCCTTCAGCTAGAGCTGTATGACGTCGTACATTTTTAAAGGACACAGATTTGTAGATTTTAGGTTGTTTATAATTTTTAATATATTTTTTTTTTAGATGGTTTAGAAATTAGGAGAATCGGATCATGGTTTTTTAGAATTAGATATCTTTAGTTATGGTAAAGTCCACAATCAGATAGGAGATGCGATAAATTTGTTGGGTAGGCGATATCGCAGTTACATGGGTTTGCAGCTGGTATCTTAAGAATTCAGCTGTGTGAGTTTTGTGTGTCCTAGCCTCAGTCGAGTTATTTTTATAGAGTCTAGTCTGCTGATGTTTCTGCTGCTGATATTTGCACTTCCGTGATTGTTGTTATTTATTTTTTTGTATCAGTTGGATGTTTGTGAGTAAGTTGTGTCCTTGTTTTTAAAGAATATTGTTATATACTTATTGATATCCTTGACTTTGTGGTTTTCTGTTTTATAGAGTAAAGGGGCTCTTAGTGAGTATTTTGCTGCTGTGTCCGTAAATTCATTTCCTGGGATATTACAGTGACTTGGGACCCATATTAACTTTATGTCTGTAGAATTTTTGGTCAGAGTATCTCGTATGTTCCATGCGTAGAAGTTGGTGTTAGTAATATTTGATATGGCTTTTACAGATGAAAGTAAGTCGGTGCATATAGCAAATTTGCCTCGATTGTTTCCAATATATTTGGTTGCATTATTGGTGGCGACTGGCTGTGGTCGGATAGGACTCCTAATTTTAAAATCTTGTTTTCTGTTGTTACGCTGTAAATAACATTGCTCCTATTTTTTGAACCATCAGAGTGTATATAAAATTATAGTTAAATAACTTTTCTTGCATTTCTTTAAAGAGTGTCCGAAATTGTAATGGGTTATGGTTGTTATTTTTTTTGTAAAATTATGCAGAGATAAGTCTATATTGCTATTTTTTAAAGCCATGATGGGGAGTAATTAATTTGGACAGGTATATTGATTTAATTGCAGATTTGATGTATTCTCCTTATAGTAGACAATATTTTCGGATTTTTTTTTTTTGGTCTTCTTATTTTTGTTATGATTTTTGATAATGAAGAGTCCTTGTCGGAAAGTGGTTGATACAATTAAGTAGTAAGGATATCCCTCTGTACTTCGATGGGTAAGATGCTTGCTTCGGCGTAAAGATTTTTCGTACGTGTGGTTCGGAAAGCTCCTAAAGAAAATCTCAAGGCTGCGTTTATCTGTTTATTTACTTTTTTGAGTAATAGTTCTGAGGCATATCCGAAGATTGGTAGTCCATAGTTGACTTTTGATAATAATAATAATTTAAGACTAGAAAACCCAATTTATTATATTGAGCGGTTGATTTAAAGATTTTGCAAGGCTGTTTATGTGATAATTCCATCGGTATCTATTGTTGATATGTAAACCAAGTATTCGCTGATTTGTGACTTCAAATAATTTTATATGGTTTGATATAATTTACAATGGCATTTTTTTACGAGAGATATGTATATGTTTACACTTATTGTGGGATAAGACATCTCCAGAATAGTTGCACCATTCCTTAATGTCGTTGAATAGTGTTTTTATCCCTGCTGCATTTTATTATCAAAGTAAAGTCATCTGCATATGAAGTAAAGTCAATAATTTCTCTGTGTATCGAAATTATGCGACATAATTTGTTGTATGCTATTAAAAACAAAACAACAGAGAGTGGAGATCCTTGCGGAATGTCATTATTAAGAGGAAATGGTTGGCAATAATCGGATGAGCTTCTTACCATAAGTTTACGATTACTCATGAAGTTTTTAATACAATTGATTATCTTAGGTCCTAAATTCCACGAGATTAATTGATCTAGAATTGTGTGTAAACCAGTGATCGGCACTGATAGCACTCAGGGGCCGAACACAATCGGCAATTTACACGTACACTACACGAATATCAACAAATCTTACAGCTAAGAGCACAAAAAATACAATTATTTCATTCAGTAGTACCAAAAAGTATCTAATTTTCTATAGAGTATGTTTCTCTCTCACGAACTTTTTAGTACTCTCTTAGAACACGAACATAGTTTGGCGGCAACAAAGGTGAGTTTTGGTCGGCAACTTTTAGTAGTGTTTAGCGGTGCTGCCATATAACCAATTTTAACTATTTTTTTTGCCGTTTTTTGGATGCTAGAGATTTTTCAGATTATTTCATAAAAAAAATGTTTTCTTATTTTATTCATGTATTTTTTCAGATTTTTCATATAAAAATTTAATATTTGTTCAATATACTATTTATTTTTACTTAAATAAGACATGTCTAATAAAGTAAAAACATACAACAAAATTTTGCAATTGTGTTAAAAAATAGTTACGAATTCAAACATAACATTGGGACATGAAAAGTATTAAAGTGTGTACACACACATTGACCAATTATGTTTATTTATATCCATTATTTCCCATTTCTATGGTAAAAATATATAATAAAGAGAATAAATATGCTATTAATTGTTGCAACATATAACTTAAAACCTATAAAAAATGCAATAATTTGAAAAAAAAATTGTTTTCAAGAAAATACTGGTAATCAGTTAAGAATCCCAAAAACTGGGATAAAAAATTTCACTGTTTATGTGGCATCACTGCATACACCAAATTTAATGTTTTTCAACACTTTAGCAACTTTGAAAATGTTGCCCTCTCAATTAAAAATGTTGCCGCTGAACTCTGTACCATGTTGAATTTCTGGTAGAGCGGGAAAAATACTCTATAGAAAATTATATACTTTTTGATAGTACGCTAACTTTCAACAGAGCAAGTATATGCCGCTTTGTTGAAGAAATAAAGCACACTCTAAAAATTTGTTTTTTTTTTTATTATAGTTTTTTTTTTATTGTAGGTATTTATTTTGTTTTTCGTTTACATTTTAAATTAAAAATGTGGAACGTTGAGTGGGAAGAATTTTTTTTATTTTCTTTAAATATATTAAATGAGGCAGAGTGCAATCAAAAAATTATTATGAATAACTTTTATTTTTTAAAATAGAGAAAACATAAACATGAACTATTTTAATTCAATGAATACGAATATTCTCTTATAGATTAATTCGTTTATTAATTTATTCATTCATTTATTTACCTAGAAAGATAAAATAATTTCTTACGGTGTAAAACACCAATACATTCATATTCTCTCTTTCTGCCGACCACTGATGTAAACCTATCCTACTAAAAGCTCTTTGAAAGTCTAGTGATATTATGTTTACATGCTTTTTTTTTAGAGAGAGGGATTCCGCAATTTGATGATCCGTGTAAAAAAGACTGTCTATAGTAGATTTACCTTTTTTAAAAACAAATTACCGGCTATCCAATAGCTTGCTACTTGTTAAGAACCACCAGAGTCGGTTAGAAACAATTTTGCCCAATAATTTAGAGAGGCATGAGTTTATTGATATAGGCCGATAGGAGTGAAGGGATGTTTCGTCCACTCCTTTTTTTATGTATTGGGACATTAACACTCACCTTAAATTGCTGTGGTATATATGAGTCGAATATGTTATTATAAAGTTGAAGTAAACGTTGCTGCATAGTTGTTGGTAGGTGTTTGATCATTGGGTATAATATGCGGTCTAACCCTGGTGTTTTACCGGATAGTTTGTTTAAAGTAGAATTTAATTCTAATATATTGATGTTGGTTTCTATTTTAGAGGCTACGTGCCCAGGAGCAGGAATTTGTATATTTGACGTTGTACTGGACTTTCTAGTTTAAAATTTAGTTGGATATTTTGAATCTGCCGAGTTTTCTGACCATAAGGTACCAAATTAGGTCCCAATTGTAATTTTTTAGGTTAAATTTGGGTTCAAAATTGGATTTCTTTTAAAAGGGTTTTACACAAATTTTAACTGACAAGGAAGGTAATCAGATGTGTTTTCTTAAACTGCCGAATCCTACATGCCTAGGGGGTTTATGAGGTCGCGGATTATGAATAAGAACTCAAATTTATAAAAAAGAACACACAAAATGGCGCATCTTATATGACTGTTTGATTTTCGTATTGGTTATGAATGACATCAAAATTAGTTAGTAAAATATAAAAATTCAGTAGATTTAAAGGAAAAAAGAAATATTGTGAGTACAAGTAATTTGAGTCTTTATCAGAGAAGACAATTTTTTTTCTTCTTCTTCGTTTGCTTTTTATGATTTACAAATTTTGAGCTTTAAAGTAGCTATGTTATGTCTTTAGATTTTTGAGCTATAAATTGCTTTTTTAGAATTTTTTTTTTGCCTCAAAGTGCTTTTTTCTTATTACAAATATATGATGTGATAGTTTTGTTTTAATTTTTTTAAAAGTGTTTTTCCCAACTTTTTTACTTTTGCTTTTTTCAATATTTTTTTTATGTTAAATTCATTGAATCTTAAAATAGAATCACAAAATTAAAACATGTCCCCATACAAAATATCTAAAAAATTATTTTACAATAAGATGTATTGTAAAATAATTTTCCCCTCTTCTTAAATTTCTTTTGAAATGAATTATATTTACACTGTTTGAAAAGTAAAATATTGTAAATATTTATCATTTTAAGTATTATTTTGATTTACCTTTCTTTTTTTTATAAAGTAACGTTATAAAAAAAAATATATATATATTCCGTTACGGAACCATTATTCAAAACTATTGAATTATGTTAATCTCTACGAACGTTTAGTTTAGTTAATCTCTTAATAGTAGTTTACCATGACACGAAGATTCTTCAATAGTACAACAAGGCCATTTGTGTAATAAGTAGCGTCAGACTAAATTGTGGGTAAAGTTAAATTGTTGGATTAATAATGAAATCTAATAAATCTAATAATAAAAAAAACTTGTTTTATTTTTTCTCTATTGTAGTGTGTTTGAAATTTATTGAAAAAAAAAAAACCAAATATAAATGGTGCTAAAGAAAAAAATTTAAATTTCATTTCCCATTATGTTACTTGCTTCGTAAGACCGGCTGCACAAAAAAGCTTTTCTTAACAAAATTAAACCGTTTTCTGTTTTGTTAATTCAAAATGTTTGGGGATTACTTCCACTATTCTGTGTATCAGGATTACTTCGAATAAGCGAATAAGCGGCAATAATCCCTACTTCAATTACGGGTCAATATCCGCACTTCGATCAATACACAGCAAAACAAAATTTGATACAAATGCCAGAACCTAAGACAAAGTCCATCGCCATTTGTTTTTTCTTCTTAAAAGAAAGGTTAATGTCGGGGGACCTCCTTTGGTACTTGATGATTTTCATTCTGAGAACCTCATACTGAAAATTGAATATTTTATGATTCCATGCGGATCCCAGTCGGAATTTTGGATACGAGGTCATATTACAGCTCTAGAATAGTGTTTGTTGTTTATGTATAAAAGGTGAAGAGGTAAAAAAAAAGAATTTCAACAAATCGTTAAAAGACATCACTAGAACTGCATGTGTTTTATTTCTACAAAAAAGTTTAATTTAGCTGGCAAACTTGCATTTGGGATTTTATTTCGCTTTTTTATTAAAAAATATTTTTAATTTCGTTAGCTTAATTTTAAAAATTTGAAGGAAAATAGTTTATATTTTTTTTTTATAAATTATTATAAGTTATGACCTAAAATAGTTGCACTCAAAGGGAAATTATGTATAACATTTTTTTAATATATGAGAAATAAAATGGTTTAAAAATCTGTTTATAAATTCTTTTAAATCGAAACAAATTCTTTTAAATCGAAGAAATAAGAACGTTTGTATTTTGTTTGTATCAGAGAGGTTTTATGCAAATTGTGATGTTTTTAGCCTATTTATGGATTATTTAATTATTAATATAAAATTTTATTCAAATTAATTATTAAATGTTAAGAAAAAACAAAAAAAAAAGTCTTAAGAAAATAAAAAAAATTGTACAAAAAAAAAGTTGAATTAAGCGGGTGTAGGATTCGAACCCGCGGCCTTAGAGAAAAAAAAGCATTTGCGACATAGCGTTTAGACAACTGAGCGGAATCATCGTTTATAGAATTAAATAAACAGTTTTCGTTCATTAAAGATTTGTTTGGTTGTTATTTAAATGACAAATCTTTGTATGTGTTTGTTGTTTGTGTATAAAAGGTGGAGATGAAAGAAAAGAATTTCAACAAATGGATGTGTTTGTTATGCGTAAAATTCTACATACATATTAAACAAAGGGATTTTACGGAAAAAATTAGAGGTAGTCCTGGTTTTTTGCTAATATCTCAGCCATTTATTAACCGATCTGTCTGATTTTCAATAATCAAGTCCTCATCATGTCTGGGTTCTTCGGAAAATCCATTTCAACACACAGACGGACATCGTTTTATCAACTTCGCTCTTCATAAGGACCCAGAATATATATACTTAATAGGGTCTAAGATCAATATTGTAGAAATTACAAACGGAATGACAAACTTATATATACCCTTCCACCTGTGGTGAAGGGTATAAACATAGTCTATGCAGTGTTTGTATGCATCAGAGTGTATACACATCAGTGTTGCCAGATATGCGGATTTGGCTTCAGATTTGAAAATTTTTTGATATAAAAAATTAAATTTAGATAGATTTTTAAGATCGATAATCGAACGCAAAACAAATGACGTATAAATTTTAATGCAGATCTTGATAATTCATTTTATTTGATATTATTAATTTTACGAATCTATAAATAAATTATAATCACTTCATATCAATGATACAATTTTGACTCGATTGTATAATTTGTTTTGTGATTCTGTTCGCCAACGACTTTTAGTTTTCTGCTTTGTTAAAATTTAATCAATTTGATTGATTCTATAAAAAGAATCTAAAAATCAAATTAATTTTCTGAATTTGATATTAATTGAATAGAGTAGAAAATTATTAAAACAATGAATAGAATTTTGCAAATCTATTTGTTAAAAATTGAATCAGAAGGTTTATTTTAAAATTTAAAAAAATTTTAAAATTTAAATTCTTTTATGAGGCAACCCTTTTTCCTAGAATATGTATTTTTAATTTTTAGCAAAAAAATTTGATTATTTAACAATTTGCTAAGGTTTTTTTTTGGGTATTTCAACTAAGAAAATGGGAACATGAGAACAAACTTTTTTGGCAACACTGCGGATACGTATGCACCAGTGAAAGTTCGTACCATAGTATATTTTGTGGTGCAATTGAAACCTCAAAAGTACTATGGTACTCTTATGAATTCTTTGGTACAAAGTATTTAAAAATTTTCATGAAAAAAAAAAATATTGAAAACTTTATAAAAATTTTAATTGACTTGAATCTGAAATTTCAATCAATAATTTTATTAAAATATTAATTGATTTGATGCTGGAATTTTAATGAAAAATTTATTTAAAATTTTAATTAATTTTTTGTTAGAGCTTTAATTAAAGTTTAAATTGATACTATTAAAACTTTAATTGAAAATGTTGATTTTTTTTACAAAAAATTTATGATTAAAAAAATTATTGAAAAATTTCAATTAATTTTAACAAAAAAAAATTAATTAATTGACATAACAAATTATTTTGGACGTCCAAATTCAATTAAATTGTAAATTGTATTTACAAATAATCTAATTAAAACCTGATTTCAGTTTTTTTCTGTGTATACTCAATTTAAAAAGTTTAAATTATCAAAGAAGAACATAATTTGTAACAGGATTATATTTTATAAATAAATTATAAGAAGAATATTTATTTACATAAATGGTAACCGAATAATTTAATTTAAATGCAGCTACTCCAAACGTTGGAATAGTGTCTAAACTTAGTATTTTGTCAATCCTTTAAAAAAAACAAGTAAAAAAGGGCTAAATTCGGCTGTGCCGAATATTTGAATACCCTCCACCAAAGGGGATGAAGATGATATACGTATATACTAAATTTTGCATGAACTGTTATATGAATATGTTTTGTCAATTTATGTAACGAACTTTTGTTATTTAGTTTTAGCAATGTTATTTACAGAGGTCTGCTCTGTTAGCGACTTTAACATTGTTCATTTTTACGTTAACTTAGTTATCATAGTATGTAAGACAATAAATGTAATCGAACAATAAGAAGACTTAAGGTGCGGTCACATTAGGCAAATATTTGACGAAAACCGTCAAATATTTGTTTGCCGTAGTCTGACCATAAAATATTTTTGAGGGGCAAACAACAAAACAGCTGATTTTGGGAAAATAAAATTATTTGCCATCAAACAAAAATGTGCCTAATGTGAACATAGTGTGAACACTAAAGGGCAAATATTTTCCTCATTTTTGGGCAAACAATTATTTGATCTTACAAAATGTTTGTAAGAGCAAACAATGTCAAATAACAGCCGTTTCAACAGTTTTGTCAAATATTAATTCTTAAATCATTAAAATCTAAGAAAAATCGTCTAAATATCTAAAATCTTAAAACTGAAATGATTTTATTTGTTTGAAACTTGTATATTTATTAGTGTTTCCAATTCGGTTAATAAATTACCCGATTCATCGATTATTTGGCTTTATTTTGGTTAATTTAAAAACAAATAAATTAAACTTAAAAAGAAGATAGTGTTGTCAAAAATATTTAAGAATTCGCTTATTCGCATCACTAGATGAAGATCAAAATGGAATTTGCGTTTTAATAACTACAATACTCTTGGAAATTTTTCGACTTAATTGCTTTTTGTGCAAAAATCAAACTTGGATGTTTTAAAAATAGAAACACGCAGATTTTCATACCTTTTTTTAATTAAAAGCATCTTTAACTCTAAAGCCCAAAACAAATAGTGAAATTGCCAGTGAACAGAGGGAGTGCTGTCAAACTTAGTTCGTGAATTTCGCAAAACCTGTATAATATTTTTAAGAACTTCTTATTGAATTTTGTTTAAAAACTGCTTTTGTTTATTAAGAAAATTTTCTATATTCAATTTTACCCAGCGGCTATAGACTGGCTACACTGAATTTATCAGTTTTAGGCTTTAGGGTTTATTTCCACTGATCATGTCTGACAATATTTTCTGCCAAAAAATACCAATATTCTATGGCAATATTTCTTCGAAATACTTTAAACTTAACTAGGTATTTTACAAAAAGCAGCTCTTTGTGTTTTTATTGATAAAATAAAAACATTTATATTGCATTAATCGATTAATTGCAAATTTTCCGATTAATCGACCCGGAAAACCGATTAATCAATTTTCTTCATTTTTCGAATAATGTCCTAACCGGTTAACCGGCAGTGTCGATAATATTTATAAAAGTTTTAGAGGGGTTTAATTAAATTTTTTGAAACCTATCTGAACTTAAAAAAAATATTTTGATTTAAAATCTAAAAAATAAGGGTTCTAAAGAACAAAGTGAGGTGAATTTTAAAATTTTTGTAAATTTTTTTTATTAAAGTTAATTTTATTAAATCACTTTCATTCAAGTTCGGTTAACTTAATTTTGACAGACCAATTTTCCGAATTTAAAAAAATCTGTTTTTTTTGCAAGTAACATCGTATGCTTTTGAGACAATCAACAAAATCAAATAGGATATTTCTCATCAAATTAAAAAATATTATGACCAACTTAATTAGAAGCAAACTAAACAAAATTTAAACATTTTTGAAACATATGTTATTTTAAAAATCGTATGCAATTGTATGTACACTATAATAGATACAAAGAAAAAATCATTTTATGTATATTACCCAGTTACTTAAAAATGTTTGCTTAGAAAACTTCAGTGTTTGATATACAACGTATAACTATGTAAAGATTTTTTTCTGTGTACAAGAATTTTCTAAAGATAATATTACATGATTTTGCAATAGCTGTTTTTATGCGTCGGTTTGTGTCATTCGCATACTAATTTGACTTAAGTAACGCTAAGCGTTGGCTTATGCTAAATTTATATGGTAGTGACTTATGCCAACTTTAATAGCTTGCGGCATAAGCACATCTAATGTAGGATTCAGCAGTTAATTTATATTTCAAAATATCGTTAAAAGTAAAATATTTGCGCTTTTGTCGTTAAAAATAACATCTAGATGTCAACACTTAAATAAAACAAAGAAATAATCATATGTTTCGTCACTTTGTTTACAAAATAAAATATTAAATAAAAACTTCGGCTGAAGTTTACATTTTCAGCCACTCTCTAATAAGATATATAACCCCTTGGGAATTAAAAAAGAAAATTTATTCTATATATGTTGTTGAGGTGGCAGGAGCTCCTAGGACGCGCTAGGTCCAAAAAACTGGAACACACCCAAACGTTAAAAGAAATTTTCTCACGATTCCAAATATGGATTTTGTTCCAAAATCCAGCAAATAGAATTCGCGTTTGGTCCATTTTAATTAAATTTTAGATGGTAGAAAAGGAAAAGTGAAGTTTTCGCTTTGAAATAAACTGAAATTTATTGTTCATATTAAACGGAATGGCATTTAGGAAAAAAAATTAAAAGTTTTGAGAAATAATTGCGCGATTTAAAAAAAAAATATTCGTCTGCGGCGCTACGTGCCGCAATGTACCTAAAATTTAAATTTCGTGAAAAAATCGCGCGGTTTTTAAAAAAATTTTCGACTGCGGTGCTATCTTCCACATTGTACCAAGAATTTTTTTTTTTTTTTTGTAAAATGGGCGGTTTTCGGTTTCTGCTATCACCACCCTAAGGTAATCCCTGAGTAACGCCAACGATAGCAACTACAAAACACTAGTATTTTTTAACATCTAAAAACCTAACGTTAATTCTGTTTCACGGATTCGGAAGAAAATTTCCCTTAATTCAAGTTATCACACTTACCATTTTTGGTATGTTTCGGTTTTTTGGACATATCGGGACTAGGGTCCCCGACCCCCTTAACACCAGAAAAATAATTTTTTCATTCCAGTGGGGTCATATCTTTTTTCCGCAATTCTATTTCCCGGATCTTAAACGAATCGGGAATCGTGAGAAAATTTTCTTTAATAAAAGCCGTCACACTTACGATTGTTGGTGTGTTTTGTTGTTTTTTGAACCGACACACTTAACCCCATAGAGATTTTTTTTTTAATTCCAGAGGGGGTGATATTTTTATATTTTTTGAGGGTGTCCGAAATGGTAAACTTTTGCCAAAACTTCTTTTTAACGTTTTCCTCCTCTTCCATAAGTACCGATACTGCTTCAAAGCACAACTCAAAAAAACTTGTATCGTCCTTTATCAGATTTTAAGTTTTTATAGTTTTTAATTTTTGAGAAAATAAATCTATGTTTTATTATAGTTTGATCAAACAATTTTTATTGTCAAATATTTGTTCAAGTGTGACCATAGGGCAAACATATTTTCCTCATTTTTGTTTTCCACTATTTGAAAGTTGTTTGATCAAACAAAAAGAGGCAAATAAATGTGTGTAGTGTGACCACAAAATAATCTCTATATTGCTTTGACAAAATTTTGGGCAAATATGTTCAAACATTTTTGCGGAAAATATTTGCCCAATGTGACCGTAGCTTTAATAACATTTTTACTTACTTAACAGAAAAAAAAAATAGATACAGAAAAATTGTACAAATTTGTATGGAAAATTTAGAGGTACCTTCACATTTTCACTCATAACTTTTGAACCGCTTAACCGATTTTGCTCATTTTAAATACCAAACTGCTCGGGAGGATGTTCAATAATCTGGGTAAAAACAGGCACCCCCGCTTGAGTCTTCGCGTCGTGATCGTGATTTCAACAGACAGACAGACAGACGGACATCGCTAAATCGACTTAAAATTGCATAAGGATCACGAATATATATACTTTATGGGGTCTCAAACCTATATTTCGACATATTACAAACGGAATGACAAACTGATATATACCCTCACCATATATGGTGGAGGGTATAAAAAACACAGCAAATTTTGAAAAGCACTTTCTGGGAAAGTAATTATTTAAATCGCTTGGAAGCGGCTGGACTTAATGCTTTCCCAGTAATTTTTCTTTAATGTAAGTAGTCGCACAATTCTCAAAAATAAAATTTCCAAAAAATGGAATTTTTTTCTGCTATGACTACCTTTAAAGCAGGGATAAATAAGGTAAGCCAGGATGAACTAAGGATTTTTTTGTAGTCCCACCATTTGGCATCATGGCTAAAAATTTGGTAGGTTGTTCATCCTGGCTTATAGGGTCCTTGCTCTAACATCTTGATACCCTTGAAAAAATACGATTTGTCAAACTCTTCAAAATAGGAAAAATCTCTTTCCCTGGAGCCATATCTTCAAATTTGAGAATAAATAATAATTGCTGGGGGCCATATCTGGGGAAACAATTCGTAATGTAAAGACTTCATTTTTTCTGAAGCCAAAGCAGATGAATGCGCCGGTACATTGTCATGATCATACAAGATTTTTTCTTATTTAGTATTTGGCAGTGATGCATGTATTTAACCTACCAAAAAAAAAACAATGTTTAATCAAAACACGAAACACTTTGCAATCCATTTTTTTTTTCAAACTTTAAAAGCAGCATCATTTTTAAAACGGCACCTTTTTTCTAATTAATGAAATGTCATAAATTTTTGTACTTTATCACTATAATTATTGTTCTCCTGTGTAATTTTTGCAACATGTCATCTGGCATAAAACCACCTTGAACGGCGGCATATTTAAAATTTACTTTTAATGAATTTCAATTATGTTGATGAATACAATTCACCTTAATTTCATAATTGTTCATATTTAGACTTTAAAAAAAATGAAAAAAAACAAAATCAAAAGATGTTCAGACGTCTATATAAAGATTTAATAATAAAATTATTTGTTGAAAGTGTTTTTTTTTTTTTCTTCTTATATTTTGCTATTATTCCTTTTTGATGATTTTAAGTTTATTCTTTATTTTATTTATAAAATAGTGTTCAGTAGTTTATACATGTTTCCATTTCATTCAATTCATGTATTTACACTTTGTATTGTTGCCTAGTACGTGTATGTACATACATTTATACAGTCAAAGCTCGGTCAAACATAAAATATAAATTTATGTAACGAAAATTATGTAAAAAAAATAAATAAATAAAAAGTTAAAAAAAAAATATATATAAAAAAATTCAAATTTAATAAGAAAAGAATTGGAGAATTATGAAAAACTTATAATTAAGGCATGCAGTAATTTTTTTTATTTTTTTTTTTTTTTTAATCTTAGAAATGTTAAATGTTTACTGCACATGAGTACTTTTTGTAGCGATATAACATATATTTCAGTATAACAAATGGGGTTCGTTATTCATGGATTTGACTGTATTATGCCCAGAATGATAAATGCATTCGTATGAATGTTTGGAACATCATGCTATACGACGATGATGTTGATGATTTTGATGATGATCATGCGTAGGTTCCATTATAAACCATATTTATACCATACATGTTACCCGTGTAGATAATTTGCATTTTCAAAAGTCAAATAGGTGTTGTTTTAGGTGATTTATGTGAAATTGTATGTCTGTATATTTGTCTACTTATTGGGATGAAAAGGAGTTGTGTTTTTGTGAAGAAATATGAGTGTTTCATTGATTAATTGTATGGAATTTGAAGTAATTTTTTTAAAACAAATTCGGTATATAAATTGTAGAGTAGTTTCTTTGAATCTATCCATATTTTTTGGGGAAAAAGGTGTCAGTTAAAGACCCGTCACCTGCACCGTGACTGATGGAAACTGGACCGCTCTGAAATGATCTATTTTGTGACAGATCATATTGACTGAAATATAGTTTATCTAAAAGTTGCTACCCTATACCGGTTTCGTTAAAAGAATACTGTACTGAAAATATATATCCGGTGAGTGGGGAAAACATGACGGATTCAGCACATATTAGTGAAGTGGTAGAAATATGCTTAAGAACACGTCTTTGATGAATAAATATGCCAAAAAGTACCCAGTAGCAAAAAATAATAGTACATAATCTGTTACGTATTATTTAGCTGAATGGACCCAAACATCTAGTAAAACTTCTCGCCTCAACATACAAACAACTGAAGTAAAGCCGCGAATAACGTTGTAAGCGACACATTTTAAATTTTTGAGAAATCGAAAAAAACGTTTTAGAACTTGTAGGTGTATCCCACTGACACTTCTTTAGATTGCATTTTGATAACGAAATCATGCATAATTTTACATAATTTCATTTTCAAGTCATAAAAGAGAGTTATTCTAACGGTAATCTGAAAAAAAAGGTTTTGTAAAAATTTTTGCCTAAAACGTTATTCGCGGCTCCGCTTCAACTGTAAAATTTAACATTCAAAGAGAAAATAGGTTCGTCGCGACATTCGAATTTTTTGCCAACTGAATATGTTGGTTCCAGCAATCAAATTATTTCGTTGTCGCCACCAAATGTATTCCTGATACAATTGAAATATATGGTTTCAACCAGAACTTTCTTGTATTAACCAAATTTCGGTCACCACAAACAAATAAATCGGTAGCTGCTCGGTTGTCA
This sequence comes from Eustalomyia histrio, assembly GCA_949748255.1. NCBI lineage: Eukaryota > Metazoa > Arthropoda > Insecta > Diptera > Anthomyiidae > Eustalomyia > Eustalomyia histrio. Next base: position 71,195,728 of record OX456524.1, on the reverse strand, counting down.
CAATGAATCTGGATGTCAATGTGTACACCCAGAGAAAAGATTGATTGCCATTCTATCAAAACTTTTAACATTTATTTGTGAGGACTTAATTTGATTTGGAATAACCTAAAATCCATTGATAAACCACAACCGTTGTATTGGGAATTAAAAAACAAAAGGGAAAGAAACTAAAAATCAATGCTATACTCAGAATATTATGCAGTTAACTGTTTGTAGTTTAATAAAAAAATTTTCCGTTGCATTTAAAAATAAAGGAACATACATTTATTTTTCAAAGAAAAATATGTATTATCATTTTTATACATTTACTCGAAATATTTTACTATCATTTACCGATTTTTTTCAGTTTCATTTATTTTTTCCATTTGTTTGAAATTTAATAAAAATTTACCCACAAAACGGAAACTTGTGGTTTATTTGTGTCCGTAACGGTTATTACAAATTTAAATTTTGTTCGCTGTCTGTTTCAAAAAAAATATTCATAAAATTTCAATTTGTTTTTTTATTTAAATTGGTTGTTAAACACATTCACAGAAAAAGTGTCTATAGCTACGCAAAAATACATTTTATTGTACGAGTATATTAAAAAAAAAACAAAAAATTCAAAAAGGGAAACAATTTCAAATAAATGAAAAAAAACATTTATTTTTTTAAGGAATTGGTGGGTAAAATTTTGACATTTATTTTTACTGATTATATTATTTATTTCTTACGTATGCGCCAGTTGATTAAACAACATTTAAAAATAAATAACAAAATGCATTTACTTTAAATGAAAATTAAGTAGACCGGGTTTTAAATGATATATCATTTCTTTTAAATGACATTTTCTGATATTTTAACTTAAAAACTATGTTAAGTGTATTATTCAATTATTGATACATCCAATCATCTTTTAAAATAAAATTCGTTAATTATTTGTGTGCCTAGGAAGCAACCATTTATTTAGTGAATATATTAGAAATTTGGTACAATCTTTAAGATTTATTAAAAAATTGTGGATATTCAAAAGTATTAACTACAAGTACGGTTATTCTGATTGAAAGGTAGCTCAGTACTCCGAATTTCCGCGTTCAAATCCCGGAAAAGGCAAACATTTAAAAAAATATTTTTTTTAATTAAAATAAAATATTTAAATGTTTAAATGGCAAATATATCAAAGAATATTAAAATTAGATGTAGTGCAGTAAGCAAGAGTGTGAGCTATGAATCTGAATACCCAGGTTCGATACCGGAAAAATCTAAAAATAAAATTTGTTTGAAATAAAATTTTGTGGAACGTAATTATATTACTGAATATTGGCTTTCACAACTAAAAATATAATTTAATATGAAGGTAGTTGTCGAACCCGCCAGAATTCGATTGACATTGAATTCGGTGGCCACAACTGATACTGTTTTCTGGGTGTATGTCATAGGCATGGGGGCAATTGTGCCAAAAACTCCCACTCTGGAACTAGTTGTAAAACTAGGTTAAAAAAACCCTAAAATAATAAAATTGGTACTAACCCAGCAAAATGAAGCTGCTAAAGAAGCAATAAAAGCATCACTATAATGGTGATGGTTTCATCGATGAATTTTGCATTGGCGTGTCATAGGATGGAAGTATTCAAATATAGCTACTACCATTACTCATACTTTACTCTAATATCCTTTTTCCACTGAGCTGCATCTTACATCTTTCATAAATTTGCAAAGATGTTAACATCTTCCCATAAGAATTACACAGGCTAAAAATTCTACATCTTTGTTGATCTACAAAAGATGATCCTTTCCCATTTTGTTCCATCTTACATCTTTCGTTATTTTAAGTGTCATCACTAAAAAAATGAAAAAAAAATCGATTTTCTTTGTGCCATCACTAGCAAACTGACATTGTAGAAAATAAACAAAATACATTTATTCAACAAAGGAAAATGAGCGGCAGAAGTAAGAATTTCATAAATATGTCTACCAAAAATTCTTCTTCATCATCATCTTCCAGAATGACCTTTAATATTTCAATGTACTGCGTTAAAATTCGGGTTTGTTGTTGCAAAGCAACAACTACTCCAATGATTAATGCTTTCTCTAAATCCATTTTTTATTTTAAACAAAAATTATGCGTCTTTTTCTTTTATTTTTTTAACAGCTGAATAAATAACAGATGAAAGATGTAGCCAATGTAAACACTTGTTTCACGTTTTCAACATCTTCCATGCGTTTCAAAAAGATGTTTTTCAGTCTAAAAAGCCTATAAGGAAGCAATGAAAGTGGAATATGTTCATATACTTTGTAGAATTGAAGCTTTGATGAAAATTTAGTCCACAAGAATGATATAAAGGGTTTTGCAACAGGTACTTGACAACTTTGAATGTAATTTGTGAACGCACTATTTCACTTATCTTCTAACTGTTACTTTCCTTTTTTTCAGTAAACTCAACATTTTCATCATGGTAAAGTACACGAAGCAAATTATAAAAATGTACTAACGAAATTCCGAGTCGGTGGCCGCAACTTTAAGAGCGTTAACTCCAATTTTCGGTGGTTATTATCACCCTTGTAGACAAGCAATAACAAGTTTAGTGCAAAAATTTGAGTCTACATATTCATTGTGTGATACTGCCGTGCAAGTGAGACAACGGGTTGGTCGAAGTGACGAAAATATCGCTGCCGTTGAGGCGTCCGTAGCAAAGGATCCAAATCAGTCGATTCCGCGGCGTAAAGATCTTGTTTTGGGTTCTGGAGAATATGCACCAAGATGATGAATTTCATCGCAAATTCATCTTCAGTGACGAAGCTCATTTTTGGCTTAATGGGTTAGTCAATAAGCAAAATATGCGCTATTGGTTTGGTAAAAATCCACATGTGCTTCATGAATCACCACTACATCCACAAGAAATAACTGTTTGGTGCGGTTTGCATGCCAGCGGCGTCATTGGGTCATATTTTGTCGTCGACAATAACGATCGTCACTTTACTGTGAATGGCGATCGTTATCGCGCCATGATTAACGATTATTTTTAGCCCAAATTGGAAAACATGAACTTGGACGGCATGTGGTTCCAACATGACGGTGCCACAAGCCACAAGCCACACAGCACACGTTATAATCGATTTATTGAAGAGTAAGCCTGGTGAGCGTGTCATATCAAGAAATGGACCAGTCAATTGGCCTGCCTCGTTCGTCTTTTTCATATAAAATATATGTTTTGAGAACCGGTCGCGGTACCAATCGACTAGTCACGTAACGTGTCCTGTGAATGTCCGTTTTCTACAGATTAGTGCCAAGCCTGGTTTAAGTCCACCTTGGGCATGAGAAAGCTCAAGCTATAGACGTTAAATAATGAATGGGTTAAATAAGATTAGTAGTTGTCTACACTTAATACAACTTCGTGCGATTTAAATTTTTTAAGTTTTTTTGTTTTTTTGTTTTCAGAACCCTATGTTTTAGACAATCTAGAGCCTCCAGAAGATTTTTTGTTTCTCATTTAGAGATACAAATGTATGTCACGTGTAGACATAGGGCTATGGAGACCAAAAATACAAAAAAAGGCAAACTTAAAGAATGTTGATTTTAAAAAGGCTCTAACTTTGTTTCATGTTATAATACTATAACATGGTGGTCAATTGTTTTCAAAAATTTCAAACAATTTTAACGCGCATTTAATTTGATTTATTTTTTTTTTATCAAACGATTGTTGCATTGTTTTTTTTTTTTTTTTTGTTAAATTGATAATCTTGAATGAAGCGAAAAAATTTCATTGAGAAGTAACCAAAATATAGAACTTACGTTAAAGTGTCTGGATTTGGCCAGCCAAATTTCTATATCCGTTTTAAAACGTTGACACTTTGTTGCTACAATTCTTTTTTTGTTCAGCATATTTTTCTTTATGCTTCTTTTGATCCTCATTGTGTGATCTTTTGCGTTCACGCAATAAAACAGCATAAAAAAATAAACTCTGAAACAAAAAAAAAAAAAAAGAAGAAAAACAATTGGTGACAGAAATTGTCGCGACTTTGATTAATTGGATTTCGAGTGTCGATATATTTTACGCCAGACACCTAAGTGAACATTTGGAGTAACATTAACATGTCTGTATAAAACATGGTTAAAAAGTAAATCTGGCGAAATAAATCTTCCGTTTAAACACAAATAAAGCAAGCAACAATTTTACAAACTTTGTAGTAGCTATGATACATTACACATCCATGTAGAAGGTAAAGGTCTGCGAAATATGAGGTCAATGGGTTTTTTGCTTTAAACCTTAAAATTTTTTAAAAGCAATGATTTAATTCGAATCACTTATTATTTTGGCAAAAATTAGATTTTTATTTTGTTTTTTTGGTAATATAAAACAAGCTCATATTTTCGTTGAGCATGGCACGGTAAGGCTCAACGTTGACGGTAGCGGCGGCTCCTTGCTCATTTTCGAAGAAAGTTAACCCAGTACTGGTAGTCATATGAATGGTACTGTGTACCATTTTTAAATTAAAAAGTTCAACCTTAAAACCAGAAAAAACCAATAAAACCAGAAATTTGTAAAAATAATCAGTCCATCCTGTAATTTTTTTTTGTGTATAAATCAGTCCACGTTTTTAGAATTGTAAAGATTTTCAAATAAATTTCTTTTCAAATTTACCCACAAATATATAATAATTCGGTGTCCATTTATGACCCTCCTCTTTGAAATAGCTCTCATCGTACATGAGCAAATTATTTGTCGTGCTTTGTGATTTTTGGCGATTGAATCATTTTTATGCAAATAAAATTCATTTAGGTTTTTCTTCAATGATTATTATTTAACGTTTATAATCGTTTAGCTATGTCATCACCATAAAAGAACTGTACTCTTTAAATAGTGTGTAAGTTAAAATAACAGAAAACGCCATTTACAAGAAATAATCTTTCAATTAAAAACCGGTCTACTTAATTTTCATTTAAATCAAATGGCTTTTGTTATTTATTTTTAAATGTTGTTTAAACAACTGACACTTCCATAAGAAACAAAAAATTAATTAGTTAAATGAAATGTTAAAATTTAACCTATCAAAAAATAAATGATTTTACAATTTATTTGAAATTACTTCCGTTTTTGTATTATTTGTTTTTATACCCTTCACCACAGGTGGAAGGGTATATATAAGTTTGTCATTCCGTTTGTAATTTCTACAATACTGATCTTAGACCCTATAAAGTATATATATTCTGTGTCCCTATGAAGAGCGAAGTTGATTTAACGATGTCCGTCTGTGTGTTGAAATGGGTTTTCCGAAGAACCCAGACATGATGAGGACTTGATTGTTATTTATTTCTGGTACATGTGATCCATTTCTGTTTGCTATTGAAAATCAGACAGATCGGTTAATAAATGGCTGAGATATTAGCAAAAAACCAGGACTACCTCTAATTTTTTCCGTAAAATCCCTTTGTTTAATACGTATGTAGAATTTTACGCATAACAAACACATCCATTTGTTGAAATTCTTTTCTTTCATCTCCACCTTTTATACACAAACAACAAACACATACAAAGATTTGTCATTTAAACAAAAACCAAACAAATCCCTAATGATCGAAGACTTTTTATATTTGTACCTCTATTAACGATAATTTTGTGTGAGCTTCAATAGCTCAGTTATCTAGACGCTATGTCACAAATACTTTTTTTTTCTCTAAGGCCGCGGGTTCGAATCCCGGTCAATTCACTTTTTTTTATTTTCTTAAGACTTTTTTTTTGTTTATTTTTTGTTTTTTTTTTTAACATTTAATAATTAATTTATATAAAATTTTATATTAATAAAATATATATAATATGATGTTTTTAGCCTATTAACATAAATAGGCTAAAAACATCAAAATTTTTATAAAATCCCTCTGATACAAACATTTTTATTTCTATTTTTTTCTATTAGTTCTATTTTTTGCTCCGATTTAAAAGAATTTTCAAACAGATTTTTAAACCATTTTATTTTTTATATATTAAGAAAATTTTATACATAATTTCCCTTTGAGTGCAAATATTTTAGGTCATAACTTATAATAATTTATAAAAAAAAAATTTATAAGCTATTTTCCTTCAAATTTTTAAAATTAAGCTAAAGAAATTAAAAATATTTTTTAATAAAAAAGCGAAAAAAATCCCAAATGTGAATTTGCCAGCTAAATCAAACGTTTTTGTAGAAATAAAACACATGCAGTTCTAGTCATTTCTTTTAACAATTTGTTGAAATTCTTTTCTTTCACCTCTTCACCTTTTATACACAAACAACAAACACTATTTTAAAGTTGTAATATGACCTATGGATACGTCTTATATAGCAAAATATCAAAAATCTTTAGTATAACATATTTGTTGAAAAAACTCGGAAATATCGGTTCAGATACAAAAAAGTTATTCCCAAAACATAAATTTTTTTTAAATACCTATTTTCTGGAACCATAAATCTTCCCGAGTCCAAGTTTTATCACCAAACTAAATGGTTAATTTCCTCTTAAAGGCGTCCGTATATAAATCTGTCCATTCCATATATGTCCATATATAAACTTCAGTTTTTTCCTAACCATGGTGAAGGGTATATAAGATTCGGCATAGCCGAATTTAGCCGCTCTTACTTGTTTTTTTTTTAATTTAGAAAATGTATGTATGCATGGTTATAGACACTTTTTGTTAAAATGTGTTTGTGTATGTATGTATGTTTATAAAGTTCTTGTAATTTGAATGGAAATAATTTTGCATATTTAAATAAAAAACAAATTGGAATATTCGGAATATTTTTTTAGAACAGTCAGCAAACAAAATTTAAGTTTGTAATATATGTAACGGACATAAATAAATCACAAATTTCCGTTATATGGGTAAATTTTAATAAAACTTTAAACAAATGAAAAAAATAAATAAAAATGAAAAAAAATCCCTAAATAATTATTTCGAACAAATGTATAAAAAAGTTAAGATCTCTCTTTTATTTATAAAAATTAATTATAATTATTTATTTATACCAATATTTTGTCACCACGTCGGGTGACTTCTTCAGGGGATTTTTTTTTTATTAATTATACAAAAAAAACTTCATCTGAAGAAGTCACCGAATGTAGTGATAAAATATTGGGATAAATAAATAATTATAATTAATTTTATTTAATAAAAAAAGAGAGCTGAAGCTCATTGTAAACTAATATATAAATCAAGAAGATCAAAGAAAACTAACAGAATTTTCAACAGTAAGCTACATAATATTCTTAGTGTAGGTAAGATTTCATACAAATTGGAGTTGTTATGGCACAATAAAGCGGTTTTTAAACGTCGGTGCCATTTTTCAATCATTCCGTTTGAGGATGGGTGATATGGAGATGTACGTATGCATTGTGATACGAGTAAATAAGTAAGTTCCTTGAATAGCTGAGCATCAAATTGCCGATCTTGATCTGTGGAAGGAGCTCCAAACCTTGAAATCCATTCTCTGTATAAAGCGTCAGCTACGGTTGTAGCTTTACAATCTTCCAACGGTATGACTTCAGCCCAACGTGTGAAACTATCGATGCTTGTTAACCGGTATCTGAATCCTTTGGAAGAGGGAAGTGGCCCAACAAGATCAATATTTATATGACAGAATCGCTCCGCTCGTAAAGAGTATAACGAAATTTTATTACATGTATGTTGAGTAATTTTTGATTGTTGGCACGTTATGCATAATTTGGTCCAAACTTTGATGTCCTTTCCCATTTTAGACCACACGTTCATATTGAACAACCAAAATACATTTGGTTTATATTTTTTAAAAGAACTCAAATTTCAAATCCCATATTATTTTTAAATCGAAAATTAAAAAAAAACGACAATTTTTATTTTTGAAGTTCAATATGAATTTATCGTATTATCGTAGATCGTCGGACAGTTACTTTTTCTAGTGTTTTCAATTCGGTTAATCGATTAACCGATTCCTCAATTAATCGCCTCTATTTCGGTTAATGTCGAAACAAATAATTTAAAACTTAGATAATTATTCGACCCGAGTAAACGTAATAAAATAGGTCGATTAACCGGTTAAATTTTTAATATGAATTTTTTCTTAAAACTTCCTAATTTTCTTTACTTTGGCAAGAAAATAGTAGAAAAAAAATACACTTAAAACACTAGAATTTTTTTTAAATCGACTGCATCAAAACAAATGTTGGCTTTAGGAAAGAGACAATTTTTATTTTTGTTTCAATTCCTTAAAATAAATTTTAAATAATATATTTTCATGTCCAAAAAATTGAAATAGAGCTTCCGAGCTGACAAACGATCTCATCAGAACGCGAAGTTTTAGGAAAGCTAGAGCCTGTATGCAGAACTTTAACAAAAAACCTATTAAAATATATATTTTTCTCCTAACAAGCACTATGACGTTACTTATGTTATAAAATAATAATAGTAAAAAATTGCTTTAAATTCGAAAACTGTATTTTCTAAAAAAACAATTTCATTTAAAATTATATGAAAAAATTTATAAAAACTAAAAAGTAACATGTAATTTTGTTTCTAATTTGAATTATATACAAATTTTGATAAAGTATGAGCTTCAGTAGAATTAAGTTGTTTAGTCAAAAATATTTAAGAATTCGCTTATTTAAATTCTTACTTGCACAAACACAGAAAAATTGGTACGGACTTGTCAGGAATATGCGTCATTTTTATATATTTTCTAATACAAGGTGGCGCAAAAGTAATCCTCCTATCAGAAAATGCTATAAATTTTGCGATTGGCCCCTAATGTCAGTTCTGTTTTGACATTTGTGTAGTAAACACATGCGAAATACACGTTAATAAACAATGTTACGCTACACTGCTCCAGAACGCGGAATATTGGTGACTATTTATTTGAGTAATAATGAAGATGATTTTTTATCAAAAATAATCATGAGTGATGAGGCCCATTTCCATCTTAGCGGGTACGTAAATAAGCAAAATTTACGCTTCTGGGGCACTGAAAATCCGCGTGTAACCCACGAAGAGCCATTACACCCGCTCAAAGTCACTGTATGGTGTGTTGTTTTCGCTGGAGGAGTCATCGGACCTTTTTTCTTCGAAGACGTCGCGGGCCAAACGGTTACTGTGAATGGTGAGCGCTACAGAGCAATGATCAACGAGTTCTTTTTGCCGCAACTTGATGAATTGGCATTGGAGAACATGTGGTTCCAACAGGACGGTGCAACGCCACACACTACACGTGCCACAACCGATATGCTGAAGGATGCATTTCCCGGGCGCCTAATCTCCCGTTTTGGCGATTTGCACTGGCCAGCAAGATCGCCTGATTTGACCGCTACAGACTTCTTTTTGTGGGGCTTTTTGAAGTCGCGGGTTTATGTCAACAAGCCTCAGACTCTTGGAGCTCTTAAAGACAATATCCGTCAAGAATGTGAGGACCTATCGCCGGAAGTTTTGGCCAAAGTGATGGAAAATGCCATAAAAAGGGCTCAAATGACAATCAACTGTGGCGGCGGCCATTTAAATGACATAATATTCTCGACTTGATGTAAAAAAAATTAAAAGACCAAATAAAAATAATTCACAAGAAGAATCAAAGTTTTTCATTTTTTTTTTTAAATTACAGCCAAAAAACATAGGAAGGTTATTTTTGCGCCACCCTGTAGATAACATCTTTAACTCTGAAGCATTAACCAGGTAGTAACCAGGTGAATTTCGCAAAAACTTTTCGAAGGCAGCTCTTGTTTTTGGACAGTGTCATATAAAGAAAATAAAAACCAAATTTATCGACAAAATGACCCACTTCGGTAAAACATTATATACACAGCGTTCTTAAGGATTTACTTCCACTGAACACGCCTGACATTTTCTTTTTAAAGAGTCGTCAGATTCCTCTGAAAAAAACCCAAGATTTTAAGGCATAATTCTTTAAAAAATCTCAGGATGCTTTGAATTGTCCTTAACAAACACTTTAGAAACCAATGATATTTCAGCAAAAAGCAGCTCTTTGAGTTCTTGTAGATAAAAGAAATACATTTATTTTGCATTAAACGATTAAACACCAATTTTTACAATTAATCGACCTGAATAACCGATTAATCATTTTTCTTAATTTTTCGAATAATGACCTAACCGATTAACCGGCAGCGTCGAATAATTGGAAACACTAAATATTTCTCATAGCCGCGAAAAGACTAGATTCGATTATATTTTATCAACTCAAATGTCATCATAACACTTTTGTCAATTAACTTAAATTTTCTTCTTCAAGCAGCTCTTTGAGTTCTTGTAGATAAAAGAAATACATTTATTTTGCATTAAACGATTAATCACCAATTTTTACGATTAATCGACCTGAATAACCGATTAATAATTTTTCTTAATTTTTCGAATAATGACCTAACCGATTAACCGTCAGCGTCGAATAATTGGAAACACTAAATATTTCTCATAGCCGCGAAAAGACTAGATTCGATTATATTTTATCAACTCAAATGTCATCATAACACTTTTGTCAATTAACTTAAATTTTCTTCTGCAAAGTATGATTAAAATTGCCAAATCTCAATTTCGATATTTAATTTTTTTTCGCTTTATATATTTGTATCAAAATCAATAGTGAAATAAATTCAAATTTAATTGGAAAGATATGATGTCGTGCTGTTGAAGTAAATGATGATGTGCCAAAACAAAACAGAGACTATAACAAAAAGCACAAAAACAAAAACCGCATATAGTCCCTTACGATTGGAACTCATTTAAACAGTTTGTCTTTAACAAAAAATAAAACAATATCACAGTCAGTTTTGTGTTGTTGTTAATGTGTTGATTGGTTGGCTTCTTAATTTAAGAAAACATATAATACAATATTTGTTGCTGCTGCTGTAGTGGATGTTGCTGGTTTTGTTTCTGTTGGAAGAAATACATACACACACACACACGGACAGACAGACAGGCATACAGCATCATAACCGTCATTGTACAGCAACAACATGTATTTTTACACAAGTGTGAATTAAAAAAACAAGTAAAATAAATGTGAAGCGCCTTGTATATTGCAACAAACAAAAAAAAAAATAAAACTGATCATATATATTCATATCTAAACTTTACAATCTTTGAAGAAGCAAAAACAAAACTTGAAGTTCTTCCATACATGTCTACATGATACAACACCATCATCATTCAATAATTCAATTGCTATTGTAACACAAAAACAAACAAAAAAAAAATACTCAAACAACATCGTTTCTACCTTTACGATCACCATCATCATTATCATCATCACCACCATCATCAACATCGTCAACAACAAGAACAACCGTACATTGAAAACAACCATCCATCCATCCATTTATATCCACCCACATTCATACTTGTACTCACCAACAAAACAACACGAACTGCTACAAGTTGTTAACTTAAACATGCGCATGCGCTTACAACTTACACGGAATCCTTCCTTTCTTACTCCTAAAGTTTATTGTACGACTACATGCTTGTTGCAACAACATTCATACTACTTATACGAATGTTTGAATTTAGTATGTTACCTTTTTAAGTTGAAACTGTTTTCACAACCTTTTTATTCATATGCGAGTAGTAAAATCCTTATGGAGGATTTTGATTAAAAAGTATGCGGATATTAAATTTGATATAAAACAATGACTTTGTGGTTGCCACAGAGTCTATAAAAAGCCCACTTTCCTTTACAAATAAATTAAAATTCATTCACTGCAACTGAAAATGTTGGGAACTCGTAATAAGCTCGTAACATGACTTCTCAAATAACGCAATAATCGATATTCAATTGAAATAACAAAATTTTACTGGGAACATTGATTAAAACAAAAGGTTCTTTTGCCCTACATTTTTGAGTCATTCTTTAGTATTCCGTATACTTTTTGAACATAATATACCTACGTTTTTTCATACATATCTTTTAAGCAACCGTGAAAATTAAGTGTGTTGATTGTTTAGGCCAAAAAAAAAAATATATGTATATGAAATAAGAGCCCAGTGTAAAACGTGCAAAAGATTTGTTACGGGTTATGCGTTATCTGTTTTTCTTGTTTTTATGGTTAAACAAATCAAGAAAATTTGCAATTAATCACTGAGTTCTGTTAAAGGAAACTGATGAATAAACTATGATGGCTTTTCACAAAAGTCTACAAGACCTTGATATACTCTATATGAAGTCGTTTTAAAAATGTTCACATTTACTAAATTTTTGTTACCAAAAATTTTAAAATTATTTTTCTGCTTATTACGTTCAGAAGGTATCTACAAGTATTTAGAAAAATTTTCTGTTCCAAAAAATATACCTAACCCAACCTAAAGAATAGGTTGTGGAAAAGCTATTTTTCCCTCATAATCCATTCTACTGTTGGGTCTAACGCCGTTAATGTTTTTTTTTTTTTTAAATTGTACCAAAAGCAATTGCTTCTACAGAAAGCAATTGCAATTGGAAAGTAAAAACTGCGATTGGAAGGTAGAAACTGTTCCCCTAAAACGTTTTCTGAAACTAATTCTTCATTAGTTATAAATACCTTAAATTTAAATTCCGTTAAAAAGTTTCCAGTACTAGTTCCATGAAATCGATTTTATAATAACAAATTTTCTTAAAATGAATAAAATCGAAATAGTTTATATTCTCCGGAATAGTTCATATATTTCCTAAGTAATATTTCTTAGTTTAAGGGAAAAACAAGTAAATTAAACAAAAAATTTATCAATTTTTAAGAAAAACATTTAAGTATTGAGAAATTTGCATACTAAAATATAATAAAACTAAGTACATAATATACTCTCATTTAGTTCAAAAAATATGTATGTCTAACTTAAAATGAGAAAGTACTTGAACTTAATGTGTGTTCAAGTTTTCTTGCGAGTAGTTAAATAAACTTAATTTTAGAAAGTCATTTATAAATTCAGTTTTTAAGTCTACCACATTCCAATTGTTTTCTAAAAAATAGTTCAGGAAATTAAAAACAAAAAGAAATAAATTGTTTCCTATGTAATAATAAAACTTTAATTGATTTTAGAAACTGATGGACTATTTCTAGGGAAAATTTTCATGTAACTTAGTTCATATAAATTTTAAAAATTTTAATAAAATATTTTTTTTTTTTTCAAGTAAAAGTTTTCTAATTTTTGAGAAATAATAACCAGAGGTATTGAATTTTTTTTTGTATTGGAAAACGTTTAACTTATTTTCAATATTTCATTCGCAAAAAAAAACAATAAATTAAAAACATACTGGTAAGTTTTCCTAATTTTAAAGAAAAAATATTTTCAAAGGAAACAAATTATATAATCAATTAAAAAAAAATATCGTGTATAATTATAATTTTTGGCTCGTGATCGGTCTGGAGCGTAAATCAAAATCACTCACGTGCTAATCTAACAGTCTTAAATATTGAACTTAACCTCTTCAGTCCCGGAAGCGGCCCCCTGAAAAAAAATTCTCAAAACCTTTTTTTCCTGAACTGGCTGCATTCAATTTAGAAAAATTAGTAAAAATTTTTCTTGCCAGGTGCAGGACAATGGAGATATGGCAGGTGCAGCCAGCTGGACATTTGGAACGTATAAAGTTTAATATAAATTTTTATAAAGTTCAATTTATTTGGGCAGTAAAACAAAAATTATGCATTAATTCATTACAAATCAATAATAAATAATAAAAAAATTAGAAAATATTAATTGAAAAAATGATTTAAGAATGAAATTCAAAAAAGCATTGTCTTTCTTTGGCAATGCAGAGAAATATATTGCAAGAAGTGCACTTGAATCGCGTTTTTTGTTGGCAGCCCTCTTTGCGGCATCTCATATATTTATTTTTATCTTCGACTCCGCATACAGGCAGATGTCTATTTTCAGAAAGTCGGACATCCCTTGGTGGCAGTGGATTTGGTAACATAGCCTTTTTCTTGGGAGGTTCATGCTCTTCGCTAGAACTGCCATCAACGTCGCGTATGGATCTAGTTACTTTCATTGTACTGGCACAAGCAGAGAAACATTCCCCAACGTAAAGCTTAAAATGTAGCAAGTCCATAAGCTCCTTTCTATTGGCACCACAAGCAAGCTTGTCCTTTTTGTACGTAATCCAGCAATTAGATAAAGCTAAATCAACCAAGTGCCAAAATACCTTTACGGGCCACTTTTTTGTGCGAATCGCAATGCGATAGTATGATATTAGCCTATCTGCAAGGTCAACACCTCCCATTGATGTATTGTACCTTTTAACTACATTTGGGCAATTAACATCTATGTATTTTTTTTGGCGCTTATCCCATCGTCGCACTGTTTGGATTGGTTCTGATCCGACCGCGGTAGTCGCTAAGTATACCGATTTGTTATCCATCCACTTTATTACAGATATTTTATCGTCTTGCCTTACGAATTCATCGAAACTACCTCTTCCTTTTTTAAAAAGGACTTTGTCCGTTGACAGCTTTGATCGCAGATTTTTAGGTAATCTATTTTGTTGTATGGTGCCTGTGGCGTAAATACTTTTCTCTAAAAGAAAGTGTAGCAAATTGCTGGAAGTGAAATAACGATCCATAAACACTTCGCTTCCCTGAGACACATTTTCGGTAAGTTTTTCCACCACCGTACCTCCAATGCCCAAAGTCGGATTTGGTTTTTCATTGGGCCAAGTTTTTGCTCCCTGGTAAATAAAAAAATCTAGCACAAGTCCGTCCGGGGAAGCCAAAACAAAGTTTTTGAGGCCAACTGGATTCGGCTTTCCCTTGACATATTGCTTTAGTTGAGTTGTTCCAGTGAAGGGGATCATTTGTTCATCCACGCTCAATTTTTTTGGCTTTGAAAGAGATCGACACGTTTTAAGAACTGCATCAATTGCAGGTTGTACTTTCCATAGCCTGTTTTTCTCTTTTTCGGCGTGTGTAACTGCCAAGTTGTCAACAAAGTGCATATGATTCCGTACTTTAAATAAGCGATCTCTTGGTAGCTTTGTCACGGCTGGAACCCTTATGGATGGTCGATAATACATCCTAATTCGAGGGAGTTTCATGCAACCGGCAACGATATGGGCACCAACTAATTGTTTGTATTCATCACGAGTTGAATTTAAGTTTTTATTGCATTGCAAAGCATAGGCATTACTTTGTTGACATACAAGTGTCCAAAAATCGTCGTCAAAGTACTGGTTAAAATAATCAAAAGGTGTCCAATTTGTCCTTTCGCCTACTTCCCATGTTTCATCATTCATGTCAACATAGTTAGAAATGAATTTTTTCGAAACCCATTTTAAATTTCTTATTGTGCTCTCTAGTATTTCGGGCACTTCTTCCACAGCTTCGGGGGCAACATCTTCCCTTGGTCCTCTAAAATGGTATCAAAAATTTCGTTTTCGAAGGCGAAAAGTCTTCCAAATCACTTTCCATCAATAACTCAAACATCTGTTGCTCGGTCAGTCCTTTTTTTACCATTTTTTTTAGCACTTATTACAAACGTGCAGCCAGCTGGACAGAATACATTTTCATTAATTATGGGCCACAGTTTACATCAAATTGCTTACCTTTACTATGAAGATACGGGAAAGAAGTCTATTCAGTCAATCGAAAACAATTACAGGTAAAAACTAGATTAAAACCGTTAAAAAATTCACTGTTTTAGGAGCTTGTAGGCAAATACCGAATGCTGATGCAACTGATAGAAAATTTTCCACATGTGCTTTTGTAGATGCCAGATAGTTAAAAACTTGCTTAACGATTTAAAAAACATTGTTTCCAGCTATCTGCACAAATGGTCATAATTTAGTAAAACTTTTCACAAATATCATAAAATACGTTAGAAAAATGTCCAGCGGGCTGCACGCCAGGACCGAAGAGGTTAAAGTAACATAGCTTAAAATATATTTTATAGTTTTGTTAGCAAAAGGTAAAAAATTTCGAATTTGCGCTTTTATGTAATAATTTTGTTTGTTGACTACAGTACAAAATATCGCAAGCACATTTTATACATTACGGCATAATGGCTTTCCTATAATTGACGTTGCGCCTATTAAACTTTATTTTTATCGAAGGCACTAAAGCTATTTTTTTTTTTCATTTAATAATAAAAAAAGCTAAAATTTGAAAATGTCAAATAAAGTTTAAGCTAAAAATGTCATAACAAGAAATGTAACTGTGATATTTTTTATTTTTGCAACAATTTCCTTAAATTACTTAATTTAAGAAGACAAAGGACCCCCAATGTTCCTTAGTCATAGATGCCGTGTGTCACTTGGGGCGTCCCTTTTTGTAGTTCTCTCAAGGTGAAACATTACTTAACTACGAAAAGGATCTGACTTGTCACAATTTACATTTCAGGATATCCTGCAGTAAATTTTTAGAATTTGTTTACCTTTGTTCTAATGAAATTTAATTTATATATTAAATACATGAGTTTAGTATAATTCAATTTAATTTAAAGACAAAAATGTATAGCAAAAAGCATGTTAAAATCAGTGTCCTCACAAATCGGAAGTCCTTGGAATGTGGTACCATAGAAACAGTTGCATATGTATTAGAAAGTGCTATTTAACTTGATGTTAGAAAATATTTTCGTATTTTTAGGGAGTTAAGTCCTAGTTTTTAGTTAAAAAAATAAATATCTAATGAACTTAAAGAAAATAAAATTTTTCTTAAAACCAAGGAAACATTTCCTAACTAACAGTAAAATTTAAGATGATATATGAACTAATTACAGTTTTCTAATAAAAATTTTAGTCCTTAATAGTAAAATTGTTCTATAATTTTGAATTTTGACCAAATTTTAAGTAAAATATGTTTCTTAATTTTAAGGAAAATTTTATTAAATATACCAGTAAATATAAAAATTTTATTAAATATAAAGGAAAATTTTATTAATATAAGGTTAATTTTTCTAAATTCTAGTTCATTTTTTTTTTTGGTGTAGTTCAAAGAGCCTTAGAATCTGTGTAGTTAAAAACTGATTATAAACGCTGTTTGTGTGTAGTTCTAGATGCAGAGTAATACCAATCATTGATGGTGGTTCCTTCTTCTTATACTCATATAAGTTTTTCATCTTACCTTCTATGCTTATCTTTATGTACGAGGGCGGATAAATATGTCCGCGACTTTTCGAATTTCCCTCCCACCTGTTCATACACTTCCGTCATTTACTTAACGTTTAACAGCTGTTCAAAACATACAACCTCGTGGATTTTTTTAAAAACCGAAAAAAGTGAATTTCGAGTGCTCATTAAACATTATTTTTGTGCGAAGAAAAAAACCGTCAATCGAACCAAGAAAAAGCTTGATAAATACTATGGGGACTCTGCATTATCGATTTCAATAGTAAAAAAGTGGTTTACTGACTATCGTTGTGGCCTTACAAGCACGGGAGATGCCGAACGTTCTGGACGCCCAGTTGAGGTCTCTACACCCAAAACAATTACAAAAATTCACGATATGGTGTTGGCCGATTGACTATGGAAGACATATGCATCTCAAATAGCTGAGTGATTTCGATTTTTAACGATCACTTGGGTATGAGAAAGCTTTCCGCAAGATGGCTGCCGCGTTTGCTCACAATCGACGGCCAACGGAATCGTGTGACAGCTTAGTTTCCATGGCAAAAATCCATGAAGTAGACTAACGATAGTCCCCACATTGGCCTTATTCTCCTGATTTGTCCCCCCAGTTATTATTTCCTATTTCCAAACCTAAAGGAATGGCTCGGTGAAAAGAGATTTAGCACCAACGATGAAATTATTGATCAAATAAATGTCTATTTTATGGGCCTCGAAAAATCCTGCTGGTTAACGCAAAGTAAATGAAGGAACTTGCTCAAAATTTGACAGTTGTCTATTAACAGGTGGTACTTAATGGGAACAGTGTTGCATTTCATATAACTACGAGGGAAGTTCGAAAAGTCACGCACTAATTTAGCCGCTGTCTTAAAAAAAAGATAAATGTTTTATGTATTCCAAAAAAAAATTACTAATATAATTCTACTCCTTCAAAAGTTATAGAATTTTGACCGCCTACTTTGAAAATGTGCCATTGTACGCCGCCTGGTTATAGACGAAGATGCCCACAGTTCCCAGAGCAAGGGGATTCCTTCTCCTTAGAGTATTCCTTTCAAAAACATTTATACATTTGCCACTATACCAATGCGGCATATGCTGTCACTGAGTGCAGGTATTTATTAACAGACCTCTTCCAAGCTAATAATCCGTGCTTTTCTAATTTTTTTTAGGACAAAAGTTGTTAACGATAAATAAAACACACAATTTCATTCTAGCTGTTCATTCGTGTTAACTTTATTACAATGAAAGTAGCTGAACACCTTAACGAAAAGCCGCCATGGATAATGTTCCTAAATTCTGTGAACCTGGACCCGCTTTTGCCAAGGACTCAATCCGTTTGGTAAAACGTTGCACCAAACCTGAGCGCAAAAAATTTCAAAAGATCGGGTTTTATATTAAGGGCTTTTTTGGTTTATTTGTGAAATTGATCCACATTCCCATCAACATCATTGTGGGCTTATAAATTGGAACAAATAGACTTTATTATACCTTAGGGCTGTATCAGCTTTTGTTTGTATCATAGTCTCTTGCTTCTTTTTATTTATATTTAATAATTCTTAAGTTCCACTTTAACGATATATAAACAAATTTATAAATATTTGTGTTTTTACGTAAGTAAAATCATGTGAATGTTTTTTATTCCAAAAATAAAAAATATATATACATACATATGTATATATTCTATGAAACAAAAAAAGATTTGGGCTTTTCCAGAAAATTTCTACAATAAAATATTGATTACATTATCTGTCACAATTAAAATCAAATTATGTTATTAGCAAACTATAAAAATTAATATCAAATTTCAGACAAATTTAAACACAAAAAATTTGTTATTCGAGGAAAATTATTTCTTTTATTTAATTTTTTTTTTAAGGGAACCACTTAAAGTGTGATCATAAACATCATTTAAAAAATATATAAATATTTTGATTTACGATGTGATATCAAAAAAAAAATCGCTCCACTCATCTCTATTTTCAACTTCATTAAATAAGTCAAAACATGGATATACAACATTTAAATTAATTTTGTCTTACGCCCAACTATTGAAGGAGAAAAAAACACCAATGGGCCGCCTGGGGATTTTAAATTGATCGTCAGCAGGCATATAATCGATGAGACACGGCATGAAGTAGAGAAATGAAGGCATCGCAAGAGTACAACATAAATATAAATGAATATAAAAAGAAATAATTTGATGCTTCATCAAGTATACACAGCCCCAACTTATAACTACAGAATGAAGCAGCAACAAGAACCCACATCAAATAATTAAATAAAAAAAATCAGAAGCTAAACTGACTGCTACCACTACTCCATGCATACTTCCACTTTTACACTCTATTCACTCATTGAGATTATTAGTCATTTTCCTTCTTGGTGTTTATTTGGGATGTAACAGAACTTGAAGGAATAGGTTCACTTAAACGTACATATGAGATATATGATGGTGATGAAGATCATTATTTAATGTATATTAAGGTGGTAAATATATTTCTGGGTTCCGAAAATTTTAAGGGTACACAAAACATTTTAAGACATTAAAAACGCACTATTGTCGATTATATGAAATTTGTAATTTTTAATGAAACGTGCTTTAAAAGTATTCTGGAATAACTGATATGATGCACATAACACAGTACAACAGCCAATCTGGGGGGTGAGAAATTCCAAGTCAGTCAAAGGGTTTGGCGTTCGTATGTGTCAGTTTTTTTTATGACCATTTAAATTTTTTCCTTATCTTGATGTTTTTTCGCTTAGTTGTAACATTTTGGCAAAAACGTAGTTTAACATAACTCGAGAACCACTTGTCCGATTTTGATGAAACAAATTTAGAAAAATTAAGAATTACAATTTCTCTAAACTGTTTCTATACCATTTTCCTATATGTGCAACACTTTCGAAGTTAAAAATGAATGTATGAAGGGAAAAAAGTATTTTTTGCCTAAAAATTTAAATGTTTTTTTTTTTTAAATTCATAAAAACTCCAAAATGGAAAAATGTGCCAAAACTAAATACTTTCGTGTAAAGTCACATAACTCATGAGCAAAAAAAGACATAGATCATGAAAATCGATGCACGCGTTTCTCATTTATTCACAATTAGGTAAATGTATGAATTTCAAAAATTTGCTCCAGATATGCACAACATTATTTGGAGAAAACATTGACACTCACAAGCCGAACTCTCTCATATTTTTCTACTGTACTAAAAGAGAAATATTGATGTGGCAGCACTGGTTCTGTAATGTTCACATAAAACATGCATTGTCATTATACTTCTTCTCTTTCTCACACTGGTTCTGTGATTTCTGTCATTCAACAAGTGCCGACGAACGCGAACAGTAAAAGTGATTTTTCTCCAGTTTTTTAAAAGTGAACAAAACTGAACAGAATATGGAACTGTGCAAGCCAGATATAAATAGCTTTTGCTACTGCTGTGGTCAATATGTCTCAACACATAAAAAAAGGGGAAATTATAGAAGGCTTGTTGGGAAAGCATCGTTCTAACAACTACGATGTTTCTGTCACAAGGATGTTAAGAGCATTCTCGGAAATTGGTGTCCACATGTCCTTGAAAATCCATTATTTACATCATCATCCGGACTACTTCAGCAAACAATTGGCTACCGAATCTGATAAACAAGGTGAACGCTATCATCAAGTTGCTATGCCATTTGAAATGAGGTAATACTGATTTTTTTATTTTTTCAAACTCATTTTAATAAAACAAAAACTTACAGATATAGAGGCAAAAAGTCGCCGAGTGCAATAATTGCGGAAATTTGCTGGTGGAGTAAGCTTGTGTGGCAAGACAAGAATGATCTTGATGATAAAGAATTTTCAGGAGATGCAGAAGGGCCAACAGCGGAGTCACACATTAACATTATGTGTGGTTCAGAAGCTGATGATAGCCACTAGTCCCGAACAATTACCATCGAAAAAGTCTAGGCAATATTTATTAAAATAAATAAAAATAAATAAATAAAATAAAAAAAAATTAAAAAATTATAAAAATGTTAACTTAATTTTTTAAGTAGTTTATGGCCAGAAGTCTGGAGTTATTGGGGAAAATTTATAAAAAAGGCGATAAATGACACTTTTTTGAATAAAAACAAATATCAATATTCTTGTCAAAATGGGATACCTTCACTTAATTGTAAATAAAAGCAGAACGCGTTAATCGATTTCTATGATCTATGTCGCTTTTGTTTATAGGTTATGTAACTTTACATGAAATTAATAAGACTTGATCCTTTTTTCTGTTTTGGATTTTTTATGAACTTAAAAAAAAAAATTTTAATTTTTAGGCAAAAAAATATTTTTTTTCTCCACAAATTTATTTTTACCGGCAAAACTGTTGATTATAAAGAAAAACGTAATATGAACGGATTAAAGAAATTGTAATTCTAAATTTTTTTGAGTTTCTTTTAGCAAAATCGGACAAGTGGTTCTCGAGTTATGTTAAACTACGTTTTTGCCAAAATGTTACAACTAAGCGAAAAAACATCAAGATAAGGAAAAAATTTAAAAGGTCATAAAAAAAACTGACACATACGAACGCCAAACCCTTTGAGGGTTTTATAAATTTCACAATTTGTACTCTGAACTCAAAAAACATCCTGATAAAGTTTTTAGATACACAATAATGTCAATAGGCCCTATTGATTACATTTTAAAGAAAATTTAACACAAATTGAAAAAAAAATTGGACAAACTTTATGAAAAACCCTATTTTGCCGTTCGAGAAATTTATAATAACTTTAACGTAACTTTTAGAGTTTTTCCGTAACTATTTGAAAAGTTTTTACATCAAAATATACAACTCTTCCATATTTAAGATTGGGATAATCACTAAATAACCTAATCATAAAATAACCTAAATATAATTTGGATATAAGTGACACAACCTGTGGAAAATACATTAGAGTTATAGCCCTTTTCCACTGAGCTACATCTTTCATCAAATTGCAAAGATGTTAACATCTTCCTATCAGGCCAAAAATTCTACATCTGTCTTTATCTACAACAGATGATCCTTTCTCATTTTGTTCCATCTTACATCTTTCACTATTTTAAGTGTCATCACTAAAAAAATCGATTTTCTTTGTGCCATCACTAGCAAACTTACATTGCAGAAAATAAACAAAAAAAAAATTATTCAACAAATGAAAATGAGCGGCACATGTAAGAATTTCATTCTTATGTCTACCAAAAATTCCTCTTCATCATCATCTTCTTCCAGAATGACCTTTAATAATTCTATGTACTGCATTAAAATTCGGGTTTGTTTTTGCAAAGCAACAACTACTCCAATAATTAATGCTTTCTCTAAATCCATTTTTTTACTTTTAACAAAAAATGTGTGTCTTTTTCTTCTATTTTTTTGATAGCTGAATAAATGACAGATGAAAGATGTTGCCGATGTAAATACATGTTTAACGTTTTCAACATCTTCCACGCGTTTCACAAAGATGTTGTTCAGTGTAAAAACTCCTATTACATATTTGAATGCGACGAATTTTCACAAAGAATTCTTCGATTTTATACATATGTATGTGTACAAAATTTGCTTATTAAAATATTTAAGGTTAATGAAAACCGTATTAAAAAACATAAACAAACGAGAAGAAGCGATTAGATGCCGCAAACCATTACACAGCATGCTTTATAGCACATACACGCTTCTCGATTCACTTTCGCTATTACATCTTTCAAGCGAGCGCATAAGAAAACAATAGCAGTGGTTTATAGCGCAGTATTAAGCTTCGCTTGTAGCGGCCACTCTGACATTTGCCTATTCCTCTAGATAGGAAGCGCACGCACAGGTTGCTGTCACTGTCAAGGCCCGATATATCCCTACTTGTGTCCGTCATGACGGGACACTGTCTGATTGGAAGGCATGCAGTTAGGTTTAGGGTTGCGGCTAATGACTTTTGCAGAAGCTGAGGTGACGAGGAGGAGGAGGAGTCTGTGGAGCACATTCTCTGCACTTGTCCTGCCCTGGCTCGCAGGAGGGGACTGTATTTGGGCTCATGTTTCTTTGAGGACCTGGGTGATTTTGCTGATATCGTTATCAATATCGGCCGACTTAGGGGCTTTTTGAGGCAATCGGGATGGTTCGACGGTATCCGTGGTATCACAAGGAACTTTATAGTCTAAGTGAGTCTGATTGGCAGGCTACTACATATACCTAACCTACAATTATATTATTTCAATATACCACCTTTTCAATTTTTTTTTTAAATTTTCAAGATTGGACGAAATACATCCTTGAGTGATTTAGTAGGCCTAAGAAATTATAGGATAAAAAATTTTGTTTACGGAATTCTTACTGCACAGTAAGGGTTGTTTTTATTACGAGGCCAGTAAAATTCAGCACTCCTCAGCGAAAGACTATAGAACAATAAGTAATTTCTGGAGAAATTTAACATAATCATAATAGATCCTTCATATATTTCGAGCAGCCAACATGACTGGCATTTATCACCAAGATAAACCAAAGTCACTAAAGTGAGAAATTTTGGCAACAAAAAGTGCCATTCTACTTGTTAGTTAACATATAAAC
Source organism: Eustalomyia histrio (assembly GCA_949748255.1). Classification (NCBI taxonomy): domain Eukaryota; kingdom Metazoa; phylum Arthropoda; class Insecta; order Diptera; family Anthomyiidae; genus Eustalomyia; species Eustalomyia histrio. Next base: position 71,172,145 of record OX456524.1, on the reverse strand, counting down.
TATGTTACATTGAGAAGAAGTATCGAGTAGTAATACATTTCTGGGGAATTATTCCGAATAATAAACTGACTCAATTGATAACATAGAAGCACGTTTAAAGAAGATATATTCTGCTTCATACAGGTTGGTTGAAAAGTTCATGCGCTCGAAATGAAAGAATACTGTTTTTGTTACGAAATATATTTTTTTATTCAATATAATCTCCTAGAAGCTCAATACACTTGTGCCAATGATCTTCCAATAATTTTATCCCATCCTTATAAAGGTTTTTCGGAAGCTCTGCAAAATAACCGTCTACGGCTGTTATGGCCTCTTCATTCGACGAAAAATGCTTTCCACGAAGGAAATGTTTGAGATTTCTGAAGAGGTAGTAGTCACTGGGAGCCAAATCTGGTGAATACGGTGGATGTTCAAGCAATTCGTACTTTAATTCTTGGAATTTAGCTATCGTTGAAACACTTTTGTGAGCATTGCCTTGATGAAAAATGATTTTTTTCTTCTTTTAACCAGGTATTTTCTCACGAATTTTTTCATCCAGCTGATCCAAAAGGCTGCAATAATATTCAGAGTTGATTGTTTTACCTTTCTGAAGATAATCAATCAACAAAATTCCTTTTGCATCCCAAAAAACTGATGCCATAACCTTCTTTGCTGATCGTTGTGACTTCACCTGCTTTGGAGCTGGATAACCAGCTTCAGTCCACTGTAAACGTTCTTGTTTCAATTTAGGATCATGGTGGTAGATCCAAGTCTCATCCATAGTTATAAAACGACGCAAGAAGTCGGTTTTATTCGGCTTAAAATGCTCCAAATTACGCTGAGAAATTTGTTTTCGATCCAGTTTTTGTTGAATTGTTAATGTGTGCGGCACTAACTTTCCAAACAGTTTTTTCATACGTAATTCTTCATGTAAAATATGGAGTACTCGTTCGTCTGAGATGCCTATGGCATTAGCAATTTCACGCTTAGTCAAACTTGGATCTTCACTAACCATATTATGTACCTGCTCAATGATATCTGCTGTGGTTGCAGTGGATCGTCTTTAAGGCTGGTAGGACCACGTTTAAATTAACCAGCCCAAAATTTAACGGTGCGTTTTGAAGGTGAGGACTCCTTATACACTTCTAACAATTGTTCATAAATTTACTTTGCTTTTAAACCCTTCAAAACAAAGAATCTAATGACTGCACGATATTAAATTTTTTTCATATAAAAAAAATCAATGACACGTCAACTTCAAATTGCTTGTAAACAAAGAAAGAATTGACAGAATGACTTGCAACTTTGCATGTGTTCTCGGGACAGTTATACCAACTTAAGAAAAAAAAGTTTGGAGCTAGCAGTGCCATCTCTTGGTGAGCGCAGGAACTTCTCAACCAACCTGGAGCAGTGGGAATGGGACAATGCGATATGTATGAGAGATAAAAGTTCTACTTTACTTAAACATATTATTTTTCTAAGTTGATGTTACCGTCCGTCGCTGGGGATCGCACCCACAACCTTCTGTAGAACAGTGCAACGCGCTAACCATTACACCAAGGAAACTGTAAATATTACTTTCACCAATTTAAAACATACCGGTTGCGTAAAGTCCCGACCGGTAAGACAAACTGATCTTAATTTTTATAACGATGGCAGCATCAATAGTGACTATTAAGTTCCATACAGTTACACTGTTTAAGTTTGAGCATAGTTTCAGATTATCTCAGGTCAATATTTTTACCGATAACTCGAAAAAATAGATCGGTAGTAGTTTTCATTTTCAAGAATTGAATATGAATTGATTAAATCATCTTTGTAACGACTGTAGCATTTTTCGAATCGTGACTTACGCTGAACAAATTTAAATGATGTCGATATGAAGTTGCGATATAAGTTGCTTTATGACAGACAAGCAGCTTTATGGGCTCTAAGCACAGACAATATCTGGCCTAACACAAAGTTCTCAGCGAGGATTAGGAGCAAGAATATTCTAGGAAACCAATAGGCGTATAACTTTGCAAAGGACTTGGAGGTTTTCGCTATATTATCTCTTATTTTTTAAAGTACTAGACAGAACACGAGCACTTCTTGGTTTACTCGATGCTTAAATTCAGATAGCAGTATGCAGAATGAATCATTATGGAATGCAAAATTGGTAAAGCGCAGCAAGAGCCAACTTGGAATGGTAACGAACCTTATTAGATAATTATAAGATAATTTAGATATGGTAAGTATAAGACTAGTAAATGATGATATTTGCAATAAAACTTCAGAGTATAGGTTTTACTTTTTATGCGATTGTCCGGCGATATTTTTTTAATAGACTAAAAATGTTTGGCTCTTATTTCTTTTAGGATCTTTAACAAATTCGAGGAATGAATATTATGGAAGCTTATTAATTGATGGATCGATGAGAGGAGGAAAGAGGATAAGAAGTGGAGTCTTAATGGACTACATCACGTTCTCTATTGGCGTTAGTCCTAATTTTCAGGACTGGCGTCATCCTTAAAATCAAACATATACATCATTTTACCAACTGAATTTTGCTGTTTTTGATATAAAAAATTTTCTATATTGAGAAAATTATCTTGATAATATTTCAATGTGCAGAGGGTCAATTCTCGTTCTGTGAAACGGTGAAATGAAAAGTTTTTTTTCACGTTTTCATAGTACTTTTGATTCGCGTTCTGTGAAAAAATTTAAAGAAATATCAACACGTTTTCATATGAAAAAAAAGTTGAACGAAACAAGATTTTTTCACGATTGCACAGCACTGGCGATTCTTGTTTTGTGTAACAGTGCAAACAACTGTCAAAATATTTTCATATGAAAAAATTGTTTACACAGACTATTTATAAGTGAAATAAACATGGAGAAGATTGTAAGAGGAAAGCGTGACAGCGAAAGCCAAAAGGAGTATTTAATTAATTATTAAGAAAAGCATGTGGACATTGCAAACGATAAGTAAGTAGCTTAATAACCATAATTACACTTTTATTAATCCCATATTTACATATTTGAAACTGCAGATGGTGCCAAATTTAGAGACGAAAAGTTTAACGAATTAGCGGCGAGCCTTAACAGTTTTAGTGGGACCCAAAAGGACAGTGGAAAATGGCAAAAGAATGGCATATTTATTTATAGTTTATTTATATTCTTTATGAAATTTTTTTTTCTTTAAGTAATATTAGACTTCATACGCGCACCAAATATAGTTCATTTAAAGTAAGCCGACATAAATCCATAAAGTGCTTGTCGGTTATCATCTCGAATGGATTGTGGTCAGCACGAAGTATGCGTTTCAACACTCTCAAAAAATTCCTATAAATTATTAAATTATTTACTGCAATGAAATGCTTGTAACATCATTGTCTTACCTTTGTTCATTCGGAATTCTTTGAGTAATATCCAATAATACAATTAATCTATATATTTTTATATAATTATTTAAAATAAATTTTCACTTTTGTTTACGTTTTTCTCTGTTTTGACATTTGCTTTAAATGTTGCTTTAAATGTTGGTACAGTGCGAATGAAACATTTTTTTTCATAATACATACGAGAATCGCAATTTATGTATTTGTGAAAAGTTCGAGTGAAAAGTGCTTATGAAAACGAAAATGAAAAGTTTTTTTCACTTCACATTATCACAGAACGAGAATTGACCCTCAGGTGTTCTCTAGACCTCATCCATTAAAGCTTTTCATAAATCTAATGCATGTTTTTAAAAAATTTTATGCAAAATATAATTTCATTTAATAAATGAAGAAGTTTTTTTTTTTGTTTGTAAAATTAAGTTCATAAAAAATATAAAATTTTTTAAAAAATTTGTCCCTCATTTTATGAAGAAAATGTTCACTGTGTAACTTGCTAAAAAATAAAATTTTATCTGTGCACAGAAATGAGTGGAGGTCTAATTTCCATAATAAGAAAACTAACTCGATTCACTGTTTCATTTAAATTAGCTGCTTTTTTCATTTGTTTCATTGTGATGTGCTTTAGCTTTAACTCACCGTGAGAATGCTGGCGGGAGCGTCTTGCACAGCATGAGTAGCTGTGATTTGACACCTCACATGACAGCCTCTTCAATAGTTGTGTATTTATTTAAAGGTATTTTTAAATTAAAACACAATACTTATTAGACCAATCTCCACTCAAATGAAATATAAACAGTGGAAGAAAAACAGCGGAGTGTAAATTGTAAAAAAGTAGGGAAATGTTATAGAAACTCTTCCTTGAATTCTAGCAGCTATTAAATGGTAAAATATGTTTGTGGCTATTCATAATTAAGGTGAAAAAAATGACATTTTAAATATCAGATTTTCGGTTTTTGGTGGGGAAAATTTTTTGGTTTGGTAATTTGATCTTATTGTTTATGTTTTACTAATACACATAATTTTCATTTAATTTTTAACTAAGTTTTTAAAAGTTCTGTTGTTTTAAAATATAAGATTAAGATTAAGTTTATAATTAATTTTTAGATATATTATATTCTTCGTAGAAATTTTTAACTGTATGTGTTGTTAACGTCCCAGCAAAAATGAAGCTGCCAAAGAAGCAATAAAAGCATCACTACTATGGCAAAGGCATCACTTCCTTTTGGATGGTTTCATCGATGAATTTAACATTAGCGTGTCATAGGATGGAAGTATTCAAATAAAGTAAATTCCATTACTGGTACTTAACTCTAAGGAAGAAATGACAATGCAATGATTATATAATCTGATGCACTTAAAAAAGTTTGTAAGTTAAAATAACTGAAAATATCATTTAACAGAAATGATATTTTATTTAAAAACCGGTCTACTGAATTTTCATTTAAATTAAATGCTATTTGTTATTTATTTTTAAATGTTGATTAATCAACTGACACATCCGTAAGAAACAAATGATGTAATCAGTTAAAATAAATGTCAAAATTTTACCTACCAATTCCTTAAAAAATAAATGAAATTATTTCCGTTTTTGTATTTTTTTTTAATATACTCGTACAATACAAAATGTATGCATGCATATGAAGCTATAGACACTTTTTGTGTGAATGTGTTTATATATGTATGTGTGTTTATGAAGTTCTTGTAATTTGTATTGAAACATTTTGTATATATACAACCAAATTAAATAAAAAACAAATTGAAATTTTTTGAATATTTTTTTTTGAAACATACAGCAAACAAAATTTAAATTTGTAATAACAATAACTGTTACGGACACAAATAAATCACAAGTTTCCGTTTTGTGCGTAAATTTTTATTAAATTCCAAACAAATGAAAAAAATAAATGAAACTGAAAAAAATGGTAAATGATAGTAAATTATTTCGAATAAATGTATAAAAAAGTTAATATAGATATTACTTTGAAAAATAAATGTATGTTCCTTTATTTTTGAATGAAACGGAAAACTTTTTTATTAAACTACAAACAGTTAACTACATAATATTCTGAGTGTGCTTGAGTGGAAAATGTTCATATTCCTTGTAATATTTAAGCTTTGATGAAAATTTCATTGATAAGAATGCAGAAAAATAAGTTATAAGAAGCTAAATTGATGCATTGATATACAAATACTTTTTATTAAAACAAACAAATAATTATGCATAAGTAAAAAAGCATTCTTGAAACATTTTTAAAAAGTTTTAATGAATTTTTGGATAAATTTTAAAATATTTTTGGATAATTTAAAAACTGGTTGTACAATTTGGAAACATTTTTAGACAATTTTAAAATATTTTTGAAAAATTTTAAATAATTTTTGCACAATTTTAAATAATTTTTACACAATTTTAAAATTATTTTGATAAATTATGAATTAAAACTGGAAATGGTGTAGTGTTAAATAATATACACAATGCAAAAATGCACAGATTGCGTCGTCATAAATATTTAAGGGTAAAAAAATGCAAATGACAGACCAGCTAGTTTCAATTAAAGGTCAAAAAAATCTGTTTTTCTTGATTTTTCAAAACTTTTATAAAAATTGAAAAACTGCAAAAATTCTAACTCTCATTAAATTTTGAACTAAAATATAAAAATGATTTAGAAAAAAAAAATTAAAAAACTTCATCAGAACTATTTTCTCAATTTGAATAAATGCTTTAGGTTCAAAAAAAAAAAATATATATATACGATATATTATAACTTATGCTTCAGAAGTAATGAAGAGTGATTTTTTTAAGATATGCATCGGGTTTATATCCAGATCACTGCATTTAAAATATCAACACATGAATTCTTTTAGAAGTGCCCTAGGATAACACCAAAAAATCATAAAAGTATGTTAACTGAAGTTTAGGAAGCAATGAAAGAAGTTATAGTCACAGAATGACTACCATTTTTTTGCTGGGTTCATACAGCGTAAGTAGGATATTAAAAATATGAACTTTAATACTCATATTGACCATATATTGCAAACAGAGTTGCCACTATACAGGGTGGCGCAAAAATAACCTTCCAATGTTTTTTGGCTGTAATTGAAAAAAAAAATTTGATTCTTCTTGTGGATTATTTTTATTTGGTCTTTTAATTTTTTTTACATCAAGTCGAGAATATGATGTCATGTAAATGGCCGCCGCCACAGTTGATTGTCATTTGAGCCCTTTTTATGGCATTTTCCATCACTTTGGCCAAAACTTCCGGCGATAGGTCCTCACATTCTTGACGGATATTGTCTTTTAGAGCTGCAAGAGTCTGAGGCTTGTTGACATAAACCCGCGACTTCAAAAAGCCCCACAAAAAGAAGTCTGGAGCGGTCAAATCAGGCGATCTTGCTGGCCAGTGCAAATCGCCAAAACGGGAGATTAGGCGCCCGGGAAATGCATCCTTCAGCATATCGGTTGTGGCACGTGCAGTGTGTGGCGTTGCACCGTCCTGTTGGAACCACATGTTTTCCAATCCCAATTCATCAAGTTGCGGCAAAAAGAACTCGTTGATCATTGCTCTGTAGCGCTCACCATTCACAGTAACCGTTTGGCCCGCGACGTCTTCGAAGAAAAAAGGTCCGATGACTCTTCCAGCGAAAACAGCACACCATACAGTGAATTTGTGAGGGTGTAATGGCTCTTCGTGGGTTACACGCGTATTTTCAGTGCCCCAGAAGCGTAAATTTCTCTTATTTACGTACCCGCTAAGATGGAAATGGACCTCATCACTCATGATTATTTTTGATGAAAAATCATCTTCATTATTGCTCAAATAAATAGTCACCAATATTCCGCGTTATGGAGCAGTGTGGCGTAACATTGTTTATTAACGTGTATTTCGCATGTGTTTACTACACAAATGTCAAAACAGAACTGACATTAGGGGCCAATCGCAAAATTTATAGCATTTTCTGATAGGAGGATTACTTTTGCGCCACCTTGTACGAAGCGCGGATCTAGGGGGGATGAGGGTGATATATCCCCCACGCAAAATCGATTTAAAAATACACAACACACTTTGCAAAGTGCAATGTTTTTAAAATAATTTAGTTATATCGAATATTTCGATATCTGTATAATCTATATTCCTATGAAATTAAAATCTGAAAGTTTTTGTTTACGAGTGCATTGGTTTTAATTTAGGGAAATCTCTCGAGGAAAAAGTTGTTAAAATCGAAAAAAATACACTTACGTTCTGAGGTTTTTTATAAAAAAATTCCTTCGGATCTAAGGCTTTTTCTTTGAGGATTTTTTCATTAATAAAAATCCTCCCAAACGTAATAATTTTTGTATGAAAAGGTCCACCAAATTGAATTCTCAGAATCTGAAAATTTTTCAAAAGCAAAAAGTCCTCATAGTCTAAAGATTTATATATCGCAAAAATCTTTTAGAGTCTGAGGGTATTTCTATCAAAATCTAAGGATTTTCTTAAGAAAAAAGTCGCCTGAATCTGAAAATTTTCCTTAAAGAAAATGTCCTCAACATAGGAGTGTTGTTTATAAAAAAAAGGTTTTTAAAGTCCGAGTGTTTTTTATATTGGAAAAAGTAATCAGAATCTGAAAGTCTTCACAAGATTTAGGGTTTTTCTGTTGCAGAAAGTTTTAAAAATATTCCCCAGAATCCTAGGATTTTTTTAAATGTAAATTTTTAAGTAGGAAAATGTCCTCAAAAACTAATTTCTTCTGCATTCAAAATTCCTTATAATCGTAGGCTCTTCCTAAAGACTTTTTCTATCTGAAAATTATTGTGTAAAAAACAGTCTTCAACATTTAAGGAGTTTTGTTTTCTAAAAGGTCTTCAAAATCTGAGAGGTTTAAATAGAAAATATTAATACGAAAAAAGTCTTCAGGATTTCTTTTAAATAATTTAATCAGTATAAGAAAATTATTCTATAAGTCAAAAGATTTTTTTCAAAAAAGTTTTAATATCTGAGTTTTCTATATATAGTCCGCAGCAAAATTCTTATAAAACTTGTCAGAATTTGTGTATTTTTTCTATAGAAAAAACGCCCAGAAACCAAAAATTTTTAATGGCAAAATCGTCACAAATACAGGAGATTTTCTAAAGGACAAGGCATTTAGAGTCTGAGGGGGGTTGTATAAAAAATTACTTAGATTCTTTAATAAGGAATTTTTTTTTTGCAAAAAATTTGAGGACTTTTTCCGATAAGAGTATTTATTTTAGCATTTCAACCAATGAAACTATATAAGTGGAAGCAGTAAACGGCTCACATCTTTTTCCATATGCACCACATTTTTATATAGTTCCTTAAATGCCCAAATAGATCAACAAACTTAAAAAAATTACAGTGTCTTGTTCCAAAAAAAAAAAATAATTGCCAAAATTACATACATAGAATGTTTTTCTTTAATTTTTGTATATATTTTATAAAATGTGGTAATAATGTATTTTTAAAAGAAAAACATTCTATAAATTATATAAAATATATATAACCTGGTAAGTTCTTGATGTGATATGTCGTCTAAATAATTTGAAATGCCTTTAAAACAGTGTTATACAGTATTTTGTAACATGCTTTTATGAACTTTGGAGGTCCTTTTAGTCCTTTATATGCAAACTTAATGCATTCTGGCTTCATAGGAGTTTTTGTCATTATTAACGCTTCCATTGTACATAGTTTTCATCTCAATAAAATAAACAAAAACTTTGACGATTATAGTACACTTTGGAAAAACAGTCGATATTTGCGCTAGTGGTTCCCATTGTCGATAGGACCTTGGTAGGAATGTATACTTGTTATGGCAACGTCTTTCATAATTTTAATTAAGAAATAGCAAATTCAACAAAAAGTTCAAAATGGGCACACTACTTTTAAAGCCAATGCTCGTATGCACCATAAAATTATATTTTTATACGAGGGCGGATCAATAAATCCGTGACTTTTTGAATGAAACACAGTTTGTTTTCCAAAAAACAATTATATTTTTCAACATAATCTTCTTTTAGCTAAATACACTTACTCCAATTTTTGAATCCCTTTAAAACAATAGGATTTTTCGAGGTCCATAAAATAGGCATTTGGTTGATCAATAATTTCATCGTTGGAGCTAAATCTCTTTCCATCGAGCCATTTCTTTATGTTTGGAAATAAGAAATAGTCACTGGGGGCTAAATCCGGAGAATATGGCGGATGAGGTACCAATTCGTAGCCCAATTCATTCAATTTTGCCTTTGAGACTACACACGTGTGCACCTGTGCATTATGGTCAATTGAGAGCAAACGCGGCACCCATATTGCAGACAGCTTTTATAAACCCAACTGATCATTTAAAATCGAAATCACACTGCCATATGAAATGCCTATGGCATCAACAATCTCACGCACTTTCTGTCTTCGATCGGCCAACACCATATCGTGGATTTTTTCGACATTTTCTGGTGTATTGACGTCAATTGGCCGTCCAGACGTGCAGCGTCATTTGCACTTGAGCGACCACAACGAAAGTCAGTAAACTACTTTTTTACCATTGAAGTCGATGGTCTCCATAGTATTTATCAAGCTTTTCCTTGGTTTGGTTGACGGTTTTTTTCGCAAGTGTATAATGAGCAACCGAAGTTCACTTTTTCCATTTTTAAAAAAGTCCACGAGGTTGTATGTTTTGAACAGTAGTTAAACGCAAAGTAAATGTCGGAAATTGCTCAAAATTTGACAGTAGTTTATTAACAGGTGGAACTCTTGCTAAAGGCTTAGTTTTTCTGTAAATTGGCTAAGAATTTCGTGGTCTCGACTAAGAATTTTTTTGTAGTCGCACCATTTGGCATCATGGCATCATGGGTGGCTAAAAATATGGTAGTTTGTTCATCCTGGTTTATAGGGTCCTTGGCTTGGTAACTCATAACTCACTTAAATTTAAATTTGATACTCATTTGTTTTGCTAACATGCGAAAAAACACAGTACTTCAGAAAACTCTAGAAGCGACTATAGTCACCTTAAAATGGGATGCTGGTATTCATTTATGATATTAATAGGGCGGATCCGTCATTTAATTTGCGTTTAACAGCTGTTAAAAACATACAACCTCGTGGAATTTTTTTTTAAAATGTAAAAAGTGAATTTCGAGTGCTCATTAAACATTATTTTTTGCGAAAAAAAAACCGTCAATCAAACCAAGGAAAAGCTTGATAAATACTATGAGGAATCTGAACCATCGATTTCAATGGTAAAAAAGTGGTTTACTGACTTTCGCCCAGTTCTGGACGCCCAGTTGAGGTCTCTACACCCAAAACAATTGAAAAATTCACAATATGGTATTGGCCGATCGGAGATTGAATGTGCGATTGACTGTGGAAGACATAGGCATTTCACATGACTCAGTGGTTTCCTCAAGATGGCTGCCGCGTTTGCTCACAATCGACCACCAACGGAATCGTGTGACAGCTTAGATTCAATGGCAAAAATCCATGAAGTAGACAACGAATTACCCCCTCATTCGCCTTATTCTACGGATTTAGCTCTTCAGTGACTATTTCCCTTTAGTCCTTCAGTGACTATTTCCCTTTAGCCCTTCAGTGACTATTTCTAAACCTAAAAAAATGGCTCGGTGGAAGGAAATTTAGATTCAACGATGAAATTATTGATCAAACAAATTCTTATTTTATGGACTTCGAAAAATCCTATTTTTTGGAAGGAATACAAAAATTTGGAGAAACATTGGACTAAGTGTATTGAGCTAATAGAAGATTATGTTGAAAAATAATTTTTTTTTTTTGGAAAAAAAAACTGTGTTTCATTCAAAAAGTCACAGGCTTATTGACCCAACCTCGTAGATACGCAAAAGATATAATTTTCAATCAGTTTTATATATTTTGTTTTTAAATATTAAAGAAATACTAAATTTAAAGAAATAATTTAAAATTATTAAGGAGAAATAATTAAGTGATATTTTGGATGTTGCTAAGTATTAACATACATAGAAGTATGTTAAAATATACTAACGGTTACTTTGTATATTTTACTTTTAATTAAACTAAAAAATAACATACTACATTAAATATCATTTATTAATATCCAGTTAGTAGCCAACTGTAATTTATATAATGACAACTTTTAAAATCAAAAATACAAAAATTCTTGAGAAAGGAAAAACATAATAAAACAATGTTAAGAATGTCATGCAATAATTTTATGATTGGCAATATTTTTTGACATTTTTCTTTTAACAACTATAACTACATGAATTCCATTTTGTCCAAAAACAAAAAAACACAAATAAAAAACATCATATTCCTCATGTTAGTTAACAGTTCGTCTTCATAACCACAGAGTTGGGAAAACAATATGACTCCAATGAGTCTATGTAAGAAATGGATGTGATCAATTAGTGGTATGGACCATTCACTTATGTCATGAAAAAAAAAAAAAAAACTGGAGGCACAGCTGATGAGTATTTTAAATGCAAAGCACGTACAACGTGTGTGTCCTGACATTGTTTTTGGCATTTTCGCTGGAGAAGAGTACAAAAGAATCCCAGCCATTCCCTGCTAGCAGCATCTGCAATTTTGAGACATTTATGTATGTGCATTCCATCTCATAGCAGTCATAAATGCGCGACTTACAAAATGTTTGACAAAATATGAATTCATAAATTGAATTTATGAAGACAGCATCAAAGTCTATAAACACATTATTAAGTCATCATTTACGACGACGACGATCAAAAATAAAAAAATAATATGATGAAATGAAAAACATAAAAACGACATGCGAAATACACTAAATGACATTTGTGAGATTTTTGTGTATTGTATTTTAGAAGGATAGATGGGATGAGGTTTGTACATTACTCATACTTATACTCGTGTCTTTATATTTTATGTTTTCTTTTTTTGGTGAATGTCGCATCCAAGACGACAACATTAGTGATGGTATACAACATGTTTTATTAAGGAAAAATTATGAATTTATAAGTAGGTGTCCGAAATACAAAAACGCCAAAAATTGTTGTTAACAAATTCATAACCGTTGTTAAGAATATTTTCAAAAAGGGGGTCGTGGTTGGTTGGTTGATGACTCTAGTTTGAAAAATCACACCCCCAGGGAGGATGCTGATGTCCAGTGTGCTAGATGAAATCCGAATCTCACCTAATATATCAGATTAATCGTTCAGTATATGTCTCCCATTTAACCTTAGATCATTCTAAATGAAATTAATGATAAAATTAACTCAATTATTTTTAGATACACTTGTTACACTTCAAAGCTTCCCAGCAAAACTTTGGTAATGGGTGTGATATTCTCATGCGTTACCTTGTAATAATAGCTCCTTACCTTTTTCATTATTTGCAAGCATAAAGTAAAAAGTTACTCATTATTGATTACGTAATATATGATTTATAAATGTAAAGTAATAATTGAAATATTTTTGAAAATCTATTTTTAGATACATTACTTTGTGTTTTTTTGTAAGCAAAAGGGTAATGTATTTTTTGATTACACTAGCGAAAAAACGAAGCGCAACAATTCATTTAAGTTTAAAGCAATCAACGACTATATGCGTCGATAGCTCAGTGGGTAGAGTTCTTGGCTGGCAACCAGAGTTCCCTGGTTCGATTCCCATCTTGACCACATTATTTTTAATTACAAAAATTTTAAATGAAATATTTGTAATAATATTTTTTTAATAAAAATTCCTCTTTTTTAAAAATCTATTTTAGACACATTACTTTTTCCATTCTCGTAACCATATAAGTAACCCCTTACATTATCACCTCTAAAGTAATGGGTATATACATTACTTTGAGGCTCATCGCCTGAAAAATTCATAAGTGAAGTAAGGGGTAAAGTCATCTATCGGCCCCTATGGCTATATATTACTTTACCCATTATTTGGTAATGTGTGGATTTGCTGGGTACTTTAATATCCGACTGTAAGTGCAGAAAATATAACGGATGTTAACGATGTTTTTGTCTCGAAGAAGAAGACATGAATTAAATTAAAACTAAAACCAAAAATTCCAATAGTTCTGCTCGAATTATAAAATACTTTTATAGCAAAAGTTTAATAATTTTTTTCGAGCTTTAATTTTCTGATTTAAAGTTGTAGGAACTGAAATCTGGTGGGTAAATACTATAGCGGAATACTTGAGGTCAATAGCTCTTAGAGAAAAACATTGATCCCCTCGAGTATACAAATTAAACAATATATTTTAATTAATAAAGAGAAACTAAGAATATTTTTTTAAAAACAGAATACAAAAGTTCCCGAATATTTTTTTGCATACAGAGAACTCTTTTTCGCCTGAAGGTGGTAAATAACAGTCAAACATATATGTTTTCCGTGTTATCGAAGTTGGTCTTCCACTTATTGGGTTTTAACTCGATTGCACCCATAATACAATTTGTTTGGCCTCCCATTAAAGTAAATTCACTCAGGGAAAATATTGGTTGCAATTCGATCAAAACCATTAACATTTATTTGTAAGAATTTTTTTTTATTTGGAATAACATATAATTCATTATTATAGCAAAAATATGGTATTGGGAATATAATAAAAGCAAAAAGAACTAGAAAAGGATACTGTTATCCAATTATTGGCATTTCCAATCATTTTTACGAATAAAATAGTTTTTATATTTTAAATAAAATTTTGTGGAACGTAATAGTATTTATGTGGAATATAAATATTAAATTAGACAACTGAATAATGGCTTTTACAACTAAAAATATAATTTAATAAGAAGAATTCTGGCGGTAATTACCGCCAGAATTCTATTGGCAACAAATTAGGTGGCCACAACTGATACTGTTTTCTGGGTGTTCCAAAAATATTTAAAACAATAAGATGCGGACATAATTTGCGTTTCACTTTCTTGACTTTTTTTCCATATTTTTCCCATCAACCGAAACTCTTTGTTTTTTTTCCGTCTTTAAGAATACTTCCAAACCTTTTTTGCTTCAAAAACCTCCCGTTTTCTCATTAAAAAAATAGTTATCACATATGTCTTCAATGGCTAGTATAAGTGTTTATGTCAAAAACAATAATTATTAAAATAATTCGTGAATCCAAAAGGAATAGGCTTTTACTTCTGTGATCTAGTATCGAAATATTACTAAAACTGTACAAAAATAGTAAAATAATAATTTTTTTACTAAAAGTCAGTACAAACAAGGGATTGAAACCCGTTTACAAATTTTTTTACTAACTTTTTTTCTGAGTGTAAAGAGCAGAAGGTATACAAGATCGGTTTTGTAAGTTGTTGTACATATTTGCTGCTGGATAAATACACACAAAATTTGAGCAACTGCTTACCTGCTCCATAACAAAAATATAAAGAATAAGTAGTTGACAAGATAGATGGTCATGACTGTGCTGATAAGCAGTTAAAAATAAGTGGTTACCAGTTTTTAAATAATAAGACTTATTCATATACTTTTTAGTAACTTAAAAATAAGTATTTAACGATATCACAATAATTTTGTATTTAAATAAGTAGTCGCTCATAAGCTTAACTGCTTCTTAGAACAACTTCGTCTGACAAAAATAGCTTACACTTGCTCCATATTATAACCTGTAAAAAATTTCTGCTTCTTTATCTGAAGCAATAAAAGATATTCCTGGGATATAATTAAATCCTGTTAATGGATAATAAAAAAGGATATGACCAATTAAAATGATAAAATTTTCGTCATAAAAATATAATACCAAGCATAAATTTCAAAAATATTTAGTATTAAACTACGGACAAGATGTTGGGTATATAATATTCTTTTAATTTGGAATAAAGGAATACGTTGTACTTTAAAATGTTTGAAATTCACTCCGCTAAAAAATGCAGATATAAGTGTTCAGTAATAGCTGAATATTTGTTTCTTAAGGAGCATAAATTTGCTTTTTTCAGCTTTTTAGTTTTGCAAAAATACAGATTTTCAAACATTTCGCACTCACAGTATTATTTCCGTAAAAACAATCTAAAATACATATTAAATTAATCGAAAATACAATCTTAAAGAGTACTACTGATTTTTTCATTATATTCAGCCCCTATTAATGTTTATTTTAAATCATTGTTTAATAATCGACATATATGTATATACAAAATTATATACAAAATTATTTCACACATAAAAAATCAAAATATATACAAATAGGAAAAAGTTTCAATTTGAAAAACAAACCACAAAAATCGTTTTTTTTTTTTTGTTACGTTTTGTCAGTTAAAAATTGCTAATTATTATTTTATTATTGCTAATTTATGATTTATTTTGATAAAAAAAAACAACAGAAAACATTAAATTATATATTTTTAATTTTATCAGGCTCGAGATCATAATTTAATGTTACTAACGAATAGTAAACACTAATTTTGTATTAAATAGAAAAAATTGTAAGGACCAGCACTAGAGAGAGTGCACACTTTCGACCCGAGCGACCAGGTCATCTTCAGCCTCCTTCTGAACCACCCAACCCACAAATAACTCATGGTTTTGAACGGCGCCGTGTAATAAAGCCATAGGCAATAAAGCCATATGACCTTATTTCACACCGCATTGGGAAATAGTGCCATATGGCTTTATTTGCACAGAAGGAGTGAAATAAAGTCATATACGTTTGTCAATTGAAGTGGAAATAATGCTATACCAGTGTAAAATGCAATTAATTCTAATATCTACATACATTCAGAAAAAAAAGTTAGTAGAAAAATTTGTAAACGGTTTTCAATCCCACTTTACTATTTTTGTACTGATTTTTAGTAAAAAAATTATAATTTAGCAAATCTTTTTGCTATTTACATTTTACATATTACAGAATTTTTAAAGAATATTTACAAATTTTTGTTGCTAATTTCAGAAATCATTTTACAAATTTTTGAAAACTGATTTGCTAAAATTAGCAAAAAAAAAATACTAATTTTAAAAAGGAAGGAAATGTTATTTCCAATAATCTAAACTTATACATACAAACTTAAATTGCCCTAAAATGTTACATAGGTTTAAAAAAGGGATCGGAAATGAAGATACCGACTCATGTCTAAAAAGAGGACACCCACTTAAAATAGAACTAAAAAGGCTTTTTAGTTCTAAAAATTAGCCCTAAAAACAATTAAAATTTAACCTTAAAAGTAAAAAAAAAAATTGACTAAAATATTTTTCAAAACAGAAATTACCAAATTAAAACAAAATGATAAATTCGTTTATGTTTTAACAATTTTTAAGATTTTTAAGCCTTTAATTTTTTTTTCATTTTGTATAAAAAATTTTTTGATGCTTGATAAAAAAAAATAAATTTGAAATTTTGTACTAATATTAATAATATTTAGTCATTTTTTTTGCTGATTTTAGCAAACAGATTTTAAATTCCACTTTAC
Organism: Eustalomyia histrio; assembly: GCA_949748255.1. Lineage (NCBI taxonomy): Eukaryota > Metazoa > Arthropoda > Insecta > Diptera > Anthomyiidae > Eustalomyia > Eustalomyia histrio. The sequence goes on along the minus strand of OX456524.1, from coordinate 71,155,415 downwards.
AAAAAGTCTACTAAAATTTAGTAGCGGCTACTAATTTTTCTACTAATTTCATTGTACTACACGTCAGCAGACATGTGTTGTTAAGATTAGCAAAAAATACCGCTGGGCTCAAATTAGCAGAATTTCCCGTAATAACAGCAAAATTTTCAGTTGCCATTACAGACTTTTTTTGGTGAGTGTATGTATTGCCAAAAGAATGTGTTGTTATTGTCAAGCGTTGAAAAAGGTATGACGTACAGGCGTTTGAAGGGGGCCGGCGCGGCGCCTTCGCAGCTGGCGCGGCAATTACGCGCCGTATTGCATTTTCATTACTGCTCTTTAACATATTGAACCATTTTTTCTGGCGACTGGCTATACATGAAGAACCGTTAGTTTATATGAGCATATTTTTCTTCCCAAGCGTTGTGGCCAATTTGTCGTGCCATTCATTATCACATTCATATATTGTTAATTATATTATTCCTTTAAATTGAGTTTAAGATCTTTTCACAAAAATAATGATTATTTTTTTTTCTTCCAATATTTCGTCTCCACATTGGGTGACTTCTTCAGGGAAATAATATATTATCATATTATTTCCCTGAAAAAGTCTTCCAATGTGGAAACGAAATATTGGAAGAAAAAAATAAATAATCATTATTTTTGTGAAAAGATCTTAAACTTAATTTAAAGGAATAATATAATATTGAAGATCGAATAAAAAAAAAATAAAAATATTGTTTATTTTTAAAAAATCGATTCACATTTCTATTTGTTAACTGAACTTTTGTATTCTTTTTTTTTTTTGTAATTAAAAGAAATCAAATATACTACAAAAATATTGCACAGAAAATTTCCAAAGGTGCAATAATGCCATAATGGCTTTATTTCACTTCTCCGATAGAAATAAAGCCATATGGCATTATTTCTCAATGCTGTGTGATATAAGGAACAAGCTCTTTATATCACACACTCGTAAGGAAAATGACTATGCGAAATTATATTTTTCAGTTAGTGAATGATTACCCGTACAAATGAACTTTTCCATCTATTTATAGAAATACCCTTTGGAAACCATCTTTGATTTCACAGTACAACAGCCAATCTGGGGGGTGAGAAATTCCAAGTCAGGGTGATGGTACTAGGTCAGTATAGTAAAACCCTCAGAGAAGAAGTATAATGACAATGCATGTTTTATGTGAACATTACAGAACCAGTGTTGCCACATCAATATTTCTCTTTTAGTACAGTAGAAAAATATGAGAGAGTTCGGCTTGTGAGTGTCAATGTTTTCTCCAAATAATATTGTGCATATCTGGAGCAAATTTTTGAAATTCATACATTTACCTAATTGTGAATAAATGAGAAACGCGTGCATCGATTTTCATGACCTATGCCTTTTTTTGCTCATGAGTTATGTGACTTTACGCGAAAGTAATTAGTTTTGGCACTTTTTTCCATTTTGGATTTTTTATGAATTTAAAAAAAAAAAAATATTTAAATTTTTAAGCAAAAAATACTTTTTTCCCTTCATACATTCATTTTTAACTTCGAAAGTGTTGCACATATAGGAAAATGGTATAGAAACAGATTAGAGAAATTGTAATTCTTAATTTTTCTAAATTTGTTTCATCAAAATCGGACAAGTGGTTCTCGAGTTATGTTAAACTACGTTTTTGCCAAAATGTTACAACTAAGCGAAAAAACATCAAGATAAGGAAAAAATTTAAAAGGTCATAAAAAAACTGTCACATACGAACGCCAAACCCTTTGAGGGTTTTACTATAATGACCTAGTACCATCACCCTGACTTGGAATTTCTCACCCCCCAGACAATAATCCCAAAAATTTTCCATAGTGTTTTCGAAGCACAAATTGACAGGGTTACCATTCCAAATGTTAATGTCTCCGTTTCTGGTAACAAATTGGGAATCTGGCATACTAATATTTTTTTTCTTTTCACAACATATTTGAGTGTTGTTTATTATAGTAACCAGCAAAACCACACATTACCAAATAATGTGTAAAGTAATGTGTAGCCATAGGGGCTCATGGATTACTTTACACCTTACTTCACTGATGAAGTTTACAGGCGATGAGCCTCAAAGTAATGTATATACCCATTACTTTAGAGGTGATAATTTAAGGGGTTATTTATAGGGTGACGAGAATGGAAAAAGTAATGTGTCTAAAAATAGATTTTTAAAAAGGAAGAATTTTAATTAAAAAAAATTACTACAAATATTTTAAAGGTTATTAAAAATAATGTGGTCATGATGGGAATCGAACCAGGGAACTCTGGTTGCCAGCCAAGAACTCTACCTACTGAGCTATCGACGCATATAGTATTTGATTGCCTTAAACTTAAATGAATTGTGTCGAGCGCCCCGGTAGGCTAGTTGGTAGCGTGCTAGCTTATCAGTGCGGAGGTCGTGGGTTCAATTCCCACCAGAGGCTCTGGTCTGTTTTCGCTACAACGAGCCGAAGGCCTTTGTTGCTAGTGCTCGATTAGGGTATTAACATATAATTTGTAATTATATGATTAATAAATAAAATAAATAAATAAATGAATTGTTGCGCTTCGTTTTTTCGCTAGTGTTGTCAAAACAACCATACATTACCCTTTTGCTTACAAAAAACACAAAGTAATGTATCTAAAAATAGATTTTCAAAAATATTTCAATTATTACTTTACATTTATAAATCATATAGAACGTAAGCATTAATGAGAAAATTAGTACTTTATGCTTGCAAATAATGAAAAAGGTAACGAGCTATCATTACAAGGTAACACATGAGAATATCGCACCCATTACCAAAGTTTTACTGGGTATATTATATATTACATCGTGCCCTATGTTTTTGTATGTAAATTTTTGTATCTTATTCACACACCCTCTAGAGCGGATCCTTACAATTTTTTCCATTTAATAAAAAATTAGTGTTTACTATTCGTTAGTAACATTAAATATCAACTCCTACTGAAAAATACGTAAATTTTTATAGTTTGTTTTTTTGAATGACTGATTCACATAGTTAAAAAATATAATTCTATGAGATTTAATTAATTCTTCATTTAAAAACATAATCTACGTATTACTTTTAAAATAAACTACAGTCGGTAACGGAAAATATATTGTGAGTGTACTTATAGACGTAATATAAAACATTTTTGTAAAAAAGTATGCAAAAAATCTAATGAAACATTAGATTTTTTGCATAGTTACAGCCGTGGTACAACACATTCCCCTGCTTGTTATCTTACCCCCTAAAATTGATGCGTTTCTGTACAAATACGCATAATAATCAAACAACTCCTTTATGATCTTTATATGAACAAAGCAACAATCACTTGCGAAACAAAAAAACAACACACCGATAATAACAAAATATTAACAATACCAAGTTACGCATGAGCTTTAAGCGTAACTGCAACAGAGTTGCTTATGTTTTCCGCTGATGTTTTTTCAATAAAGTTCAACTTTTAGAAAAACACACATGTATGTACTACACATACAGCAGCGACGAGTAGGTAACTGGCGCCATAGTTTTTGCTTTATGACCAACTCATAAATTCATAACTATAAAATTTTTAAATTGTCAGTTTTATTGGTTTAAAACGTCATGTTTGGATATGTTGTCATAACGCAAAAAGACTATGATTTTTTCAGAACAAAAAAAAATTCTAGAGAAATAAATATGTATGGAAATAATTGTTGATATAGACCGATGCTCTGACACTCTCCGGCTTTTATAGACTTACAATAAAGATAACTTTAGGCGAAATCTCGTACCATAAGTTGATCTGTTGTGGAGGAGAACAATGTGAGGGACAATTTTTTTTTTATTCCCCAGTATGTATAAAAAATGAGGCTACACAAATCGTCTATATCAAAAGTATTAAAAGGCACGCATTTTGTTGAAAAAAAAAAAAAAAAAAAATTTTCTAAAATAATAGAACCTATATTATCCCCTAAAAATGGGTATAAACAAAGAGACCCTTGCACTAATAACTTGTATGGTTTTTTGAAAATAGCACAAGATAACATAATTTTTCATTAAAATCCATTTCAGCGACCCTTTATACCCCCCGCAGCATATCGACCGGCTCCTTCATATGAAAAGGACCTGTCACTTTGACATGGACTTGCCATAGGAGAGGGTGAATTGCTCTGATATTTTACAGGACTGACGCATATAAACCGTTCGAAGGTCAAACACAAAAGAACATGGCACAAAAAAAAACAGTCACGGAACTCACCGGGTATTCGGTGAGTTTTGCGACTGTTACCTCGGGAAATATGTAAAATAGAGTGGTCCAAAAAACATAAAAATTTCTAAAAACGCTCTATGCCAAGTTACAGCAAATTTCGTTTAGATTTAGAGGTAGCACAAAAAGTTAAATTTTAAGAATTAGTAATTTGTCGTTAGAGCAATGTACACAATATGTGGGGTTGACTTTAAATTTAATTATTCTTTAAACTATACGCTATAATTGAACAAAATTATCCAATCAATGGTCAATGTTAATTAGATGTTCAATGTTAATTAGACTGTTCAATGTTAATTAGACTTGATATTTTTTTTAATTTTTAACTGTAAAATTTGACATTTTATTATTTTTTCGCTATTATTTAGCGTATTAAAATTAAATTGTTAACAGAAATCCTGTCTCACATAAGAAGACATTCCGTGGACATATTACGATCATTCAAAAAAGAATTTTTAGCAGAGCTAAATATAAGAAAATTTCTTGATAAAAATCGAAAATTTTTTGTATAAAGTTTTCGCGAAATTCGCGAGTTTGAATTTAATTTTGAATTTATATTCGCAATGTACACCCAAAAATATATTATATTTGATCGCGACTCATCATACTTATATTTAACTTTTTTCAATTTTTAATTTATTTTAAATAATAGAAAAAGTAGAACTTTGATACTTTAATGGCGATGTGCTAACTCTATATAAATTTTTTTTCAAAAATTTCTTTGGCAGACCATATTTTTTTTCCATAATGGCATATTTGTAGGGCTCGATCACATAACGTTCTGCTTATAAGGCAAACACTCTATTCAAATAAATACAAAAGAACGAAGAAAACCGAAGATTACAAGCTTCATGTTTTGCTAACACTAACACTACAAAAAATATACTTTGTAACAATTTAGTAATATGCCTTCGGGTGACCTGTCACGGGATAGATTCTTCTTGTAAGTTAATCAATTTTTGTGGACTATTAATAGACCATTTATTTCGATACAATGTTTGTTTTTTATATTAAATAAAAATACAAAAACCAGTACTCCTATGATTGTGGCCGTTTTAAAGGTATATGTACATATCCTAGGAAAGTTTTAACTTTAGTTAAAAATATCTCCACCATAGGGCGTTCTAAGGCAAACCAAAATAAAATGTTTTCTTAATGAAGCATAGTTCTGAATATCTAAAAAATTTGGTTTAATCAGTTCCGTCAAATCTACAATCCGGGAAAAAATCTACATCATAATGATGTACTAATATCTATAAAAAAATTTTAAAATTTATGAAATTTTCATAAATATGCTGCAACTTTTCATCATTTCAAAGAAAAGTGTCATCAATCATTTTTTTTTTTGAAACAATGGCCAATATCTCGAAATCTGAGAGAGAAATGGAAATATGGATTACTACATCATATACAGAACGGCTTTCGGGTCATCGTAGTGTCGGTCCAGAATAAGAACGTGACATGCAACGATTTTTTCTATAAGAGAGAAAGCTCCCAAAGTAACGGCGTAATATGGTTACTGCACAAACTGTCATATTTATTTTAGTGTAAAAAGTACCGTAGAGATTTATTTCTCTCTACTGTCTTCTTTCCTTAATAATGGCCCAGTTTATTTATTTTTTTTTTTTTTGTTTTTACATTTTAGTTTTATAAAAAACAATAAAAAGAAATAATTATTTTAATAAAAATTTAGAAACGAACATACTACGATGTTTTAAAGTACGTTGTTCATTCGCGAGTACATAAAGAGATCATAAGAGCTATAGAACATCGTATGCTAATGTTACTCATCATGTTTTTTGTTTACAAAAAACTTCTAAAATGTTTGAAATCTGTAAAGAGAAATGAAAACAAAAAACAAGATAACTAGAAAAATTTTTTTGAAAATAAAATGGATTCTATTTCACAACTGCAACGCTCGGCGCGTTTTAATTGTCAATTCCCGCAGAGAAAAAACATGGTTGCAATATGATCACTCCTACTATATTGTGCTTGCTGCAATCGGGTATGGTTATCACAACCAAGTTATTGGTTTTCTAACCATCAATATGGTCCCTACCATCATTATTTAGTAAATATTTTACTATTTTATGATTGTCACCTTCTATTTTATATTATCATTGGCTGTAACCATATTGTGGTATCAAAAATTCTGACTATGAAAAAAATATGATAATTATGCAACTATACAATGCTGGCAACAATCAATAAATAATTATATATAAAACAAAACATGACTTTGACATTAACAGTCATAATATTGTTTTCATAAAAACAAAAATTTTATCACTTCAGTCAGTTTGTTTTTACTACAAAATGTTTTAAAAAACAATCATATATGTATTGTTTACTAAAACTGGACAAATATTAGATGGATAGAAAATACCTTTTACATGTCATTAAAACATTTCATCAATTGACCCATTAAGATCCAGTTAATTTTTTTAACTTTAGAAGATTTTTTTAAAGGGGGTTTTCGAAAATTCCTTATACATAAAATATTATTTACACTAATCACTCATTGTCAAAAAGATTATATTGAAAGATTTTATATTTTTTTTATATTTTTTTTTAAATAAAAACAATTAGAATTTAAAAAAAAAATATGTTTATTAATTAATTTTTTGTAAAAAGTTCTCAAAATATTAATAAAATATTTTTATAAGAAAAAGTCTGTAGAACCCATGACTTTTTCTACGAAAAGGTTTCTTACACATAAATAGATTTTTATAAATTTATCTGATAAAAACATTTTTAGATTCTATGGACTTTTCGTTAAACTAAAATTCTCAGATTCTCCAATCTGTTTCTTAAATAAAAGTTCATATATTCCAAACAAACTTAGATTCTAAGGCCTTTCTTTGAAACAAAAATTAATAGATTCTGAAGAAAATACTTAGATTCTAAGGACTTTTTCTAGTAGAAATATTCGTAGATTCTAAAGAAAAATTTCTAAACAAAATCCAAGTTTTTTTTTAATTTAAAAAGTCATTCGAATTTAAAAAAAGGTCTTAAAAAAGTCCACAGAATCAAAGTATTCCTATAAGAAAAGTTCTTAGAATCTATGAGTTCTTAGAATCTATGATCTTTTTCTTAACAGTTTTTCTTCAAAAAGTCCTTAATATCAATTTTTTTACAAAAAATATTTCTAAATGAAATATTCTTAAATTTAAAGAGTTTTTTCATAGTTTCTAAGAACTTTTCCTTTAAGAAATTTTCTTAGATTATGGATTATATAATGATAATCCAGGAATCATAATGTAGTTATGAGGGACCATAATATGACAATATTTTGAGCATTCTATGATTACGTGCGATAATATTATGATAAATTCAATATAACATGTTTGTTGAGGACCATAATGTGGTAATTTTTGAATCATAATATAACTGTATGGTAAAAATATGGTTATTTTATTATCATAGTATGATAGTACGACTATGATTGGCACAACGATAAACCCAAAAATATATGATGCTCTTCGCATATGATTGCCCCAACCATGTTTTTTCTTTGCGTGTTTGTATGGAAAAATACATCACATTGTTATTCTAGGCCGACGCTTGAAGGGACCTCCCATAAGTATTATGACACTAGTTTTTAATGAAACTTTTTTATTAAGAATATAAAACTTTTAGTAAATAAAATGATTGTTATTATTATAAATTTTCAGATATAATTATATCCAATTTTATATTCCTTAATATTTTATTTGATCCGAAAAATGGCAGATCAAATTAGATCTAGCAATATATTTGGGGATTTAGAAGAATCTGATTTGATCCGAAAAATGACAGATCAAATCAGGCCCAACAATATATTTAGGGATAAACTAATATCCAAATTTATCCGAAAAATATTAGATCTAATTGTTTCATATTAGATACAATAATATAATATACACAGAAACTCGTTTATTAACAAACGTATAAAAAAATAAAAACAAGAAAGAGCGGATGAATTCGGCTATGCCGAATCTTATATACCCTTTACCATGGTTGGGAAAATAGTGAAGTTTATATATGGACATATATGGAATGGACAGATTTATATAAGGATTTTTATACGGATTTATGGTTCCCAAAAATAGGTATTAAAAAAATGTATGTTTTGGTCATAACTATTTTCAGCAAATATGTTCTACTAAAGATTTTCGATCTTTGGATATATAAGACGTATCCATAGGTCATATTACAGCTCTAAAATTTTAGTTTTAATAAAAATTTTGATGTTTTTAGCCCATTAATGGAGTATTTATATACGGTCTTACCGTTCTTAAGATATAAATTAATCTATTTTGTGCCACGGTGTTGTGTATTGATAACCAAGATGCTTGCACCTTATTTGGAAACTTTTCCTCTTACTGTTCTCCAATTATACAGAAAAGCTGACCGACATCGTTAAGCCAACTGTGCTGGACGTATTTGTTTTGTTAAAAAAAAAAATAAAATAATATAAAAAAAAAAAAGTCTTAAAAAAATCAAAAAAAAAGGTAAATAGACGGGAATCGAACCCGCGCCTTAGAGAAAAAAACTATTTGTGACATAGCACTTAGACCACTGAGCTATTCAAGCCTATATACAACCGTAGTTAATAGAAGCAAAAAATAAACAGTTTTTGTTTAAAACAGATTTGTTTGGTTTTTATTTAAATGACAAATCTTTGTATGTGTGAAAGAAAAGAATTTCAACAAATGGATGTGTTTATTATGCGAAAAATTCTACATACATATTAAACAAAGGGATTTTACGGAAAAAATAGATAGTCCTGGTTTTTTGCTAATATCTCAGCCATTTATCAACCGATCTGGCTGATTTTCAATAGCAAACAGAAATGGATCACATGTAACAGAAATATATTACAATCAAGTCCTCATCATTTCAACACACAGACGGACAGATGGACAGACGGACATCGTTAAATCAACTTCGCTCTTCATAAGGACCCAGAATATATATACTTTATAGGGTCTAAGATCAGTATTGTAGAAATTACAAACGGAATGACAAACTTATATATACCCTTCCACCTGTGGTGAAGGGTATAAAAAAATGTATATTAATATTCTAAAAAAACACTGCCTTCGCCGGGATTTGAACTCGGTCTGCCGTAGTTGTCGTGATGTAACACTCAGTTACACACTGCTATACGTAATGGCTGACTGTACTAGACTTTATTTTTCGTATAATTGTGTTATATATATGAAATTATATCTTTTACCATATTAAAAATACTCTAAATATGGAACTATATATAACAATATATCAAATTTGTTTGCACGAATTATATCATATATAATTATATCTTATACCATATTAAAAAATATTTCTGATAATGGCCCAAATATTATTATATCTTAAATATTAGATAGCATATGGGTATTTCCACAGAAAGGTCAACCGCTACCAAAATATTAAAGTTGAAGAAAAAAGACTTTTCTGAGAAAATTTAGTTGGTTAATGCATTGGATTTTAAGAATATACCTAATTAAATACATATTAACATTTGTAATTTAAGAAAAGTGGTCTGCAAAGAGCAGCTTTGCTTTTTTTGGTTTTAGCGTTTTTAATTGACATTTTTCCTTGAGTTATTTCTAAGTGTTACATATCATGTCGATTGCACTCTTCTTATAGACTAAATATACCAACAATAAATATTTAAAAACACCACAGTAGAGATCAAGCAAACTCCGAATAACGGTATAATTCAAAGATTCTTTGTACTACATTCTTCTATCCCGTTCGCGACCGAAAATAAGCATTTGTGTTTAGTTCTCCGTGAACGTTGATCGGAATAGTTTGATATTTACAATTCAAAACAAAATAACTGAGATCATTTAAAAAAACCAAACCTTTAAACCTAAAACAAAATTTTAAACCTAAAAAATGCCTTTGGAATCATTGTCCCGTTCGCGATGTCCCGTTCGCGATTCTAAAAAAACTATTTAAAAAAAATAATAATAAGGATAATAAAAAAAAAAACAAAATGCTAAATAAAATCTTTATATCTCTGCTTTAGTTAAAAAATAATCTCCATTTAATAAACTGACGAAATTCGCAGAGTTTTAAACAAAACCACACACCGAAAAAAATGACTTACATTTTTTGTCCCCTTCGCGATCGCAAGTTTATCCAAAATATTTGGAGAACGTTCATATTTTATAATTTTCTTTTTGTTCTCAAAAATTGTTCTACTAAAATGCTATTAAATATTTATAAAAAGTTAAAAAAAAATTTGAGTTTTCATATTTTTTTTTCAAGTTGAGTGCGTACGAATGTCCCGTTCGCGATATATAAAATTATAAATGATTCTGTATAAGGCATATATAAATGTAAATGGTTATGTGTAAGTCATATATAAATATATACAGTCCCTTGTAACTCATATATAATTATATATAGTATGGTATACAATTTTATATGATATACTATATAATTTTATAAAGATCAATATATAACCAGATATGGTTATATATATGACACAATATATATGGTAATTTAAAAAAAAAATATGTAATATATAATTATATATGCTAATCTATACTGACATATTTATTTAGATATGATAATATATTATAAGATAAGGCCACATATAATTATATCTAAACTTTTTTTCTCGGGGTACCAGAGTTTCTGTATCTGCACAGAGAAAACAGATTCATTGTGAAAACCGAATTTCTTGCTAACTGATATATTTGTTTGTGGCGACCAATATTCGATTAATACAATATAATTTCGATTGAAACCATATATTTCAATTGGATCAGGAATACATTTGTTTGCAACAGTTAAAAAATTCATTTGCTGCAACCAAAATATTTAGTTGGCTTTATTGCCAACGATGAATCTTTGTGTGGCAGGATTAGTTGAGATAAACTATTGTATAGCTTGGCAGAACAAAAGTTTATCCTTAAAGCGTATGGTTTAGAGACAATTATAGATTATTTTCGGTTATAATTTTTTATATCTGCTCTTACGTATAATATCTTGTGCCACAATGCACTGCACATTATGGTGTAGGGTGTTTAAAAAACAATCTTAATAATTAAACGGACATGAAATTTTTTTATTGTTTTTACCAAACATTCATTGATATTCAAAAGGTTTGATTAGTCATAAAACATACACATTTTGATACTGAATTCATTTAACGAAGCTAAGATTGACTTTTATTACCCTTAAAAAAATTTTACAAATTCGAATAAACACAAAATATATACAAATTATATTTTATTACAATTTTAATTTTGATTAGATAACAAATTGAATGTGTCTGAAATTTTTATAAATTTAAAACTAAAGAAAATAAATCTTTAAAAAAAAAACCAACAAAATCTCAGGTAATAATAGTACACCCAAAAAGACTGTCCGGTCGTTTAATGCTTACACTGCAGTGCCACTGCTTATAATCTAAAACATAAGTTATTTAATTTAAAAATTAAACTTGACAAAAAAAGAAATATCATCAAAAAGAGTTTTGAATATCATACCTGCAGACAAGATATTCATATAAACATATTTAGCTGTAAAATTACAATATCTACTTCTTTTAAATTTTAAAATGTTCAAAAAACAACTTTGCAACGTTAATGAGACACTTAACAACAAACGCTTGGGAAAAATTAGTTCCAAGAAAATGTACCGGAATTCTGTTGAAAACACGACTTTATTATAAATAATTTATTTTTTTAGTGTAGTAAAACAATTTTGTGTAAAATAAACGCGGTTTAAAATGTGAAACCTTTTTAACAAGAAAACTTTTGCAAAAATTTTGTGTTTAATCCTCAAAAGTCAGCATAATTTTATTATTTGTTTTTTGTTGTTGCTATTAACTAAGGTTAATTTTTGCACAATTCAGCAAAAGTGATTTCAACAAATATTTGCCATTTTATAGGAGTTTATTTTTATTCAAGTGTTTTGTATTTTTGTATTTTTTTGTGGTTGTTGCTGAGATCAGTTACAATTTTGCTACTGAAAATGTTTTGATAATAATTTTTTTTTAGTATAAAGATGGATCATATCTCGTCGCCAAATGTCTGGTTGCAAATTTGAATATGATATAATGTGAAAATTCAATTCTAAGAACATTTTTTGATTCACTCTGCCAATTTATTTGTGGGAAATAATGAAAATAATAGAACATATACATTCATACATATGCGGATATCATAATGTGTGATATCTAGCACCGGGTATGATAAAGTTGGTATAGTTTTCTTTTTGTGGCAGAATTAGAAGAACGTTAAAAGGACTACTATGATACCTCAATGACTCAGTGCAATTACAAAATATTCCAGATATGTTTTGGGGTTACAATTAATAACACAGTGCAGCATTTTTAAGGTCATCGTGTGGTTCCTCCTTCATACCCGTTTTATTTTGAAGTATATATCGAAACTAAAAAAAACCTGCAAAGGACTTGGCCAGATTACATCGAATTTTTTTTTTATGGACACCCTAAGTTTTTGTACCCAAACACGATTTTTTTTAAAAAAGGAAACCGTTCGGAATTTTGTTTTTATGTCTTTGGCAAAGTTGTAGATCCAAACCAAAGCAAAAAAATTCTCATATGGATCGACCCAAAAAAATTGCATCCACTGCATCAAAATTGCAAAAAATTGGGAAAAATGCTATTTTTTCATGATAATATGGAAATATATATATAATAAATATAATAAATATATTAATTTTTTCAAAAACATATCAGCATTACAACAATAAAATGTTTAAATAGTAAATTTGAAAACAAGTAACAACAAAAACGGCATTAACCTATATAGTCTTTCTTTGTCGAAACGACAAACATTGGCTATGCAAAATAAGTGTGAGCAAAAAGATGTGCTTTCTAGGGTTAAGGAATGTTCGTATTAAGATGACATGTACTAGAGAGTTGTTTATATTGTTGTTAGATATAATTTAGCTGAAGAAAGATTTCTTAAATTCCCAGTATTTAAGCCATTTCAGGACAAAATCATGAAAAAATCATAAAAAATAGCATTTTTTCCCAATTTTTTGCAATTCTGATGCAGTGGATGCAATTTTTTTGGGTCGGTCCATGTGAGAATTTTTTTGCTTTGGTTTGGATCTACAACTTTGCCAAAGACATAAAAACAAAATTCCGAACGGTTTATGATATATGGATTCCATAAAAATTTTCCTTTTTTAAAAAAATCATGTTTGGGTGCAAAAACTTAGGGTGTCCATAAAAAAAAATTTCGATGTAATCTGGCCAAGTCCGTTGCGGATTTTTTTTAGTTTCGATATACACTTAAAAAAAAACTGGGTACGAAAGAGGAACCAATTTATGTGTTGCACTGTGTAATTGGCCTATCGAGACTAAGCTGACAAAAAAAAAAAAAGAAAAAATGAAGGATATTATAGTATTATATGTCTGACACTATTTTAATGGAAATGTAAGTTTAAAATTTTAATGTTATTCTTTATACCTTAAAGCTACCATAGATCTATAAGACCAGGTAAATGAAAAGAAATATTAATACACGCAGAGAAAAACATGTTTGGGGCAATCATATTCGAAGAGCATCATATATTTTTCGGTTTGGGGTTGTCACGACCATGTTATTGGTTTTTTAACCATCAACATGGTCACTACCAACATTATTATAGTAAATATTTTACTTTTTTTTTGATTAACACCTTCTATTTTTTAACATGATTATGAAAAAAATATGATAATTATTCAACCATAAAATGCTGGCAACAATCAATAAATAATTATACATACATCAAATAAAACATGATTTTGACATTTACAGTCATAATAAAGGGTGTCCCAAGAAGAACGCAATTTTTAAATTTTAAATAAAACACAGATATTTAAAAGAAAAATCGTGAAACTTTATTATATCGTAAAGTAGACAGAATGAGGTTATGTATGGAACAATATATCGTGCAGATGGCCGCCGCGGCTTTGCTGGCATGCACGCGATCTTTTAATGAAATTTTCAATGACCGTTTTGCATGAATGCTGCGGTATTTCCTCTTTTAAGGCCTAAGTCGTCGTCGGCTTATTCGCGAAAACCATCGACTTCAAAAAACCCCAAAGAAAAAAATCTAATGGTGTTAAATCGCACGATCTAGGCGGCCGATTCTGATCTCAAAAACGCGAAATAACACGACCGGGAAATGACTGATGCAGCAATTGAATTGTTTCTCTGGCTGTATGATATGTGGCGCCGTCTTGTTGGAACCACATGCCCTCCACATTCATTTCTTCAATTCTAGGCAAGAAAAAACTGGTTATCATTTCACGATACCGAACACCATTGACTGTTTGCGCTAGACCTGCCTCATTTTCATAAAAAAAAGGTCCAATGATTCCTCCAGCCCAAAAACCACACCACACAGTGACACGTTGAGGACGCATTTGCTTCTCGTGAATCACTCGAGGATTTTCCTCACCCCAAATGCGACAATTCTGCCTATTGACGAAGCCATCAAGATGAAAATGGGCCTCGTCACTGAAGATGATTTTATCGGCAAAATCAGCATGTTCATGTTGTCTCTTCAATACCCAATTAACGAACTCCCTTCGCTGTCCATGGTCAGCTGGCTTCAGTTCCTGAGTCAATTGAACTTTGTATGCATGAAGATGCAAATCTTTCGTCAAAATTCGCTGCAAAGTGGATTTGGAGACACCAATTTGCTGAGCTCGGTGTCGAATTGAGGTGGATGGAGTTTGAGCGACATCATCACGTACAGCTGCGACATTTTCGGTCGATCGACCTGGTCGATGGCGCGTTGTTGTCTTTACATCACTAACAGACCCAGTTTCGGCAAATTTATCCATTAATCTCTTTACAGTTGACTCTTTTGGAGCATTATTGTGACCCCAAATTGATCGCAATTTGAGAACTGTAGCCGCAAAACTTTCACCATTTTGGTGAAACAATTTCACAATGAGAATGCGTTGTTTATTCGTGTAGCGCTCCATTTTTACTAACCTCGTACCTTCTACTAGCAAACAATAACAATTGTTCAAATGTCAAACAATGACACTTCGAATGTTGCCAGATTTAAAAATTACGTTCTTCTTGGGACACCATTTATTATCGTGCTTCCATAAAAAACAAAATTTTATCAGTTCAGTAAGTTTGTTTTTACTACAGAAAGTCTTAAAAAAATATATATGACTATTTTTACTAAAAATTTTTTTAGAAAATACCTTTCATGTGGCATTAAAACATTTCATAAATGGACCCATTAATATCCAGTTTTTTTTTTTTTTGTTACTTAAGAAGATTTTTTTAGAGGGTTTCTTATACATATTATATTATTTACACAAATTAATTCATTGACAAAAAGATTACATATAAAAGATTTTACATTTTTTAATTGATTTCAATAAAAATAATAAGAAATATTTCTTAAAAAATATACACATTTATTAATTCATTTCTTGTAAATATTTCTAATAATATTACTAAAATATTTTTTTTTATAAGAAAAAGTCTGTAGAACCCAACATTTTTTTTGTACGAAAAGGTTTCTTAAACAAAAAAAAAAAAGATATTTAGAAATTTATCTGATAAAAACATTGTCAGATTCTATGGACTTTTCCTTAAACTAAAATTCTTAGATTTTGCATACTGTTTGTTAGATAAATATTTCTAAAAAACTTAGATTCTGTCATAAAATATACTTCGCTTTTAAGGACTTTTTCGAGTAGAAATATTCAAAGATTCTAAGGACTTTTCCTAAAAGAAAAATTTCGAAAAACTTTCTAAAAAAATCTTAAAAATGTCGTTAGAATCGAAATTGTTTTTTATTCAAAAAAAGTCCTTAGAATTAAAAAAAAAAAATTTAAGTATTTTTTTTAAAAAAGGTCCACAGAACCAAAATTTTCTTAAAAGAAAAGTTGTTAGAATCTACACGCAAAGAAAAAACATGGGTTGGAGAATCATATTCGAAGAGCATCATATATTTTTGGGTTTATGATTGTGCCAACCATAGTCGTAATATCTATAATTTTACCATAATATTGACCCTATTATGATCCGAAAATTACCATATTATGATTCTAAATAAATATATTATGATGTTGAATTTATCATAATATAATTACATGTAATCATAGTATGCTCAAAATTTTATTACATTATGGTCCCCATAACTATATTATGATTTCTGGATTATCATAATATGATCCATATAAAATCTTTATATGACAATGAATTGATTATTGAATTTTCAAAAAATCCTCAAAAAATTACTTCTAAAGTTAAAAAAAAAATAAACTGGATCTTAATAGGTCAATTGATGAAATGTTTTAATCACATGAAAGGTATTTTCTACCCATCTGATATTTGTCCAGTTTTAGTAAACAATATATGATTGTTTTTTTTTAAGACATTTTGGTTTTTATGAAAACAAGACAATACTCGTATTATGACTGTAAATGTCAAAGTCATGTTTTATTTGATGTATAATTATTCATTGATTGTTGCCAGTATTTTATGATTGCATAATTATCATATTTTTTTCATAGTCAGAATTTTTGTTACCACAGTATGGTTACAGCCAATCATGTTATAAAATAGAAAGTGGCAATCATAAAATATTGAAATATTTACTATAATAATGATGGTAGCAACCATGTTGATGGTCAGACAACCAATAATATGATTGTGACAACCATACCCGATTGCAACAAGCACAATATAGTAGCAGTGATCATGTTGCAACCATGTTTTTTCTTTGCGTGTATGGTTTGTTCCTTAAAAATTTTTCTGCAAAAAGTCCTTACTTTTAATTTGTTCTAGGAAAAATATTTCTTAGAAAAATTCTTAAATTTAAAGAACTCTTTCATAGTTTCTAAGAACTTTTTTTTTAGAAACTTTCTAAGATTTTAAAAAGTTTTTCTCATATCATAATGAAAAATACTTAGGGTCTAGGGACTTCTGGAAGAAAAATCTTAAATCCTGAGGACTTTTTCAAACAAAAAATTTATGATTCAAAATATGTTACTTTCTCTTATAGAAAAGAAACTTCGGTTCTCAGGAACTTTTCTTCTTTAAGAAAAATCTTATGTTTTTAGATTTCTACTCACTTTCTAGAATCACAGTTCTTTTCTTTAACAAGTACTTAAAATTTAAAAATTTAATAAAATATTCTGTAAGAAATAGTCATTAGAATCTTAGAATTTTCTAATTCTAAATTAAAAAAGTGTACCTTAATAATTTAAATAAAATTAAAAAATTGTCTATCTTTTTTATGTAGCTTTTTCAGAATGCTGGGATTTTATATTTATATATCATAGTCATATTATGTATATTAATAATCATAATATAATAAGAATGATCATATATGTATATTTTTGTAGGGATCATATAATGATAATTCAGGAATCATAATAGTGTTATGGTAATGATAAAATTTTGAGAATACTATGATTACATGCGATCATATTATGATAAATTCAACATCATTATATGTTTATTTAGAATCATAATATGGTAATTTTTGAAGCATAATATAACTGTACGGACCATATTATGGTAAAATTATGGTTATTTTATTATCATAATATGATAACCATATTACAGTACGACTATGTTTGGCACAATCATAAACCTAAAAATATATGATGCTCTTCGAATATGTTTGTCTCAACTTTATTTTTCTCTGCTTGAATTGTTGGGCCTTAAAGGCTCAAAATAAAACCAATACAACATTTTTTAGATATTTTTCGAAGCCATAATCTACTACCTTACTGGATTTTTTGTTGCTTTTGAGTGAATACCCAATGACATCAGAAAAACTTTGGATATATTTAGGCACTACAGGCAACAATAAAATGAAAAAATTGTATTCAAGGTAATTTTATTGATATTTAAAGTTTTTTGAGATTTTATTAAATGTATTCCTTACCTCTTAAGAAATAAAATATCGAGTTAGGGCGTTATTTACATTAAGCTATTGTTATGGTACTTGAAAAAATCTTTTGTAAATATTTTTGATGTATCATAAAATTAAATTTTTTTATTGATTTACCACGAATCATGATGGGTGGTTTAATATCGATAACAATCTTTTATTTCCTGTACATTTAATGGAAATTTAACAAAACATTTTACAACTCTTTTTTTGTTTTGCTTAATTTTAGCAACAAAGCATCACTAATATAAGAACTAAAATGCAATCGTTCAAAAAGATCAAGATTTGTCACCTCAGAACGTAATCTGTTTGCTTAATTCTTAAGAAATCGTAACCGAATCCGTCATTAATCACACGGAGCCTAATTAACAACTGTTTAGTATTCCAGGCGCTTACAGAAGAATTTTTGTTGCTTTTTTTTTTGGAGACACAACATCAACAACCTGGCAGAAATGATTATAACAATAAGCAACAAAATTGCATATTAACACATTGCACAATGGGTCAGCAGTTAATTTTATTTCATTCTTTTTTTTTAACATATAAAGCTGATTATTAGAATATGTTTGGATATCTATCTGCATATAATTTCAGATTTTAATTGTTGTTTTTTTTTCATGTGAAATTTGAAATAAATTAAGTCCTAAAGCAGGAAATATTTGAAAAATTTTTGAATACAGTATTAGCTATCACAAAAGAACATTACAAAATATTTTGAATTTTAAACCATAGTTCATATGTATACATACGAATACGTTTGCATTGTATGAGAATGTGACAAAGGAGTTGTGTTAAGGTAGGTAGACTTGTGTAAAGTGGAAGATATGTAAACATTTAAAATGTGAAATTTTACCACAAATTATATACTAAACTTTAGTACCGTTAAATTTTTTTTTTTGACATCCTAGCAAAACTTTGGTAATGGGTGCGATATTCTTATGCGTTACCTTGTAATGATAGCTCGTTACCTTTTTCATTATTTGCAAGCATTATAATAAGTTACTCATTATTGATTACGTAATATATGATTTATAAATGTAATGTAATAATTGAAATATTTTTGAAAATTTAGTTTTAGATACATTACCTTGTGTTTTTTTGTAAGCAAAAGGGTAATGTACGTTTGTTTTGACAACACTAGCGAAAAAACGAAGCGCAACAATTAATTTAAGTTTAAAGCAATCAAATACTATATGCGTCGATAGCTCGAACCAGAGTTCCCTGGTTCGATTCCCATCTTGACCACATTATTTTTCATTACAAATATTTTAAATAAAATATTTGTAATAATTTTTTTTAATAAAAATTCTTCTTTTTTAAAAACATTACTTTTTCCATTCTCGTAACCATATAAGTAACCCCTTACATTATCACCTCGAATGTAATGGGTATATACATTACTTTGAGGCTCATCGCCTATAAAATTCATCAATGAAGTAAGGTGTAAAGTAATCCATCGGCCCCTATGGCTATACATTACTTTACCCATTATTTGGTAATTTGTGGTTTTGCTGGGATATTAATGATACTAATGTTTATTTGTTTTTTTTTTCATTCTCCATTAAAGTATGTCGAATAGATACTAGTATATACCCTACGGAAAATGAAGGGTCTATTGATCCAAGGTGATAAATCTGTGATAGATAAATGAGGGACATGACACAAAGCTGTTGTAAAATATAAGTCAGTGTCTAAAAAAGTGGTAATTGCTGTAAAATAACCAGTGTCCCAAATATTGAAATTGTGGCAGTATATTGACTGGTTCTTTCTGGATATATCATGTAACTAAAGAAAAATGAACATAACACTAATGTGGACTAGAGAAATTAGGACTGTTTTAGTTGAAATAATGACTGAACACGGAACTGGTTCAACAAATTTTGCAGTGTATTAAATAATGTCAATCGGTGGCGAAAATCCCAATACCGCGACTGTTGCAAAGCTGACATAATACTGAACTGATTTAAACAGAACCAAACTTTGTGACTGCAGAAATGATGACATTAGATAGTTAATTCAAAATGAATTTAATGTGCATGATGAAGTGTCAATGGCAGGCAAATCAAGCTGCCCTTCCACTGGCTAATAGGTATCACAATACTTATGGGTTTATTAAGAAACACTGTTATGCCCAAATATATAAAATTTGTCATTGAATTTTTCGATCGACGACTCTTTTCCCTTAATATTGTTAAAATTTTATATGTTAATGTTTGTTATTATAAAGATTAACATGTCTATATAAGCCCGTAAAGTTATAGCGATTGTTTTTAAATATTAGATTTTTTAAATATTCAAACAGCAATTTTTAAAGGGACATCTAAATCTTTGATATTTCATCAAAATGTGTTTGCGGAAGGTTAAACTATCATTCTTGATGAAAATCCCCAACACGCCTTGAATACATACACTCAGAAAAAAAATTAGTAGAAAAATTTTTAAACGGTTTTCAATCCCACTTTACTATTTTTGTACTGATTTTTAGTAAAAAAATATTATTTAGCAAATCTTTTTGCTATTTACATTTTACAAATTACAGAGTTTTTATAGAATATCTACAAATTTTCGTTGCTAATTTCAGAAATCATTTTACAAATTTTTGAAAACCGATTTGCTAAAATTAGCAAAAAAAATTACTAATTTCAAAAAAGTGGATATTATGGAAATGTTATTTCTAATAATTAAAACTTATACATACAAACTTAAATTGCCCTAAAATGTTTCATAGGATTAAAAAAGGGATCGGAAGTGAAGATACCGACTCATGTCTAAAAATAGGACATCCACTTAAAATAGCACTAAAGTTTTTTTATTTCTAAAAATCAGCCCTAACAACAATTTAAATTTCACCTTAAAAGTAAAAAAAAAAAATTGACTAAAATATTTTTCAAAACGAAATTACCAAATTAAAACAAAATGATAAATTCGTTTATGTTTTAAGAATTTTTAAGATTTTTAAGCCTTTGATTTTTTTTCATTTTGTATTAAACATCTTTTAAAAATATAATTAAAATTTTTGATGCTCGATAAAAAAAAATAAATCTAAAACTTTGTGCTAATATTAATAATATTTAGTAATTTTTTTTTGCTGATTTTAGCAAACGGATTTTAAATTCCACTTTACAAAAAGTCTACTAAAATTTAGTAGCGACTACTAATTTTTCTACTAATTTCATTGTACTACACGTCAGCAGACATGTGTTGCTAAGATTAGCAAAAAATACCGCTGGGCTCAAATTAGCAGAATTTCCCGTAATAACAGCAAAATTTTCAGTTGTCATTACAGACTTTTTTTGTTGAGTGTATATTTATTGAATGATATGCGAGTCAAAGTTAATTCATTCCAAAAAAGTGAATTACAAAACTAATTCTTTATTCTCATTAAAAATAAAAGTTAGCAGCCACTTAAGTTTTTTAGCCGTAAAAAACCTGATGCTGACTTGAAAATCTTTTAAGTTTAAACATTTTTCTGAATCAAATGAATTTTCTGCGGGAGAAGAACAACTAAAATTTGAGAACTTCTTTCTATTGAATAATTAGGATAAAATCTATAAATAAATATTTTTTTTACATAAACCAAAAACATTCGAATTTAATAAGATCGTGAACTTAAAAAAACTCTTTTTGAATTCGCACTAATTACAGAAGATCAAACGTTTTTGATTTGCAAAATATTAATTTTAAATTTGTTTAAAGTTCTCGATTTTTATTAAAA
The DNA here is from genome assembly GCA_949748255.1 of Eustalomyia histrio. Taxonomy (NCBI): domain Eukaryota; kingdom Metazoa; phylum Arthropoda; class Insecta; order Diptera; family Anthomyiidae; genus Eustalomyia; species Eustalomyia histrio. The sequence continues at coordinate 71,133,555 of OX456524.1, read as the reverse complement.
CATTAATTTATTAGGAGTAAATTAATTTGCATTTGCAAATTTTGTTAAATCAATGTATTAAATATAAGTTCATTTATTACAAATAAACTGCATTAATTCATAAACAATCTATTTTAATTCGTGAATCAAAACAATTTTATTTAATAATTTTTAGAAATTTGATTTTTTGATTTTAATTTATTATTCTCTTTTGGAAATTTTCCAAAAATTTTCTTTTTGGAAAAATATTTTTTTTAGCGATCGGATGCGATTTTGAGAGTTAAATTAAAGGAACTGTTGGAAAAACATTGGCAGCTTAAGAGCTAAACATCGTCCTAGAGCATTAGCTTGAGGAAATAGTTTAAAATTGCAAAATATAAAAAATTTTAAAAACTCTTGCAATAAACATTGCAGGTAAATTCAGTGACTGGACCTTATGGAATCTTTCAGAAACATGTCCTTAATATGAGATACGCGGAAAAAAATTTGACAGGTTATATGCTAACTAATTTTTGTTTGATCTGTGTCATGAGCACTTGCAACAGTCAAGTGATATGTCACGAAACTATTCATTCCCTACAAGTTCTGCAACATAACAGATTGTGATTGATATGTAACCAGTTTTTTATTAATTACTTGTCCTCACTAGTTATGTGTAAGATAATTCAAACCTGTTCTGTTGCGCATTCACTTACACCAATACAGTGATATGGTACCCTACATAAGGTCAGCGATATGTCAGCTCCTATGACAAGCCCATCTTAAAGTTACCGGTTACTTTGATATAAGAGAACCAATTCGAGGATCGGTTTCTGCCACAAAGTTCCGTTTACGTGACTAACTCTGTGACTGATCCATTTCCCGGAGGGTATTCACTTATTTTGACATAAGCTCTTATTACTAGAATAAATTAAACGCTTAAACTAAAAAATCGCTAATAAAATAATAAAGCTAAATTCTATTCAATAACATACTATTTTATGTGAATTTCTGGATTTTCCATACAAACGAAATTGAATATGAATATGAAATACCTGGTTATTTGAAACTACAATTGGCTTAAGTGCATTAGCCTAAGTCACTTAAGCCAATTGAATTTAAATCAAATTGAATTGAAATGGCCACAAAAATATTATTAAAAAACTGTTAAAAACCATGGTTAGCAAGCAACATCTTTTCATTATATCGCTAGTTGCCTATCACACTCTAATCAATACCGATACGAAAATTTTAAAACTACGGTTGTAATAGTGAAATGTTACTTCAAATATCACGGAGTTTATTTTAACATATTACCTGTTAAATTTTGTTTTATTTGCAAAATACCGTTATAAATCGGTGTTTCGGTAGTTTAGGGTTATTATAACGGTAGCTTAAGATATTTCAAAATTGAACCGGTAAAATAGCGTAATAAACCCGGTTATACAAAAAGACACTTGGCTTTAATGGAATAGCCATATTAAATTTTCATATCGGTCTTAAAGTAGCTGTTGTGCCCAACTATCGCTGTTATGAAAAGCCCATGTTGAAAACCGATTTAATTTTTGACTATAATAACGCGTTTTAGATTAAAACCGATATTTCGCTAATTAGAAAAAAAAAATACATTAAATATATATATATATATATATATATGTACTACTTTTGAAAATGTAAAAATCGATTTCAATATGTTTCATATTTTGATTAAATACCCAGCAAAACTTTGGTAATGGGTGCCATATTCTCATGCGTTACCTTGTAATGATAGCTCATTACCTTTTTCATTATTTGCAAGCATTAAGTACATAATAATTGAAATATTTTTGAAAATCTATTTTTAGATACAATACTTTGTGTTTTTTTGTAAGCAAAAGTGTAATGTATGTTTGTTTTGATATCACTAGCGAGAAAACGAAGCGCAACAATTCGTTTAACTTTGGCTGGCAACCAGATTTCCCTGGTTCGATTCCCAAATTGATCAGATCATTTTTGCTTACAAATATTTTAAATAAAACATTTGTAATAATTTTTTTTTTATAAAAATTCCTCTTTTTTTCAAATCTATTTTAGACACATTACTTTTTCCATTCTCGTAACCATATAAGTAACCCCTTACATTATCACCTCTAAAGTAATGGGTATATACATTACTTTGAGGCTTATCGCCTCTAAAATTCATCAATGAAGTAAGGTGTAAAGTAATCCATCGGCCCCTTTGGCTATACATTACTTTACCCATTATTTGGTAATGTGTGGTTTTGCTGGGTTTGATTTTAGATAGAAAAAATGTTTGCTAGGCCAAATAATGAATTGATAAAAATTATTGAGAATTACTAAACAATTACAAATGTACAACTGTAGTATTTGTGTTAGTGAATTTGTTAATGTGTCAAAATCATTAAAAGAATCAAAAAAAATCAAACCCATAAGTCAATTTTACATATTTAAATAAAAATTATTTTCAAATTAATTATTGTAAGTAGATTTAGATTAAATATTGTGCCTGAACTCGTGAGCCAAAGTCTCTTCTAACCCCTCTAAACCAAAAGAAAAATGGATTATATATCGTGCAAAAAAGTGAAGATCACGTCAGTAAGAAAATTTTCATGACGATGCTAACCAAATCATTTTCATTTAATTAGAGTAAGATTTTTTATAATTTATTATACTTTATACCCAAATTTTAAAAAATATTGACTGTTTTTTTCTTATTATATAATAAATTTACTCTTTAATTTCAAAATTTTATTTCATTGTTACGCACTTTTAATGTAATTTTACTCACTATGTGTTCACCAACTTAAGCACAATGTGTGTTCTCTTTTTCGTTTACACACACACAGAGTAAATTTACCCAACATATAGTAGGGTGAAGTTTCCTTCTATAAGTTGGGTAAATTTCAACAGGAATAAATTAGAGTGCATTTGAATGGTGATATGTAAAAAATTTACATATGTATAAATTTAATATTGAGTGCCTCGCCCTCTTCTAAATATGGAAGAGTTGTATTTTTCGGTGCGAAAAATTCTCACATAGTGACAAAACACCACCACTGAATATAAAGAAGTTGCTGAAGAAAACATCGCAAAAGTTAATAGAATTGTTTCGGTTTTTTCGGAATTAGTGGATATATATTACGGCATAATGTGTTTGTTATATATGCCATGGTCACATGGGTATGAAAAAGCTCACTGCGCGTTGGTGTCGCCTTTTGACATTACTTTACCACTTTAATCGAATAACTGTAGACAGATTTGGTATCACATGAAACCTGTTTTCAAAGGAGCATCTACCGGTATATAAAACACGTTCGAGTATGTCAAACTTTTTTGTTATTAAAAATATTTTTCTAATAGCACATTTGTATAGGAAAATGTTGTTGTTTTGAATTAACATACGAGTATAAAACCAATTTTTTTTTGGTATTCGTAACCATTTGACTTTAAGGCGACTTTTCCCGAAGAGTTTCATTCACAATGGTGCAAATACTGTCTCAATAAGGGTAGCAAATATATCTTAAGTACTATAACGATGTGCAAAAACAGTTCTAAATTTTATTATCTTTAGCCATTATTTTATACAAAAATCAAAAACTTTCTGACCTCTCTTCCTAACTACTAAAGTGATATTTTTTCTTCTCTATCACATATCCGTTTTAGCGATGTCCGTACGTCCGTAAGTGTGTATTGTACCAATTAGGAACCGTATTGAAAATAATTTTATTCATTAATTGGATTTTGCTTATTCCGAACAAAAAATTCCGGGTCCAACTTAAGTTCAGTTTCTCATGTTTTTCTTGTATAGACTTTTGAGGGCCAAATAGTTCGAAATATTACAACAATTGTATAGCTTTTTCGTGGAACAGGGTATATTGAGTTTGTACTGATGTTTTTTACTTGCTGAGACCATTTAGCGATGTCTGTCCGTTTGTTCATGTAAAATTAACGGCTCTTGGAGTCAACCTATTGGTCGCAAGAAAGAATTTCTTATATAACATTGCATTCCGCAAAGAATATGTACCAATTGAAAATTGTTTAAATCCAGTAGCCCTGGAAAGTTATACTCTAATTAATTTCTGTTTAAATTTACCCAACTTATAGTAGAAAACTGTACTCCTGCTACAAATTGGGTAAATTTACTCTGTGTGCGCCAGAGAAAAAAATTACACAAATAATGTGTAATATTTTGTACACATAATGTGTAAGTTTACATTAAAAGTGCGTACAAATTTTAAAGAATTTTAAAATTAATCTGTACATTACTAAAATTGTGCGTAAAAAAGTTTGTTTTAAGAGTTAATATACGCATAAAAGGACTAAAAATGTATTTCGGAATGCTTTCAAATTCCAAAAAAACTCATAGTTAGCAAAGCACATATTTAAAATACAACTGCATTAAAACCTATTTTCTATAAAACCAGAAATTTATTTTTAATGCATGAAATACACTCAGAATATTATGTAGTTAAGTTTAATAAAATTTTGAAGATGTTAAAATACTAGACACAGAGAGAATGGAAAGGAAAAGGTACACGATAGAAAGCCTAAGAATCCAGCAAAAAATTAACAGAACAATGAACCACAAAGAGGACATCAACAACATTAATACGATTTATAGAGTTGCAATATTAAATTAAGCGTTACTGTGATATTAAATTTAAGTTGTGCTTTAATTATAAGTTTATGTTTAATGTAAAAATGTTTTATGTAAACTGATTGTTATTTATGTTTTAATGTGATTATTTAAAATTTCATGTTATTGTAAGTAATGATGGTTATTAATGTACAACTTAGTGGTTCTAATGTAATGTTTTATATATTTAAATAGACGTCCCCTGAAGAAGTCAACAATACTTGACGAAACGTTGGGAGAAAAATGTAACATAATTTGTTTTTATTTACATTGAAGACTTTAGGCCCTACTAGCTTATTTTGAAACAAACATAAAAACGTTTTCCGTTCCATTTAAAAATAAAGGAACATTCATTTATTTTTCAAAGAAATATCTATATTAACTTTTTTAGTTTCATTAATTTTTTTCATTTGTTTGAAATTTAATAAAAATTTGCGCACAAAAAAAGGGAAACTTGTGGCTTATTTGTGTCCGTAACAGTTATTACAAATTTAAATTTTGTTTGCTGTCTGTTTCAAAAAAAAAATATTCAAAAAATTACAATTTGTTTTTTATTTAAATTGGTTGTATATAAACAAAATTTTCCAATACAAATTACTAGAACTTTATAAACACACATACATACACAAAGCCAATCACACAAAAAGTGTCTATAGCTATGTATACATACATTTTCTATTGTATGAGTATATTAAAAAAATACAAAAAGGGAAACAATTTCAAATAAATGAAAAAAACATTTATTTTTTAAGGAATTGGTAGGTAAAATTTTGACATTTATTTTAACTGATTATATCATTTGTTTCTTACGGATGTGTCAGTTGATTAATCAACATTTAAAAATAAATAACAAATGGCATTTCATTTAAATGAAAATTAAGTAGACCGGTTTTTAAATGAAATATCATTTCTTTTAAATGATATTTTCAGTTATTTTAACTTACAAACTATTTTAAGTGTACATTTAGCAATTTTTAAATATTTTATTGCAGCTTTCAAGAGGACATATTGTAATGTGCGATAAGATTTGTGTCCACTTCTTCGTTTTAAAAGAGTAAACATTGCTTAAACAAATAATTTATATATATTTGTTATATAATTCATATATTTAAAAAATAATTATTTACTTTTTGATATATATTTTAATTCTTTTATTATTTTTCAATTTTAAAATATTAAAATATTTATTACCATTCAAGGTTTGCGTATTTACGAAATTTTTGCGTAAAATTTAAATTTAACAAAAATAATACTAAATTTAGGAATAAAGTGTTTAATTGTACACTTAAAAAAGTTTGTAAGTTAAAATAACTGAAAATATCATTTAAAAGAAATGATGTTTCATTTAAAAACCGGTCAACTTAATTTTCATTTAAATTAAATGCCGTTTGTTATTTATTTTTAAATGTTGATAAATCAACTGACACATCCGTAAGAAACAAATGATATAATCAGTTAAAATAAATGTCAAAATTTTACACACCAATCCTTAAAAAATAAATGCTTTTTTCATTTATTTGAAATTATTTCCGTTTTTGTATTTCTTGTTTTTTTTTAATATACTCGTACAATACAAAATGTATGTATGCATATGAAGCTATAGAAACTTTTTGTGTGAATGTGTTTATATATGTATGTGTGTTTATGAACTTCTTGTAATTTGTATTGAAAAATTTTGTATATATACAACCAAATGAAATAAAAAACAAATTGAAATTTTTTGAGTATATTTTTTTGAATCATACAGCAAACAAAATTTAAGTTTGTAATAACTGTTACGGACACAAATAAACCACAAGTTTCCGTTTTATGGGTAAATTTTTATTAAACTTCAAACAAATAAAAAAATAAATGAAACTGAAAAAAATCGGTAAATGATAGTAAATTATTTCGAATAAATGTATAAAGTTAATATAGATATTTCTTTGAAAAATAAATGTATGTTCCTTTATTTTTAAATGAACGGAAAACTTTTTTATTAAACTACAAACAGTTAACTACATAATATTCTGAGTGTACACATATTATGTCTAAAAATTTTGTTCTGTCTATGTTATTGTATATGAAAGTGTGTATATAACAGTTTTACGCATTTGGTGTTTATATTTACCAAATTTTTTGTAATATTACATAACATCATAGCAATTTTATAGAAGCAATTTTACAAACATTTTTTAGAGTGTACTGTTTCAGCTGGAATCTTTTGAGCTTAAATGGTATTACCAAACCAAAATTATTTTAAGCAATTTCTTGCACGTAACGGGTGAAAAGTTCAGAATAATACACGCAGAGAAAAAACATGATTAATAACGACCATATTTATTCATATTAGCCTAATATGTTTACCCTAATAAATTTATTATAGCCCTAGAATAAATTGAACAAACATTTTTTGTCTTAAGCATATTATTAGTTGCACACAAAAGTGTATGTTTATTACAAAAATTTATGTTTGCCTTTAAATACATTCTCTAAATGAGTAAACATTTATTGTCAAAATAAACAGTGTGTGTTTATAAAAAAAATAAAATTATCTCCCGCTTCATTTTCCGTTCGCCAGCGATAGTTAATAACATAAGTGAGTATAAATTAATAAAAACATTTTTCGGGGAGCAAAAGGTCATGCTGCCTTGCAAATTAAATGATATAAATTATTATACGTTTTTTTAAACAGGTAAGTAATTTATATACATATATAATTAGACAAATACATTCCTAAATTCATACATGTATAAATACGTATAAATTACATGTACAAATACGTATAAACATACAACATTAAAAACGCCATTAAAATTTTGACGCAGAATTTTGTGATAAGCCCCGAATTTTTTTCAATAACAGTTCAACAATATACTGACACAGTTGATTTCATAATAGAAATTAAAGGTAAGTTTGTCTTTGACTTTATGTTACAAGTCTTAAGTGCGGGGCAAAAAATATGTATATCAGAGAACTGCAAAATCTGATTGCAAAACGTTCATACGCAATCAACACAAGAATAAATATGTGTTTGCGTTCAAACGCTGAATATACTCCAACACACATATTTGTTGATGATTTTAAATCAATCAAACGATGTGCAAATTGTTTTGTCACTGGTTTACAATCATCGGTCTTTTTTATACCATTGATTTTATTCTGTTCATTCGAGCCAACAATAATTATTTTGCTGTAGAATAAATCAGAAAAAATAACAAACAACGTGTATGAGTGTAATCATAATTAAAACAAAATAGTTTCTTATCCATAAAAAGGGGGTGGTTTTGTAGAAAAACATTTCATATATGTTATATGTATATCAGGGTGGGTCTAAAATACGTTTTTTATAATTTTTATTAGGAATACCAAAAATATTGTTCTTTGTGAAGTTTTTTTTTTTTATTTAGGTAGATATCTCAGGCTCTCCCAATCCGGTTAAAGTTAAATATTGCCTAATTTTCCAATCAAAATAGATGAAAAAAAATGTAGACAATATTTAAATTTTTCCGGATTATTCAAGTCTGAGATATCGACCAAATTTTTTTTTCCAAAAAAATATTTTTATTTCACACAGAAGAATATTTTTAGTATTGTATTACTTATAAAAATTCTAAAAAAGCGGGTTTAAGTCCCACCCTAATGTACATTTATGAAGTGTGTTTCTATTTTATTGTAATTATGAACACACTCATATGCGTTGTTTGTTGTTGTTTTCTGATTTATTCAACGCTGACTTTTTGTTGAGTGATTACATTTGCAGTAAACATAATCGACATATGATTCACACTGATAGCAATTACGCGTTCAGTAACATGATGCTGATTTAATTCTACAGTGAATTTTGTTGAATTATTAAATGTGAACAAGAATTTTTGTGTATGATTAAATCAAGAAAAAGGTTGATTTTGCAGTTCTCTGATGTATATATGCATACTTTTTTAATAAAAAATAAATCTTTGAAATTACATTTTCTATTTGTTTTATTGTGAGAACCATATAACATGTTGACATAGACATTTTGCATGGTATTGGGAAATATAGAAACATGGTTTGAAAGATCGTTTGCGTTTTTCTTGTGAACATAATAATAAGTTTGAGATAATAAATTATAATATTTATATCTGAACATGTATTGTTACTTAAGACGTGTTTGACACAATCATAACCACAAACATTAATGATAGTTTGCGATTGTGATTATATCAACCATGTTTTTTCTTTGCGTGTACGAATATTGTATTGCTTTATATATGGTTTTTTCTTGCTTTAGTATAAAATTGCTGAATAAATCGTATAATTTGAGACCTAACTGATAGACTAACTTCTAAGCACCAGGCTTCACAAAAAAATCCAAAAAAACTTGAAAAACTCCACACCGTCCCTTTAGATTAAGCTCAATAACTGTAGAGCGTACAAATTCGAAAATCAGCATATCTGATCTAATAGACAACATATAGTTTTAAGCTCAGGTACGTTACAATATTGAAGAAATCGTGATTTGAATTTTCTAAACGCGTACTTACATAATTATAATCCACGCCATGTGGTAAAGTACTACCAAAAATATTTCACTCTATTAGTTGCCCCCACAATTCCTTCCCGAAATTTGATCCGCTTCCCAGAATATGACCCAAATCATAATGTGGTGGAGGATATCATTTAGTTGGCATTCCTGACTTTTCAATGAATTCGGAAAATACAACCCGAGGCCCAAGTGATAGACCCACTTTTAAGTGGTGGCTAAAAACTATTCGTCATGGCCGAATTTAACAGTTTAACTTATATGTGTAGTTATTTGTTGATTTTGCTTAAAAATTATACTTTTTGTTGTATTAAAATTATTTTCAACTTTTGAAAATTTTCTTATTGTTGAGCTTTGTAACTTCATGGGAAAATAATAAATTAAACAACACTTTTCAATTTCTTTTCTTAAAAAAATCATTTCATTTATTTATTTAGTACGTACGATGTGTTATTGACACGACATTTGAATTTAAGGAGTACAAGTCCGGTTTTATGTGAAATAAAGTATTGCAAAATTTTTATGAATACTTGTTGTCGTCATTGAAATTTATATTGTTGCTGCCTTTCATTCTTCTTCTTGTTCGTTTAGTGTTTTCATTAAAATTAATAACACCTGTGTTGACATTAATAAAATGTTTCATTTCATGTTTTTGTCTTGATTCTTTGTCTTTGCCATGAATTCGAATCTGTGGTCTTTGTTTATCTTGTATTGTGAGGGTGTTGGATTTGTTGGGCATCTTATTATCTAGACATTTTTATTATTGGCATTTTAATTAATTTTTTTTATTGATTTATATATTAAAATGCCATGAAAGGATGCACAACTTGTTAAACACTGATCCCACGAATAACGGCGGATTCGCTATTACGTTTTTTTTGAAATGGAAACAATTAATAAGCCTTTGCTTTGTGTAAATCTTATTACCCGACATGCATTAAATTTAGGAACAAAAAGGGCATAAATAGAGAGATTGCTGCAAAATATGAATTCTGTTTGACGTAAGTTTGTAAATCATTTATTGATTTTGTGACATAACGCAACATTTTCTGTGCAATATTTAACCCATTAATGCCTGCTCACAGATCGACTCACTGTGCGCACCACCTGAGATATGATATAGGTTTTTAAATACCCACAGGCATTGGTGTGATGTATGTATAATTATAAATATTTCAATTTTCAGACAGAAATTGATTACACCTACACTTAAAATAGTTTGTAAGTTAAATTAACAAAAAATGTAATTTACAATAAATGATATTTCTTTTAAAAACCGGTCTACTTAATTTTCATTTAAATTAAAAGCCGTTTGTTATTTATTTTAAAATGTTGATAAAACAACTGACACATCCGTAAGAAAAAAGTGAAATAATCAGTTAAAATAAATTTCAAAATTTAACCTACCAATTCCTTAAAAAATAAATTATTTTTATCATTTATTTGAAATTGCTTCCCTTTTTGTAGTTTTTTTTTATAGACACTTTTTGTGTGAATGTGTTTGTGTATGTATGTGTGCTTTTAAAGTTTTTGTAAGTTGAATTGAAATAATTTTTTATATATACAACCAATTTAAATAGAAAAACAAATTGAAATTTTTTTTTGAAACAGACAGCAAACAAAATTTAAATTTGTAGTAACTGTTACGGACACAAATAAACCACAAATATCCGTTTTGTGGGTAAATTTTTATTAAATTATAAACAAATGAAAAAAATAAATGAAACTTAAAAAAATTGATAAATGATAGTAAATCATTTCGAATAAATGTATAAAAAAGTTAATATAGATATTTCTTTGAAAAAAAATGTATGTTCCTTTATTTTTAAATGGAACGGAAAACTTTTTTATTAAACTACAAACAGTTAACTACATAATATTCTGAGTGTATGAATTTGCAAATGAGTGTATGAATTTGCAAATAATGTCATCGATAACCTCTGGGACAATGAGGAACTAGTGAGATTAATGAACAATTTGAAATTAAATGTGTTTACAATGACAGTATAGATCACATGCCATCGAGCGATGATGATGGCATGGATAAAGCAAATGAGCCCGAAGTTAAACAAGAAGATTATACGCCGGTGGACTTAATATCTAGGGGTCCTAAATCAACACTGCAAACAAGGAAAACACCTGAGCCACCCAGAATCTATAAAGTTATGAAACCAAAATGGTCTGAATTCGATAAGATGCCATTCGATGATATGGCGTTGAAGCAACAAATTTTTGCCATGAGGAACGTCTTGAATATGTTGATCACTTGTATCAATCCATATGCTGCGACCAAAAATTGACCATCATGAATGTTCATCGATAAGATGATAGATATAAATCGATTTATATCCAATAAATCGATTTATATCTATCATCTATTTATATCTCATCTATCAATGAGCAAAATCGAAAATCGACCACGTTTTCCTTCATAACTCAGGAACCAAATGAACCTCCACCTTAAAATTTTGCCAAGAAAATTGAATTTTAAGATATGGGTCTTTGAAGATTATACTTAAAAATGACATTAAACCTTTTAATACAAAAAACCTTTGGGAGGCCATTTTGAAGGTAATGTTTTCACCTTTAAAATGGTACCAACAGAAAAATTTTAAATTGCATAGTTTAGAAGTTATGGGCGACTTTGTATTGACACTTTTTCGATATTTTGACGTTTTTTGCCAATTTTCATGACGTCATATTTCGAAAACCGAAAGGGTTTGGGGTGGAAAGGTTAATGACTTGATAAACACTACCCATTTGTGGCGAATTTCATTAAAATCGGAGATGACAAACAACATTTGTGGCGAATTTCACTAAAATCGGAAATGACAAATCCGAAAATGACAGTTTTCTGTGCGGTTTGACATGGAATGGCCCTACCTCTAAATTTTCCAATTTCATAATAGCGATTTTTTTTTACCAGTCGCTTCGAACTGAATAATATTTTGTATACACCTCGAATATTTTTCACCTCCAAAAATTTTTTCACCACAAAATTTTTTTTCACAACAAAAATTTTTTTCACTTCAAACAATTTTGTTTACCTCAAAATTTTTTTACACCAAGAAAATTCCAGTCTACTAGTTTGTTTAATTCCTCAAATTAAATATTGACGTCCCAAAATTGATGTTTTTTATTTTTTTAATTATAATATCAGCATCCTTATTTTTTCAAAAACAAGTGAACGATATTTTTGAGAGCCGAATACCTCTGTCCAATTTCTAAGAAAACAAATATTCGATTTGACATGGAATGAATCATATGTTATAGTGTATTAAATGGGTTAGGACCGTACCCGCCCAAAAGAATTTTATGTTATGGATTTGCAATACTCACTATTACTTATTTGTTTTATAATGCACAGCTTATTTTACCAAATTAATATATTTTTTTCACGCACGAACCGATTACCGTTTATAAATTTACACAACAATATAATTCATTTAAATAATATAAAATCCATTATTAATATTTTTTTAAATATCAATAATAAATGATAATTAAAAAAAAACACTTAATAGAGATGGTAGATTGGTTGTACAATCTATTGGACAAAAGAGATCAACTTGCTAAAATATTATTTTTTTTCACTAACAACAAATCTCTCTGCGAAAGAGAAATATGCCCATTAAAAGAGAATATGCAATGCCTTTAATTTTTGCAAAAGACAAAAATATAATGAATATGAAAAGAAGAACCAAATAAAAAACAAAAACATTTTGCTCAATTTCCTGAATCTAATAACTTTACTAAATTATGAACTTTTTCTGCCTTTTTTCACTCAATGCAAAAAGATTGGTATAAATTTAACACATTTTTTGTTGTAGTTTTATTGGCAGCAAATAAAACAGAGCAAACAAAGAAAATGAAGAACTTTAAAAATATGAGCAACACTTAAATGATTTTTACAATTAGCTTTTATTTATAACTCGTATTGCTTTTATTTAGCAATTCCTTTTATTTAAGTAATTATTTTGACTATATATTTTTAAAAAACACTTATTATTAATTGTTTCAATATTTTCTGTTTAAAGTTTAAAACACTTTCACTATTTTGTAAATCACTTTCGGACGGACAATGCGTTTAAAGTTCCGGTTTCGATGAGGACTGAAATGCAACTAAACTTTAAGGCGAATTCAAGGAGTATATATAAAAATTTGGGAACAAAGAGTTATTGGTATTTTGTCGCTTATAATGCAAAACTACTTAATAACCAAACAAATCATAGGCAATTATTTTGATTTAATATGATGCTTACTCTATAAATCCTAAAAACCTAAAATTTGCTTTGAGAATTAGATTCGCTGTTCTCTTTTACGACAAATCAGAACAAAAATGTAAAGAAATATTTGAAATATCAATTATGTTTCAAGGTTTTTACTTCACCTGCACGAATATAAAAAGTGTTGTTACTTTGTTTTGTACAATATTTAAGGGTCATGTAGAATTTCAGCTACTTTGTCGCAATGTTGTTAGGCCTTATTTAATTGGTTTAATATAAGGTCGTTTCCAGGGACTATGTTAAAATTATTGGATTATCATAATCCATCACCAATTATTTTTTGTTTTCTGTTAATTTTTGAAAAATTACCTTTTTAAATGAAAATACAAATTGTACTACGCAATATACTTGTGCAACTTTTGATATTGTTTATATGTCATATTGGACATTTTTGCAGTATATTGGAAAAAATTCAAAAGTATTTGATTATTTTTGCTCAAATATGAACGATGGAAAATATTTTGTAATATATTGGTCATATTAAACAAATTTTACCTCTATATACAAAGGAATAACTTTACTGACTGACCGACTCACTCATTCAACATAGCCCAGCCCAAACCGCAAGAGATAGGAGGCTGAAATTCGGTTAGCAGGTTCCCCCTCCGGCGTAGACATCCGATAAGACGGAGTTTTTGGAAATTCCTTCGGGGAGGGGCCTGTCCAAACCCCTTTAGCTAGTAACCTGAAATTTGTATTATGCCTTCCTGGGAGTATGTGCTAACTCCCGGATAAGGTACGTTTTAGAACTTTGGCCAGTAACGTTGTAAAAATGGGGGTTTCAAGGGAGAAAAGTCTCCCCCTTTATGGCCTGATCAAACCGTTGGACCTGGGAAGTTAAAACTTGGTACGCAGACTCCTTTTCCAGTCTAGATAACAGCTATGACTTGATTTTTGAAAAATTCAACGGGGTGGGGCAGAAAATGGAGAAATTCTCCCCCTCGACGGCCTTCCCAAACCGTTTGACATGGGAAGTTGATCTTTGGTATGCAGGCTCCTTCTCCAGTATAGATAATAGATGAGACGTGATTTTTAAAAATTTAAACGGAGAGTGAAATTCCCCTCTCAAAGACCTTCCAAAACCGTTAGTGCTGGAAGTTTGAAATTGTGTGTATTTGACCCACCTGAGGTGTAGGCATCCACCCAAGTAGGATTTTTTTAAATTCCTTAACAGCCTGCCCACACTGACATAGCAAAATACCTGAAATTTTAAACATGTGTAACCTGGAGTATAGATTAGCTCTCTGATAAGCTACATTTTAGAATTTAAGCCAAGGACGTGGTAAAACTGGAGTTTAAAGGATGAAATTTCTTCCCTTTAACAGGTTGGCGAAACCGCTGGACTTAGGAAGTTGAAATTTGGTATACAGGCTCCTTCTCCAGTTTAGATAACACATAAGATGTCAATTTTGAAGAATCCAACGGGGAGGGTAAAAAAGGAGAAAATTCTCCCCTTGACGACTTGCCAAAACCGCTAAACCTTGGCAGTTCAAATTTAGTACATAGGTTCCCACTTCAGCGTAGACGTTCAACCAAGTTGGATTTTCGGAAATTCCTACTGGGAGGTGCAATAAGGGGAAAAGTCTCCCCCAGAACGGCCTGCCCAAACCGCTGAAACTAGAAAGTTAAAATTTGGTATGCACGTTCCTTCTTAAGTGTAGATTAGAGATAAAACGTGACTTTTGGAAAATCTAACGCTAAGTGGCACAAAAGCAAAAATTTTCCCAAAAACCGCTTGAGCTGGGGAGGTAAAATTTGGTACATAGATTCCTCCTACAATGTAAATGTGCAAATGTGCAAATGTGCATATGTGCAAATTCGCAAAAGTCCAAATGTGCAAATATTCACGTGCAAATGTGCAAATTTACAAATGTTAATATATGCAGATGTGAAAATTTAAAAAAGTGCAAATGTGCAAAAGTTCAAATGTGAAAATATGTAAATTTCCAAGAGTCCAAAAGTGAGCGTTTGATGGTTTGATAGATTGATGTATCGATGGTTTGATGGTAATTTAAATGTACAAATGTGTAACTATGCACATGTGCAAATGTGTAAATAAGAAAATGTGTAAATATTTATTTATTTCATTAAAAATCTCCCAGCCCAAACCGCAGGAGGTAGGACGCTAAAATTTGGTATGTAGGTTCCCCCTGCGGCGTAGACACTCGCTTAAACTGGGAAGAGCAAAACGGGTAAAACCCATTTCACGGCCTGCCCAAACCCCTGTAGCTAGAAACCTGAAATTTGAAATATGCTATTCTTTGAGAATGTGCTAATTCATCGATGGAGTCTTTCTCTTAATACCCTGCACAAACCGTTGGACCTAGTAAGTTGAAATTTAGTAGGCAGGCTCCATCTCCAGTGTAGATAATAATTAAAAATTCTCACCCTTGACGTCTTGACAAAAACCGCTGGAGCTGGTAAGTTGAAATTTGGTGCAAACGTTCCTCCTGCAGTAGACATTCGCCTAGGTCGGATTTTTGGAAATGTGTACGGGGAGGGGCAAAAAGGTGAACAGTCTCCTCCTTAACGGGCTCCCCACACCGATTTAGACAAAAACATGAAATTTTAAATATGTGAACTGGAGTATGTGCTAACACACTGATCAGCTACATTTAAGAATTTTAGCCAGGTACATGGTAAAAATGAGAGTTCAAAGACAAAAATCTTAAATTTGAAATATGTGTTACCTGGAGTATGGGCTAACTCATTATTCAGGTACATCTTAGAATTTTGGGCTGGTGCATGGTAAAAATTGGGGTCTCTGGGTTATTGTCTTGGAACTCCGTATATTCCCGGGCGTTAGCCCTGTCAATCACGGGCTTTAGCCCGGCCAACCATTTTCTACGCTAACAACGTAGCGGGCTTTGCCCGCTAGTATCCCTATAAATTAGAAGAAAAGAGTTCTACCATATTAGACACCTTATTGCACTGTGTAGGGCAAAACGACAATAATAATTTTTTTAGAAAGAGTAGCAACACTCAGGAAATTCTTCCCACAAATTAATGTGTTGCTTTCATTGGAAAGGAGATAGAGAAAAGTTGAAAGGTGGTGAAAGATGAAGGGCTTCAAATATGGCAATACCGTAACAGTTAATTGTTGGCGGCCATCTGATAAAGAGTTGACGGAATTATTGATGCTTTTAAGTTCATAGCCCTGTTTTTGTTATTTCACTTCAGTGGGTTTAAGTGATATCTATGGAAACACCTGATATATATTATTTTTCTAAATAAATGTTGCCTTGCCTGGGGATTGAACCCGCAACCCTTTGTGTAAATATAAAACAGCTATTCTAACCAATCTTATGATATGCAATGTTATCGATTATTGGTGACTTGCCATAACGCCATAGCCATAACCATAGATATCTATTGAGTTTTGGTTTTTTGCCATAACCATAACATACAGTTAATTGTTGTTTTATTACTTAATGTTTTTCCATTGTGTTTTTATTAGAAAGCATGGATGGTAACCGAAACGAATGCGGTTATCGGTAAGGGTAGCGATATTTTCTATTATTTCGGTAATGGCATTTTAAGGATAACGATATATCGGTTGATTCGGTATCAGTATTTAAGCGATAACGCTATTTTCTATTATTTCGGTAACGGTACTTTAAGGATAACGTTTTTTTCCGTTATTTCTGCAACGGTCTTTTAGGCGTAACGACAGTCAGTTGAAACTTTGGAGTGAACTACAAAAAGAAATCAAAATGTAAAAATGATTTAAATAGAAAAAAGTTTACATATCAACTGGCATATGATTGCGAATATATCGATAACTATAGGCAAACCATTCGATTGTTACAACGAATCTGGTTTCTCTGTGTATAAAGGGTGTCCCAAGAAGAACGCAATTTTTAAATCTGGCAACATTCGAAGTGTCATTGTTTGACATTTGAACAATTGTTATTGTTTGCTAGTAGAAGGTACGAGGTTAGTAAAAATGGAGCGCTACACGAATGAACAACGCATTCTCATTGTGAAATTGTTTTACCAAAATGGTGAAAGTTTTGCGGCTACAGTTCTCAAATTGCGATCAATTTGGGGTCACAATAATGCTCCAAAAGAGTCAACTGTAAAGAGATTAATGGATAAATTTGCCGAAACTGGGTCTGTTAGTGATGTAAAGACAACAACGCGCCATCGACCAGGTCGATCGACCGAAAATGTCGCAGCTGTACGTGATGATGTCGCTCAAACTGCATCCACCTCAATTCGACACCGAGCTCAGCAAATTGGTGTCTCCAAATCCACTTTGCAAATCCAATTTTGACGAAAGATTTGCATCTTCATGCATACAAAGTTCAATTGACTCAGGAACTGAAGCCAGCTGACCATGGACAGCAAAGGGAGTTCGTTAATTTGACTGATTTTGCCGATAAAATCATCTTCAGTGACGAGGCCCATTTTCATATTGATGGCTTCGTCAATAGGCAGAATTGTCGCATTTGGGGTGAGGAAAATCCTCGAGTGATTCACGAGAAGCAAATGCATCCTCAACGTGTCACTGTGTGGTGTGGTTTTTGGGCTGAAGGAATCATTGGACCTTTTTTTTATGAAAATGAGGCAGATCAAGCGCAAACAGTCAATGGTGTTCGGTATCGTGAAATGATAACCAGTTTTTTCTTGCCTAGAATTGAAGAAATGAATGTGGAGGGCATGTGGTTCCAACAAGACGGCACCACATGTCATACAGCCAGAGAAACAATACAATTGCTGCATCAGTCATTTCCCGGTCGTGTTATTTCGCATTTTGGAGATCAGAATTGGCCGCCTAGATCGTGCGATTTAACACCATTAGATTTTTTTCTTTGGGTTTTTTTGAAGTCGATGGTTTACGCGAATAAGCCGACGACGACTCAAGCCTTAAAAGAGGAAATTGGACGCTGCATTAATGAAATACCGCAGCATTCATGCAAAACGGTCATTGAAAATTTCATTAAAAGATCGCGTGCATGCCAGCAAAGCCGCGGCGGCCATCTGCACGATATATTTTTCCATACATAACCTCATTCTGTCTACTTTACGATATAATAAAGTTTCACGATTTTTTTTTTAAATATCTGTGTTTTATTTAAAATTTAAAAATTGCGTTCTTCTTGGGTAAAGGGTGTCCCTTTATAAAGGTTTGGTCTGAACTAGCTTATGAACGCTATTAAAGGCCCAATTACAATTGGGGAGTACTCCAAGCTGTAGCAAAATATACTTTTTTCTCTATAATACATTTTAGTACTTTGCAATCTATTTTAAATCTACTCCCAAGTCAAGCACGTTTGACTCTACAGTTAAATTTGCACTGTTAACTGTTTAACATGACAAATATTAGCTAAGAAATACATACCTAATTTGTTCACATCTCTAATTTGTCTAAATGTTTAAAAAAAAATATAATACAATAAAAAAATTGTTCTATTAATTTAATATCTACAACTATTTCAATAACATTTGAAGTATAAAAAAAATAAAAGCTAAAGACACTCAAAAATAGCTACAAATACGAAGGAGAGCCAATAATTCCCTGACTTTTTGAATGGAACACAATTTTTTTTGCAAAAAAAGTTTATTTTTCCGCACAATCTCCTTTAAGCTCAATACTTAAAACAAAAACACAAATAAAATATATCTAAATATACATATACATCCATGCTTTCTAATTTGTTCACATCTCTAATTTTTAATTAATTTAAAAATATAATACAAAAAATATGGCACAAGTGCATTCTTCTATTTTGGAGGATAATAAAATTTGCACAGTAAGACCAACACCTTAACAAATTTTGATTTTTTTCTAATATTTTGTATAACGTCAACACACACTGCTGTTATTTTCAACAATATCAAAAGGCCACAAGCATGTAAATTGTTATACCCTCCACCATATATGGTGAGGGTATATATCAGTTTGTCATTCCGTTTGTAATATGTCGAAATATAGGTTTAAGACCCCATAAGTATATATATTCGTGATCCTTATGCAATTTTAAGTCGATTTAGCGATGTCCGTCTGTCTGTCTGTCTGTCTGTTGAAATCACGACGCGAAGACGCAAGCGGGGGTGCCTATTTTTACCCAGATTATTGAACATCCTCCCGAGCAGTTTGGTATTTAAAATGAGCAAAATCGGTCAAGCGGTTCAAAAGTTATGAGTGAAAATGTGAAGGTACCTCTAAATTTTCCATACAAATTTGTACAATTTTTCTGTATCAATTTTTTTTTTCTGTTAAGTAAGTAAAAATGTTATTAAGTCTTCTTATTGTTCGATTACATTTATTATCTTACATAATATGAGAATAATAACATTCTTAGAGCTATATGTATGTTACTCTGATAACTAAGTTAACGTAAAAATCAACAATGTTAAAGTCGCTAACAGAGCAGACCTCTGTAAATAACATTGATAAAACTAAATAACAAAAGTTCGTTACATAAATTGACAAAACATA
This sequence comes from Eustalomyia histrio, assembly GCA_949748255.1. NCBI lineage: Eukaryota > Metazoa > Arthropoda > Insecta > Diptera > Anthomyiidae > Eustalomyia > Eustalomyia histrio. Next base: position 71,113,726 of record OX456524.1, on the reverse strand, counting down.
TTCATATTACAGTTCATGCAAAATTTAGTATATACGTATATCATCTTCATCCCCTTTGGTGGAGGGCATTCAAAGATTCGGCACAGCCGAATTTAGCCCTTTTTTACTTGTTTTTTTTAATTTAAAAACTAATTTACAAAAATTAACATAAAACAAATAATATTATGTGACGGATGACGATAAACCAAAGTACCAAAAATGTTTTTACGAAAAATACCAACTACACAAAATAACTATACGGAAAGGTCCGTTAACGACTAACCAAACCGTTACCTTATATACCAAACGAAGTACATATATAAAACTTTTCAAATGCCAATAGGAGAAGTAAAAAATCTTATAAGTCCCGTTTCACACAGAGCAACTTTTGTCGCGGCGATTCTTGTCAATTCTCTTTTAAAGTTGCCTTTATTTTAACACAGAGAAACTTTTTTCAGCAACTTTTGTCTACATTTGGTTTAAAATTATTGAAAAAAAGAAGAATTCAAAAACAAAACGAAGAATGAAAAACAAAACGTATTGCCGAGAACAAGCAACTCCGTACCAACCCCCACACTTCTTTCCACTCTCACCCAAAAACTCAAGAGTTGCGCGACAAATGTTGCTCTGTGTGAAACGGGACTAATATAAAGAATATTTCAATTATTTCTATGAATTGTGTTCTTATTTGGCTTAAAAGAAAACAGCAAATTTATTTTTCAAAACAAATTTTAGTTTCTTAACGAATTTTAGGAGTAAGCATCATATTCCATCAAAATGGAAAAATTACTTCGATTTGTTTGGTTATTAAGTAGTTTTGCATTATAAGCGACAAAATACCAATAACTCTTTGTTCACAAATTTTTATATATACTCCTTGAATTCGCCTTAAAGTTTAGTTGCATTTCAGTCCTCATCGAAACCGGAACTTTAAACGCATTGTCCGTCCGAAAGTGATTTACAAAATAGTGAAAGTGTTTTAAACTTTATACAGAAAATATTGAAACAATTAATATGTGTTTTTTTTTTTTTTTAAAAAGTGATTCAAAATAATTGCTAAAATAAAAGGAATTGCTAAATAAAAGAAATACGAGTTATAAATAGAAGTAAATTGTAAAAATCATTTAAGTGTTGCTCATATTTTTAAAGTTCTTCATTTTCTTTGTTTGCTCTGTTTTATTTGCTGCCAATAAAACTACAACAAAAAATGTGTTAAATTTATATCAATTTTTTTGCATTGAGTGAAAATAATAATGATGAAAAAAGGCAGAAAAAGTTCATAATTTAGTAAAGTTATTAGATGCAGGAAATTGAGCAAAATGTTGTTGTTTTTTATTTAGTTCTTCTTTTCATATTCATTATATTTTTGTCTTTTGCAAAAATTAAAGGAATTGCATATTCTCTTTCAATGGGCATATTTCTCTTTTGCAGAGAGATTTGTTGTTAGTGAAAAAAAAAAATATGTTAGCAAGTTGATATCTTTTGTCCAATAGATTGTACAACCAATCTACCATCTCTATTAAGTGTTTTTTTTTTTTTTAATTATCATTTATTATTGATATTTAAAAAAATATTAATAATGGATTTTATATTATTTAAATGAATTATATTGTTGTGTAAATTTATAAACGGTAATCGGTTCGTGCGTGAAAAAAATATATTAATTTGGTAAAAGAAGCTGTGCATTATAAAACAAATAAGTAATGGTGAGTATTGCAAATCCATAACATAAAATTCTTTTGGGCGGGTACGGTCCTAACCCATTTAATTCACTATAACATATGATTCATTCCATGTTAAATCGAATATTGTTTCAATCATGATTTTTGTTTTCTTAAAAATTGGACAAAGGTATTCGGCTCTCAAAAATATCGTTCACTTGTTTTTGAAAAAATAAGGATGCTGATATTAAAATGAAAAAAATAAAAAACATCAATTTTGGGACGTCAATATTTAATTTGATGAATTAAACAAACTAGTAGACTGATTTTAAATGTACTCAGCCAGAAAAATACGAATGGCAAAGCGTCGGCCAAGCGCTCTTACCTGTACTGCCAGAGTTGGCAAAAGGAAAGATTTTGAAAATTATATTACATTGCCAACCCCAAAATGAAACACCGGGCTGGGCTTGGCAGTTTCTTTTTTAAAACATTGGCGATGCACTGGCGAAACAATCAATAAAGTGATTTTTAAATAATAACATAAATGCTTTGCCAGCTCCAATTTTAGAATTCTCTTAAAAGTATGGAACTAATCAGAATAATTTTAAAATTCAAATTTGATTTCCAATATCGTTTTCGTAATTTTTAAACCAAAAAATTTTGAAAAACAAAAAGTTACAAAGAAGTCCTTTTTAAAAATGGGCAGATCACTAGCCAAAGAATTTGTGAATAATAACATAAGTGCTTTGCCAACTTCAATTTTGGAATTTTCCCAAAAGTGTGGAATTAATTAAAAAAATATTTGCAAATTTCATTTCCAATACTTTTTTTGTAATTTTTAAACCAAAAAAACTTGAAAAACAAAATGTTACAAAGAATTTGTTTGAATTTACAAATTCCATTCTTGATGTCTATTTGAAATTTTTTTGTTTTGTATTTACAAAACAGGCGTGAGAAAATGTTAAATAATATAAACTGAATTTGGTAAATTTTGTCTGTGTAACAAATCATATAAATTTTTCCTGAATTTCTAACAAAATTAAAATATATAAATAATAACACTAGTTTACAAAATGAAATTTTTTTCATGTACAGTTGATGAGAGATTGATTTCCTTATGTATTTTCTCCCGCTGAATTCGAAAATCAAGGTTAAAGGTATTGCAAGAGTTTAAACCCAATATATTGTCGAAAAAAATAAATTATTCTTAAAATATGAGATTTGGATTTATTCACTCAATTGCTTATAACTTTGTTATTTTTCGGTCGATTTTCTTCTAGTTTGTCTTAGTTCTTACGTAAAAGTATCAGGTTTACGCACATGAAGAGAAACCAGACGTTTATTTACTGTTAAATATGATTTTTTTGAAAATGTGCCCTAATGTTATCGATATATTTTGAACGGCTTTACCGATCAAAGATCCGACTATACATATTTGTTCGCCATCTCAATATCTTGCATTTGGGTACAAAGAACGACCCAATCGGACACTTCTAGCTCGAGATATGTTTTTTCAAGTGAAAAAAGGTCGAAAAATTTAAAAAATCACAATATCTCAAAAACTGTACCAAAAAAAAATTAACCTTGATTTTCGAATTCAGCGGGAGAAAATACATAAGGAAAATCTCCTCTGATCAAATGTACATTTACGGTGTAAACTAGTGTAATTTATACATTTGGTATATTATTCGATATATTTGTTTTAATTATATATTTTTAATTTTATCAGGCTCGAGATCATAATTTAATGTTACTATTGAATAGTAAACACAATTTTTTTTTATTAAATGTAAAAAATTGTAAGGATCAGCGCTAGAGGGAGTGCACTACATGTTACTATTCATTTGTAACATTAAATTATGATCTCGAGCCTGATAAAATTAAAAAAATTAAAAAATAAATAAGTAATAAATTTATTTTCTGTTCCGGAAAATTATATCTAAAAAAATATATGTGTTCTGGGAAATATGTGTGAAAAACAAGTTCTGTCAAATCCTCTGTTGACAATGTTAAAAAATCATATATCTTTATATACGAGTACATTTTATTTCATAAATGGTTAACAATATTGGCAAAGCACTTTTTGCCAACGCTGCGAAGGCGTTCAAAACCGAGGCTTTGCCAGTGCGTTTATAATTTTTTGTTATGGTTATAAATCAAGTACTTTTACTAACGTTGGGAGAGCATTCTAAATAAGAGCTTTGGTGGCAAACAGTGCTCCGCCAATACTTTATTTTTTTTACCATTTCCAATTTCTCACTCAAAAAAAAAAAGACATGAACAAAGAATTAATCCAAAATCTCATTTAAAATAGTTTAAAAATGTTCCTCTATTTAAGTTAAATTTTATTTATACTTAGAAAAATTTCCCGAAAATGAAATATTTTATATACTCGGAAATAATTAATATATTTCCTAAGTAATATTTCTTGATTTTAAGAAAAAAAAGCAAGTATATTAAATAAAAATTTATTAATTTTTAAGAAAAACATATTAGTTTTAAGAAATTTTCTTACTATACTATAATATAATAAAATTAAGTTTAGTTAAAAGAAGAAATAATTCAAAACATTTAGTTCAAAAAATGTGTAACTTAAAATGAGAAAGTACTTGAACTTAATGTGAATTAATTTTTTTCGCGAGTAGTAAATTTAACTAAATTTTAGAAAGCCATATCTTAATCCAGTTTTTAGGTCTACCACTTTCTAATTTTAAAGAATTGTTTTCTAAAAATTAGTTCAGGCGATTCAAAACAAATATGAATACATTTTTTCCTATGTAATAATAAGAATTTATTTTGATTATAAAAACTGATGAACTATTTCTGGGGAAAATTTGCATGCAATTTAGTTCAGATAAATTTTAAAAATTTAAATAAAATATTTTTTTTTAAGTAAAAGTTTTTTAAAAAAAAAATCTTGAGTAGAGTTTTTTTAAGTCGAGGAAAAATTAAGTTTTTGTTGGAAAACGTTTATGTTATTTTCAACATTTTTAAAATAAAAAAAAACTAGTTAATTATTAAAGTATTATTAAAGGAAATAAGTTAAAGTATCCATTAAAAAATATTTTCGTGCATGATTGTAATTTTTGGTACGTGATCGCGGTAGTTCTCTCAAGCAGAAACATTAATTAACTACGGAAAGGATCTGACTTTGTTACCATTTATTATGTTTCGGGATATGCTGCAGTACATTTTTTTTATTTGTTTACATAATGAAATTTAATTTATATTTTAAATACATGAGTTTAGTATAATTCAATTAAAGTAAATACCGTTATCGATTCAATACCCTTTCGTTATCCCTAAAATACCGTTACCGAAATAACTGAATAGTCTTTATCCTTAAAATACCGCTTTAGAAATAATATAAAATACCGTTATCCCTTACTTCATTGATTAATTTTATAGGCGGTGAGCCTCAAAGTAATGTATATACCCACCACTTTAGAGGTGATAATGTAAGGGGTTACTTATGTGGTTACGAGAATGGAAAAAGTAATGTGTTTTAAAATAGATTTTTAAAAAATAGGAATTTTTATTAAAAAAATTATAACAAATATTTTATTTAAAATATTTGAAATTAAAAATAACGTGGTCAAGATGGGAATCGAACCAGGGAAATCTGGTTGACAGCCAATAACTCTACCCACTGAACTATCGACGCATGTAGTATTTGATTGCTTTAAACTTAAATGAATTGTTGCGCTTCGTTTTTTCGCTAGTGTTATCAAAACAAACATACATTACCCTTTTGCTTACAAAAAACACGAAGTAATGTATCTAAAAATAGATTTTCAAAAATATTTCAATTAATTCTTTACATTTATAAATCATATATTACTTAATCAATAATGAGTAACTTATTACTTTATGCTTGCAAATAATGAAAAAGGTAACGAGCTATCATTACAAGGTAACGCATGAGAATATCGCACGCATTACTAAAGTTTTTCTGGGTTCCTTTATTTTTAACCTTTAAACCCCCACATTTCGTAACTATTTAAAAAATTTTTGTAGAATTTTAAAGATGATAGTTTAAAGTTACGCGCTTTAAATAAAATTAATTATATGTCTTCTAAATTTTTAACCCAATTTTTATTAAAAATGAAAACAAGGTGCTTTAAAATCCTATACACCCGAGTAAAAAAATTTAGATAAAATTATATGTGGCCTTATCTAATAATATATTATCATATATAAATGCATAGCATTAGCATATATAATTTTATATTACATAAAATTATACATTTTAAAATTACCTTATATTTTGTCATATATAACCATATCTGCTTATATATTGATCTTTATAAAATTATGTATCATATAATATAAAATTGTATATAACTCTGTTTATAATTATATATGGGTTACACGGGACTGTATATACTTTATGGCTTGCGCAGAACCATATATACATATATATGGATTATACAGAACCATTAATAATTATATAAGCTATCTTATATTTAAGATATAATAATATATGGGCGATTATCAAAAATATTTTTTAATATGGTATGAGAAATAATTATATGTGGCTTAATACATGTTCTAATAAAGAAAAAATTTTTAATACGACAAATTTGAGATATTGTTATATATAGTTCCATATCTAGAGTATTTTTGATATGGTAAACGATATAATTCATATACTTATATGTGACCCCATGTCAATGGTTTCGAATCCCAGCCAGTAAGATAAATTTTTTTGTACTTTTAGTTTGTTTTTATTTCTTTATTAATATTTTTTTTACAAAACTTTAAAATTTTAAATCAATTCGGAATAACAAGAACTAGAAATTTTTGATAGGATATAAGTGGTGAAAAATTATATAAACATTTTCTACGCTTTAAATATAATTATTTCTCCAAATTTTTTCTTATATATATATGCTTCTATATAATTATATATAATTAATTATATATTATTTATTAAGTATATATAATTATAAATAATATTATGTATAGTTATATAATTATGTTAAATCAGGACCAATTTAGTACCAATAATTCAGCCATGATTGCCCGGGAAAACGCCTGGGAGTACTACACGGAGTCCCCAATATTTACCATGTCCCAGAACAAAATTCTATGATATACCTCAATAATCTGTAAGCCCATACTTTAGGTGACACATATTTTAAATTTTATATTTTTCCATTTGAACCCTCATTTTTACCATGTACCAGTTAACACATATTAAAAATTTCAAGTTTCTAGCTAAATCGGTGTGGGCAGCCCGTTAAAGGGGAGACTGTTCACCTTTTGCCCCTCTTCGTAGACATTTACAAAAATTCGATCTATGTGAATGTCTACACCGCAGAAGGCACCTATGCACCAAATTTCAACTTCCCAGCTCCAGCAGTTTTGGCGGGACATCAAGGGTGAGAATTTTTCCCTTTTCTGCCCCTTACCGTTGGATTTAAACTCTTCCCCGAAGAAGTTTTCAAGAACCTCGTCTTAGCGAATGTCTACGCCGCAGGGGGAACTTACATACAAAATTTCAGCGTCTTTCCCTCTGCGGTTTGGCCTGGGCGATGTTGAATGAAATAAAGAAATAAATGTTTACATACTAACACATTTATACATTTTCACATTTACACATTTACACATTTGCTCATTTGCACATTTACATTACCATGAAAACCATTTTCACTTTTGCACATTTGCACTTTTGCATATTTGCCTATTTTCACAATTGCAAATTTGTACTTTTGCAAATTTGCACATTTTCGCATTTGTACATATGTACATATACACATTTGCACTTTTGAAAATTTGCACATTTGAACTTCTGCACATTTGCAAATTTGCACTTCTGTAAATTTGCCCATGTGCTCTTTTGCAAATTTGCATTTTTGCGAATTTCCGCATTTGCATTCTGCAAATTTCCACATTTGCGCTTGTGAAAATTTGCACACTTTCACATTTGCACATTTACAAATTTTGTGCACGTACACTTTTGTAAATTTGCACATTAGCACTTATCGCTAAAATACCGATACCGAAATAACTAAAAAAATCGTTATCCTTAAAATAACGTTACCGAAATAATAGAAAATAGCGTTACTCCTTTCGATAACCGCATTTGTTTCGGTTACCATCCATGCTTTAAACTTAAATATTATTTTAAATTTGTTTAAAAGGTAACAACTAACCGCTAAAAAATTAAAAAAAAAAAATAAAATTATCCTCCACCAAAGACAATAAAATGAACGATTCATCTAAAAGATAGATTGAACTAAAAAAAGAGACATGGCTTAACTTATTTCTTCTATTTCGTAGGGATATAAAATTTGCACAATATGAGCCAACTTATACGGTGACTTTGTTGCATGCAATTATAGCATGCAATTTTAGTTTGTTGGCGAACGGGGTAAAGAATCAAGCGGGGTAACAAAAATAGCACGGTTTTCGTTTTTCGTGCATGTTTTTGTTATTTCTCTTTCTTACTCATATGTATTCTTCTTTTGTTGCTTCCATTCACATTCGGTTTTTGTGCAACAAAAGTCACCATAACTTTGAAAGCAACTTTAAAAAGAGAATTAAGTAAATTGCATGCAATCAATTGCATCGTACTTATGTTTGCGCAATAAGAATCAAATGATTTTTGTTTTGTTCCAATATATTGTACAACCTCTTAAATGACATACTGGTGTTATTTTGAACATAGTGTACGGGTATCTTAAAAAATGTACAATTTGTTTTTTAATTTAAAAAGCTAATTTAAAAAAAATTAACATAAAATAAAAACTAAATTGTGGCGGATGACGATAAACTAATAATTTTAGTTACTGGAAATGACCTTATACATATGGAAATAATTAAATAAAAACTAGCAACTTTGAGCCAAAGTAGCTGAACGTAAAATTACGGAATGTAAAATTAAACAGAGTCTTAAAAATCAAAATTCCACATGACCCAATTGATCACCAATCGTTACCTTAAATTCAAAACAAAGTAACAACATTTTTCAAATTCGATCAGGTAAAGTAAAAACCTTGAAACACAGCGATGCAAACTTTTTAAAAGCAAAAAGCGTCGGCCGAGCAGTTAAAAAGGGCTAAATTCAAAAATTTACAGTTTTTGTGTTTTTCAGTATATTTTTTTTTTTAATTTTGTACTTTTAAGAGATCGTTCTTACGTTTTAATGTATAAAATACATATTAAAACAAAAAAAATATATTATTCAAATTTTTAAATTAAAAATGTAGAATTTAAAAGAAATCGCTAAAATGTTCGTTTTCCAAAAAAAAAAATTAATTTTCTCTTTCATCTTTGGGCCATAAAATTATATTTATATAAAATTTAAATTTTTGTAAGTTTGGTTTGAATTAAGTTTTGCAGAAATACTTAACTGTATTTTGTAATTTGAACAACGGGTATTGCTTCTTTGTAAGCCTTTTTTATATGGAATAAACAATTTGATGTACAGTGACGAACAAAATTGTTACATGGCATATCATGTTCAGAAATATTACTCAATATTTTTACTTGTAAAAGAAAATCAAAAAAATTTTTTAACACAATTTATTTATTATTCTCTCCTTAAAATATAACACAAAGATTATTAATTATTTAAGAAAAAAGGTAAAATGCAACATTTTTGCACTCTGTAATTTTTAGCATGAAAGTGATTCGTCTTTTCTGAATATTTAATATTGCGTCCACAATACTTTGGCTGTATTCGATTTGGCATATTATCGCAAAAATTTGCCACCATTTCATTGGGAATAGACTGCCAAATATCCTTTACCCGAATCCATAGCTCGTTAACACCTTTGGGTTCAGAATATTTTGCCAATTTAGATTTGATGTAACTCCAAAAATTCTCGATTTCTCAGGTGACTGCGCTGGCCATTTTAGGGTGGTAAATTTTTGATTATTCAACCATTCTTTAACGATTTTCGCTGTATGTTTAGGGTCGTTGTCTTGCTGAAAAACGAAGTTTTCAGGAGAAATGCCCGTTTTTTCGATTGCAGCTAGCAAGTTGTTCTTTAGAATTGCTAGGTATTGTTCTTTTTTCATAATTCCATAATTTTTAAGAAAAGGTCCGACTCCATTTTTGGTAATACAACCCCACACCATAATTGCACCGCCACCATGTTTCATTGCTGGGTAACTTGGTTTGGAGATATTACGTTAGGATTCTTAGTTCAGTACCAAGACCGGCCATCGGACTCAAATCAATTTATTTTTGTTTCGTCTGACCATAAAACCTAAAAAAAATTATATATTTTTCTTAATATCTCAAAATGCAAAAGCAGTGTTTTTATATTACCTGGCTCCAGTCGGATGGTGTCCAACTTTGAGCAAATTCCTTGCGAAGTTTTATATATATTTTTTTTTTTTTTTGATGAAAATGGTTTCTTTTTCTTTTTGGCTGCCTTTAAGCCTAATCTCTTTAAGCTTCGATGAGCTGTCAACTCGCTCGCATTAATATTTAAATTTTAAAGAGCTTCCTTTGGAGTCACAGCACTGTCTGCAGTAACTAAATTTGCCAGATGCCGACTAGTGCGGTCATATATTAATCTTGGACGTCCAGGACCAGGAGCTGAGGCTTCTATTTTATGTTTTTTTTTTTGTTAGTCTGTACACGGTCATATGGCTAATTTGGAACTTTTTTGCAAATTTTCTTGTGGATTCGTTATTTTTCCATAATTTCATTTTTTCGTGTACTTTTGATGGTTCCATTTTAAAAACACGCGTTGTGTCATTATATAGAGTGCAAAATTGTAACATTTGAGTTATTTTGCAAATCATGAGACTGCATGTTCAAAATTAAACAATATTTTTTTCATTTTTATCTATAGAAAGCCTATACACCAGTAGTTCATAAAGAAAAAAAAACGTACTTGCATATTTCAAAACAGCTCGCAAAAACAGGCTACACTCACCAAAAAAAGTCTGTAATGGCAACTGAAAATTTTGCTGTTATTACGGGAAATTCCGCTAATTTGAGCCCAGCGGTATTTTTTGCTAATCTTAGCAACACATGTCTGCTGACGTGTAGTACAATGAAATTAGTAGAAAAATTAGTAACCGCTACTAAATTTTAGTAGACTTTTTGTAAAGTGGAAGTTAAAATCTGTTTGCTAAAATTTGCAAAAAAAATTACTAAATTTTATTAATATTAGTAAAAAGCTTTGAATTAATCATTTTGTTTTAATTTGGTAATTTCTGTTTTGAAAAATATTTGGTCAATTTTTTTTTACTTTTAAGGTCAAATTTTAATTGTTTTTAGGGCGGATTTTTAGAACTAAAAAACCTTTTTAGTGCTATTTTAAGTGGATGTCCTCTTTTTAGACATCAGTCGGTATCTTCGCTTCCGATCCCTTTTTTTAATATATGTAACATTTTAAGGAAATTTAAGTTTGTAGGTGTAAGTTTTAATTAGAAATAACATTTCCTTCAATATCCACTTTTTTAGAATTAGTAATATTTTTTGCTAATTTTAGCAAATCCGTTTTCAAAAATTTGTAAAATGATTTCTGAAATTAGCAACAAAAATTTGTAAATATTCTGTAAAAATTCTGTAATTTGTAAAATGTAAATAGCAAAAACTTTGCTAAATTATAATTTTTTACTAAAAATAAGTACAAAAATAGTAGAGTGGGATTGAAAACCGTTTACAAATTTTTCTACTAACTTTTTTTTCTGAGTGTAGTTGGCTAGGCTAGTTGGTAGCATGCTAGCTTATCAGTGCGGGGGTTGTGGGTTCAATTCCCACCAAAGGCTCTGGTCTGTTGTTCGCTACAACGAGCCGATAGCCTTTGTTTCCAGTGCTCGGTGAGGGTATTAGGATATGATTTGTAATTAAATGTTTAATATTAATAAAATAAAAAATATCAAAGTTCGGATTAGCTCCATAAGCTTTTCTATATTTTTGGTTGTAACGATCCATTTTTTATAAAACATAAATTTAAAGAGAATTTCTGTAAAAATAGTTTTTCACAAGTTGCTGTGAAAAAATATATTAGTTACACTTGAAATTTATGAAAAAAACAATTCAAACGATTGGCAAAAAACATTATGTAAAGTACCAAAAAAAAGTTGCCATATTATGGACACAACTAGCAAATGACTCAAAAATGCTAAAAGGGCTAAAGAAGAGAACAAAAAGAGCTATGTTAGCCCTTAAAAAATAAAAGGGCTAAGTGAAAAAATTACGCGTTGAAAGCAATCAAAAAGGGCTAAATATAGCCCAAAAAAAGCTAACTTGGCATCGCTGTTGAAACATAATTGATATTTCAAATATTTTTTAAAACTTTTGTTCTGATTTGTCGTGAAAGAGAACATCATATCTAATTGTCAAAGCAAATTTTAATTTTTTAGGATTTATAGAGTAAGCATCATATTAAATCAAAATAATTGACTATGATTTGTTTGGTTATTAAGTGGTTTTGCATTTTAAGTGACGAAATACCAATAACTCTTTCTTCCCAAATTTTTATATATACTCCTTGAATTCGCCTTAAAATTTAGTTGCATTTCAGTCCTCATCGAAACCGGAGCTTTAAACGCATTGTCCGTCCGAAAGTGATTTACAATATAGTGAAAGTGTTTTAAACTTTATACAGAAAATTTAAAATATGTTTTATATACAAAGTGATTCAGAATAATTACTAAAACATAAGAAATATATACTAAAATAAAAGAAATTGCTTAATATGTGTTATAAATAAAAGTTAATTGTAATATTTATTTAGGTGTTGCTCATATTTTTAAAGTTCTTCATTTTGCTAGTGTGCTCTATTTTATGGAATCTCAACAAAAACAATTTGTTGTTTGTTTTTTCTATATTTTTGCATTGAGCGTAAATGATAATGAGATAAAGTTCATAATAAGTAAAGGTATTGTTGTTATTGTTTTTATTTAGTTCTTCATTTCTTATTCATAATATTTAAGTGTTTTGCAAGAATAAAAATCATTTCATATATTCTCTCAATGGAAATATTTCTCCCTTATATAGAGATTTGTTTTTAATAAAAAAAAATAATATTTGAGCAAATTCAGTAAAAAGTGTTGATATCTTTAGGGGCAATAATAAGATTTTTTCGGATAAATTGTACTCGATTCCATCTCTAGTAGACGTGGTTTTTTTATTATCTTTTATTGTTGATATTTAAAACAAGTGTAATAATGAAGTTAATATTATTTAAATAAAAAAAATTGTTGTGTAAATTTATAAACGGTAATCGGTTCGTGCGTTAAAAAAAATTAATTTAATAAAAAGAAGCTGTATAAATAAAATAAATAATGGTGAGTATTGCAAATGCATAACATAAAATATAGTTTACGATTAGTGTGCAATTGATTTAACGACCGCAACTTCGTCCACCGTCCTAACCTATTTATGTCCACTATTACATATGAGCTATTTCATGTCAAATCAAATACGTTTTCTTTGAAAATTATATATATTAAATAAATACCCACTGTTGCATACATATAAGTTTGGCAGTTGCATTCTTCTCTGAAAAATATTTGTTTTAGAAAAGAAGGAAATATAAAACTGCTTTTACAATTAAAAGAAACATGACAACCCAGCAAAAATAAATGGAAGTGATTCTTAAGGAATTAATTTTTTATTGATTCTAAAGTATCGTTTAGTTTTGATTTTTCTCTTCTAAGGAAGTTCTTTTTCACAACTTATAAAAATGTGATTTTTAATGAAATCTAGATTTTTAATGAAATCTATGATGCTACAAAAAGTATAAAATTCATTGTAGTAAATATTGCAAGGATTTCGAATAGAGATAAATAAGGCCCGATTGCTGAATTTCCCGCTAAAATTTAACGAACAGTAAAACTCAAACTTTGTATAGGAAACAGCAACAAATGTGTCAGTTAAATTCCTAGGTAGAAGCTAACGGGAGATTGTGAAAATTTGGGAAGAACAAAAGATTTAATTTTTCACTAAACCATAAGAAGGGCTTTAGATGCAATGAAAAGGATCATAAAAGAAAACTTCCACCCTATGACACCCCTATGTAAAAATCATTGGTTCCGATCCAAATTTTCACAACACTGGAATCAAAATCACTGCTTCTTTTTCTCTTCTTTTGCTACTTTTTTTTTTGCTGGGAAATTTTGCGACATGTCTATATCTAAATTGATTTACTATAAAATCTAGTGGACAGATTTTAATAGTTGGTGACTTATTTTAAACGTGCTGTATATTGTATTTTCTAATTGCATTTAAATGTAATTTAAAAATTTCTTTTTGGTAATATCTTATTTTACCATACTTCCTTCCCACCTACTAATTTTCTAAATATGCTCCAAATATTTTTAGTTTGGCCCAACTAACTTTAATGTTTAAAAGGAGTTCGTTCGAAAGTTATTGATTCCATGCAATATAAATGCGTATAATGCTGTGCATAACAACAACATTTCTTTGCTTTGCAAATTTTGGGGTCATTTTTTATTTCATCATATGAGGGTTTATTTTTCATTTCTTCAAATTTTGGCTATTTTGCCTTATGAATAAAAGCCTTATATGCCCCAAACTTAATTTTGGTTCTAATTTTCATTTGGTTGGTGTAATTTTTCATAATATCCCAGCAAAAAAGAAGTAGCAAAAGAAGAGAAAAAGAAGCAGTGATTTTGATTCTGGTGTTGTGAAAATTTGGATCGGAACCAATGATTTTTACATAGGGGTGTCATAGGGTGGAAGTTTTCTTTTATGATCCTTTTTCATTGCATCTAAAGACCTTCTTATGGTTTAGTGAAAAATTAAATCTTTTGTTCTTCCCAAATAAATTTTGAATTTGTAATTTTGATTTCTACAGGACATCAGTAATCGGACCTTAGCCTCATTTTCACAATCTCCCGTTAGCTTCTACCTAGGAATTTAACTGACACATTTGTTGCTGTTTCCTATACAAAGTTTGAGTTTTACTGTTCGTTAAATTTTAGCGGGAAATTCAGCAATCGGGCCTTATTTATCTCTATTCGAAATCCTTGCAATATTTACTACAATGAATTTTATACTTTTTGTAGCGTCATAGATTTCATTAAAAATCTAGATTTCATTAAAAATCACATTTTTATAAGTTGTGAAAAAGAACTGCCTTAGAAGAGAAAAATCAGAACTAAACGATACTTTAGAATCAATGAAAAATTAATTTCTTAAGAATCACTTCCATTTATTTTTGCTGGGATTCTTTGTGTTAATTTCCATTATGAATTTTTGCCCCAAAATATAAAGCTCAATTACATTTTAAGATTGGAGTCATATTTCTTGGGGCGCAACGCCACCTTCACGTCGAATTTTTAACAATAAGAAAAAGTACAGATATCATAGGAACGTGGAATAGCCACGTGAAATTTTTTACTCAAATTCAAAGACCATTTCAAAAACGATTAGATTGTTTCAAAAACTTTTGGAATGACTCCAAATGTACCCTGCGGGAAAAGGACCTATCCCAAGACATGTCACGTGACTGGTTCATTGTGATAGGGACCGATCACTTCAACATGGGCTTGTCCTAGGAGGGGGTCAATCGCCCTCTGTGACATGCTACAGGACTAGTCTAAAGGTACATGTGATGACTTTTAAACCGGTCATGTGGTAGGTTATTTAGGAACCGGTACTCTTTTTACCTATCTCGTGATATGTATTATCACGAGACAGGTCGCAATTCCCAACTGATCACTTTTTTCCCGCAGGGTAATTTATAAAGCAACAATTGAAATTCAAAAACACCAAATTAAATAAAATACATATTTGTTGAATTTCAATAATTTTTTTGATTGCGTTTGGTATTTTTTAATTTTAATTGATCTTTTTAAATATCGATTGCAAATTTTATTTGTAATTTTTTGAATTTAAATTGTGCTCTTTAATATCGGATTTTTTTTTTAATTTCAATTGTCATTTTTGGGCGATTTTGTCTGTATTTTTACAAAAAAAGCTTTATTTCTATATCTCTATATCTATAATTACTTATTTTTATACATGGACTTCAACGGAACACGAAATCTAGCAATTATATATAATGTATGCCCTGCTCTACATTTACTAACAAACACATAATTTATTTGTTAGTGTTCACCTTGGTGAACAAGGGACAAGGTTCAACCCTGACCTTCCAACAACGCTCGACGTACAACCACAATCTACAGCCAGAAATAAATTTTGATATCAAACGGTCGAGCAAAATCAATTCCAATATTATAAAAGGGGCGGGTCAATTGGGTTCGTTCTTATTTGACTTGCGTGACGATTCTTATATCGGGGACAGGGTGAGCATTTGTTAATAACAGTTAGTTTTTATTGCTTTTAATATTTTGGTCAATTACAAATAGAAAAATTTAAAATATTTTTATGACAAATATTTTTATTTACATTTAAAAGAGAAAAGCCAAGAATTACCAAGACTTGGCATCATTTTTATAAAATCTTACTTTTTAACTATTATAACTACTTTAAAAGTCTATATAAATGTTAACAACAATTTTTAATGCATATGATTTGATATAAAAATAAACTGATAAATCTGAAATTTTGTGGTATTTGAATCTCAGATTTTTAACTAAAAAAAGCAATACAATTAAAAGAAAATATATATACAATTTAAATAATTCCATTTAGGAGCTGTGCGAGATAGCTAAATAAATTCCAAACTTAATACAAATTGACAAAAGATTTTGAAATTTCTTTGACAAAATATTTGAACAATTTTTAAAATTTCATAGAAATTTGGATACCTAAATTTAGTTTAGATTTAATTTAGCCAGCTCAGACCCACACAAAATACAACATTAAAAAAATAAACTACATATATTTTTTAACGTTTTTTTTTATATTGTTGTTTTGCTGATTTTTAAACACAATACTGAGTAAAAGCCCTGCGGGAAAAGGTCCTATCCCAGGACACGTCACATGACCGGTTCATTGTTATAGGGACCGGTCACGGGACCGATCACTATAACATGGGCTTGTCCTAGGAGGGGGTCTATTGCCCTCTGTGGCATGTCACAGAACTCGTCTAAAAGGGCATATCGTGAGTTTTAAACCGGTCACATCAAAGGTACTCTTTTCACCTATCTCGTGATATGTTTTTTTGAAAACGGTTCAATTTTCACTTATCCCGGGACAGGTCCCGATTCTCAACTGACCCCTCTTTTCCCGCAGGGAGCAGATAAAGATAGTCGACATGTAAATCAACCTTTATTCACTCATTTTTAGCAAACGTTCGAAAAAAGCGTTAAAATAAATAAAAAAAACTTAAGTGTATTTTTGGTTGTTTTTACCCAAATAATATTAAGAGTGTGGTAATTATTAATATTAAAGAAAGGATAAGTATAGTGATTTCATTGAAGTATAGTGATTAGAAGGTTACGTAACTGAGAAAAATTTAGAAAAGTTCACTGATTTCTAAGCAAATTTTTTTCATTCAAAATCTGGTAAAACTAATGGACTTGTAAAAAAAACCAATTGAGCTTGCAAAGAAAATCAATTGCAAACAAAAAAATACAAGCTATTTTGTATATATGTATACCAAACATACTAAAAAAAATTTATATAGGAAATAAATTCGAGGGTGCCCGGGCCCCCTGGGCACGCCACTGCTCCACTGAATCCAAATATGTTCTTATACTTTTCCTGCGGAAATCCATTTTCACCAATAAAACCAAGGACCACTCTAATGGTCATAAATAACCTTCTGTTACAAACCATACAAGTTAGTATTTTGCTTTTTATTACAAAATAATTGTTTAACATTTTTTTATATAAAATTTTAACAAAATAGTGTTTTTGGCACTTTGTCAAAAATAAAGAAAAAACAACCCTTTTTTTCTATATTTGTGTTGTTAAGATTTCAATAAAAATTTGATGAAAAATACTTAATGTTATTTTGTATTCTAAATCTTACATAGTACCACCACTCGTACATATTACATTCGTCTCAAAAAAAAAAAAAAAACATCGATGTAACATTTAAAATTGCCTTAGGAAAATTACATGGGTTGTTGGAAAATTGCTTGGATGTTCATATAAAATAAACACAAGTATGGAAAGCTAAAAGTGTTCACAGTTATGCTATGAAAACATAAAACAAGTGTCACTTGATGTTTTCACATTTTCCAAAAGAAAACAAAAAAAAACAAGTAAGAGCGGCTAAATTCGGCTATGCCGAATCTTATATACCCTTCACCATGGTTGGGAAAAAACTGAAGTTTATATATGGACATATATGAAATGGACAGATTTATATACGGACGCCTTTAAGAGGAAATTAACCATTTAGTTTGGAGATAAAACTTGGACTCGGGAAGATTTATGGTTCCAGAAAATATGTATTTTAAAAAAATGTATGTTTTGGGCATAACTTTTTTGTATCTGAACCGATATTTCCGAGTTTTTCAGCAAATATGTTATACTAAAGATTTTCGATCTTTTGCTATATAAGACGTATCCATAGGTCATAATACAGCTCTAGAATAGTGTTTGTTGTTTGTGTATAAAAGGTTAAGAGGTGAAAGAAAAGAATTTCAACAAATCGTTAAAAGAAATCACTAGAACTGCATGTGTTTTATTTCTACAAAATAGTTTGATTTAGCTGGCAAATTTGCATTTAGGATTTTATTTCGCGTTTTTATTAGAAATATTTGTAATTTTTTTAGCTTAATTTTAAAAATTTGAAGGAAAATAGTTTATAATTTTTTTTATAAATTATTATAAGTTATGACCTAAAATAGTTTCACTCAAAGGTAAATTATGTATAAAATTTTCTTAATATGTGAGAAATAAAATGGTTTAAAAATCTTTTTATAAATTCTTTTAAATCGGAGCAAAAAATAGAAATAAAACCGTTTGTATTTTGTTAGTATCAGAGGGTTTTTATACAAATTTTGATGTTTTTAGCCTATTTATGGATTATTTAATTATTAATATAAAATTTTATTTAAATTAATTATTAAATGTAAAAAAAAACAAAAAATAAACAAAAAAAAATCTTAACGAACCCGCGACCCTTTCACCTGTGGTGAAAGGTATAAAAACGTTTGTATTTTGTTTGTATCAGAGGGTTTTTATAAAAATGTTGATGTTTTTAGCCTATTTATGGATTATTTAATTATTAATATAAAATTTTATATAAATTAATTATTAAATGTTAAAAAAAACCAAAAATAAGCAAAAAAAAAAAGTCTTAAGAAAATAATAAAAAAAAATGTAAAAAAAAAGTGAATTGACCTCATCGAGATTTGAACCTCGAACTCCGCGTGCTTAGAGAAAAAACGTATTTGTGACATGGCGTCTAGACAACTGAGCTATTGAAGCTCACACAAAATCATCGTCAATAGATGTACATATATAAAAGTCTTCGTTCATTAGGGATTTGTTTAGTTTTTATTTAAATGACAAATCTTTGTATGTGTGTTGTTTGTGTATAAAAGGTGGAGATGAAAGAAAATAATTTTAATTATTAATATAAAATTTTATATAAATTAATTATTAAATGTTAAAAAAAAAACCAAAAATAAGCAAAAAAAAATATATTAAGAAAATAATAAAAAAAAAATGTACAAAAAAAAAGTGAATTGACCTTACCGAGATTTGAACCTAGAACTCCGCGGGCTTAGAGAAAAAAAGTATTTGTGACATGGCGTCTAGACAACTGAGCTATTGAAGCTTACACAAAATCATCGTCAATAGATGTACATATATAAAAGTCTTCGTCATTAGGGATTTGTTTATTTTTATTTAAATGACAAATCTTTGTATGTGTGTTGTTTGTGTATAAATGGTGGAGATGAAAGAAAAAAAACAACAAAGTTAGTAAAAAATGCTCAAAATTCTACATACATATTAAACAAAGGGATTTTACTGGAAAAATTAGAGGTGGTCCTGGTTTTTTGCTAATATCTCAGCCATTTATTAACCGATCTGTCTGATTTTTAATAGCAAACAGAAATGGATCACATGTAACAGAAATAAAAAAGAATCAAGTCCTCATCACGTCTGGGTTCTTCGGAAAACCCATTTCAACACACAGACGGACAGACGGACATCGTTAAATCAACTTCGCTCTTCATAAGGACCCAGAATATATATACTTTATAGGGTCTAAGATCAATATTGTAGAAATTACAAACGGAATGACAAACTTATATATACCCTTCCACCTGTGGTGAAGGGTATAAAAATAGAAAAATAAAATAAAATTGTTTTTCAGTAGAAAATCTTTCCTTATGGTCGTTTCATTCAGTGTAGCAAACTACAACAACGTATTTGTACATTTTTATTATTTTGGCATTAAATACAACAATATATTGTTATAATAGTTGATATTATTGTTACTGCTGCTGCTGTAGTTGTCAGAGATTTAAAGTATGAATTCATTAATCGGGTAACCTTACGATTTACGATATAGTTGGGTTGAGTATTCTGTATTTCCAACACCGCGACCAAGTAGATATATTGTGCACCCTCTAGTATTTTCCTCAGTTGTTCTCTAGTGCAGCCTTGAGTAGCAGTACAATGTTCTTCACTTCCAGCTTCTTGTATTGTTCCTCCATGATATCAGATCTGCCAAATGTGTTAAACCGTAGGTATGCAAAGGCAGGACATTTAGCTATTACATGCTCCATGGTCTCCTCATCTTCCATACAATATCTGCATGTCATATCTCGATCATGTCCCATTTTGTTTAGGATGTAATTACATGGATAGTGTCCTCTGAGTGCTCCGCATAGGAGTCTTAGATTTAGTCTGTTCATCTGAAGGGCTTCTCTGCTTCTCTATTGATTGTATGATAAGAATTTCTTTGAATGTTTCAGTGGTTTCTGTTTGTTCCAATATTTGTGATGTCCTTTTTCGTGAAACTGAATTGAGGACACAGGCTTATAAATGGCAGTTCTGCACCTAGTCTCGCTTATTCATAAGCTTTTTCATTGCCTTCATGCCCACTGTGACCAAATAAGTGTTACCTTATAATTGGTCTCCAGTTGGTTGAGGGCTTTATGGTATTCCAGCACTGATCTATGGTGATAGATGGGGTTTTTCGGGGCCTTTATTACAGTCTGGCTGTCCGACATTAAGTTTATCCTTGTTCTCACAAGATTCCTTTCCATATATAATTCTGCAGTAAATATAGTTGATTCTTCGCCCAGAGGTATGTTAATTCTGCACCTAGGTTCGTATACACCGGCTCCAACTATGCTAGAAGTTTTGGATCCCTCAGTATACCACTTCTGTGCACCTTCCTTCAACCATGGGGGATCAAGGTCCCATTCCTCTCTTGTTTAGTTAGTTTAATCACTGGATTTATTTGATCACTACATAGTGCCATGTTCTTTATGGAATTGGCCTCGTTAAGGATCATCAGATGGCTTTTATGGTCACTTTCTCTGAACTTAAATAGTTTGTGGAGTTCGATTGCTTGCTTCGCTTGCTATGAAACAGAGGATCCAGGTTCAAAATCACTTCTAGTGATGCAGTGGGAGTCGAATTCATTGCACCTTTGTTGGGTAACCTTACTTTACAGACAAGTACTAGGGCCGTTAAAGTGTTCTTAGCCTAACATGAGTTCGATTTTTAAAATTATGCTTATTTTTTAATATAATCTCCTAAAACTTCAATACACTTAGTCTAAGATTTTTCTATAAATTCTATGGCTTGATTAAAATAATTTGTCTGAAGCTCTGCAAAATAATCCTCTACAGATGCAATTGCGTGTTCATTCGAGGTAAAAGAAATTTTTTAGATAATGGTCACCTTAACGATGTTGTTCAAAAAAATTGTATCTAAATTAGGAATATTTCAAACAATCTATCACAGACTACACAGACAGGAAACAGCTGATTGAATCAAAATGGCTACTAGAAAATTAGTAAAAGGAAATTTCACAATTGCGGTGATATACAGAAAGGGATAGATATAGAAAAAAATATGTACTCTACAATTTATATGGAGTTAATTTTTTTCTATTCCATTTTGTAAAGCACTGCAATGTCAAAATAACCATACGATTATTGATAACCTGCCTGTGTAGTCTGTGAATTCTATGTTCGGAAATATTCACAAAGTAAATTATATATAAATTCAGTTTTTTCTTTTCAAATTAAATGTAGAAAAAAATATCTGTAAATTGCTTTTCCACAGCTACTTTTAATCAAATTTTAAATAATAAAAAAGGACAAATAAGAGTTACTCAAAAAATTTTGTTAGTAAAGAATCGTCGTCACAAGGTTAATATTCTGAATTAATTGTTTTACCTTTTTAAAGAAAAAGTATCATCTGATTGAATTGTTTTTGCTTCATCGGTTCACTTCCACCAGCTTCAGTTCATTGTTCTTCTGTCTCTGGTGTGTAGTGATGGATCCATGTTTTATTAGCGGAATTTTTCATTCGGCATATCACTACGAATTTCTTGCCCCGATAAACCTTTTTTATGTAAATATTTAATAATACCACAAATTTATAATTTTTCCATTATAAATATCACTGAAGTGTCTTTTTGGAACAGCTGTTTCTATACGAATGAGTTGCCAGATCGAAAGGAAATTTAACATGTGTTCCTATGGCAGATCTAAGTTTCCAATACACTTGAATTTTTAAGACGAAAAGTGTGCACCAACCAATACCAAAGAAGCTGGTCATCGCTAAGCTGCAGACACGACAAACCGCCCAAGATAGCACTACTCGTCCCGGTGATATTTACGCACAATGAAAACATGAAGCTCGCTTCATGGAAACCGCAGCGAAGTCCGTATTTGAGTTTCAAACACCTTCCACCAAAAACCCATTGTACGATCTGAAGTGTAAAAACGCTGCATACTGGATACTTCAGCACTCAGTGGTAGCTCTCGTCTATTTAGACGCAAGAAAAAAGAAATGTGACAGGATTAGAAATTACCTGACTTCCTGTAGAGATAAATCTTTTAAACTTTGTTACAGACACGGCAAACGTACTCAGGATATAAAAAGAACACTTTTCCAATCTATTGGTATCCGATTATACTGATGAACTTCCAGGTGAAAAAATAGCTGATGATGGTATTGAATGCGCGTCACCCGAACTAGGCGAAGTCCACGTAGCTGACTGAAAAACAACAAGGTTGCGGGAGCTGATGGCTTGCCAGCGAGAGGCGATGAGTTGATAAGAAGCATGTATCAAATTGTTAGCACCATTTCATTTTTTCGTTGATTACAACGCTGCTTTTGACAGCCCGATACGAGCAAAGGTCTTTTAAGCTGTGTCTGAGTTTGGTATTCCTGCAAAACTGATCAGTCTGGCAGTAAATAAAGGTAAGACAAGTTTGATGGTTTCAATGAGCAAAACTGCTTTAAGAGCAGCACGATTTGTGAAAGCTGGTAACTACAACTTCGAATTAGTGTAAATGTTCATTAACTTCGGTACCGCCATAAACAGACTCAATAACATCAGTTTGGAGGTAAAACAAAGGATAATCATGGCCAATCTATGATATTTTGGTCTGGGCAATCGACTTAACAATAAAGCAATCTCTCGCTAGACAAAACTAACGCAGAAGCATGGGTGCTTTTACAAGCAGATGGACTACTTTGCGTTAATCGTATGAATCATGAGCATTGACATAGTAAAGCGCATCAAAATACATCGACTACGATGGCTAGGGAATGTAGTTCGCATGGATAATAATGATCCAACGAAGAAGACATTCGATCGTGATCCCGAGGGAATACGTAAGAAAGGGCGACCTAGGCTCCGCTAGAAAGAACAGGTTGAACATGATTAGTACAATATTAAAGGAATAGTGCGAAAGTTCGTAGCGCATGGATGTATATTTTAATGTATTTAAATGTTATATTTAATGTATAATATTTTGCCAATAACGAAGAAGTTAAACCAAGAAATGTAAAACAATAGTTCAGGCGTACGAGTTGCGAAACTGCAGATGAACGAATTGCGAACATCTAATACGTTGATTTTAGCAAGAACTATGAAACTTTTAGGGTGTACAGAGTTAAAAGCATGGCTAATGAGTGGCTCAATGCTTTTAACTCATAGTCGTTGCTAATATCAGCGAATTAAAAATTTCGCTACTCTTTCCGCGCTCGAAATGAAAGAATACTGTTTTTGTTACGAAATATATTTTTTTTATTCAATATAATCTCCTAGAAGCTCAATACACTTGTTCCAATGATCTTCCAATAATTTTATCCCATCTTTATAATGGTTTTCCGGAAGCTCTGCAAAATAACCATCTACGGCTGCTATGGCCTCTTCATTCGACGAAAAATGCTTTCCACGAAGGAATTGTTTGAAATTTCTGAAGAGATAGTAGTCACTGGGAGCCAATACTGGTGAAAATGGTGGATGTTCAAGCAATTCGTACTTTAATTTTTTGAATTTAGCCATCGTCAAAACATTTTTGTGAGCAGGTGCATTGTCTTGATGAAAAATGATTTTTTTCTTCTTTAAACCAGGCCTTTTCTCACGAATTTTTTCATCCAGCTCATCCAAAAGGCTGCAATAATATTCAGAGTTGATTGTTTTACCTTTCTGAAGATAATCAATCAACAAAATTCCTTTTGCATCCCAAAAAACTGATGCCATAAACTTCTTTGCTGATCGTTGTGACTTCACCTGCTTTGGAGCTGAACAACCAGCTTCAGTCCACTGTAAACGTTCTTGTTTCAATTTAGGATCATGGTGGTAGATCCAAGTCTCTTCCATAGTCATAAAACGACGCAAGAAGTCGGTTTTATTCGTCTTAAAACGCTACAAATTACGCTGAGAAATTTGTTTTCGACCCAGTTTTTGTTGAATTGTTAATGTGTGCGGCACTAACTTTCCAAACAGTTTTTTCATACTTAATTCTTCATGTAAAATATGGAGTACTCGTTCGTCTGAGATGCCTATGGCATTAGCAATTTCACGCTTAGTCAAACTTGGATCTTCACTATTTCTCAATGATTTCTGCTGTGGTTGCAGTTTTTGGTCGTCCTTCGCGTGGATCGTCTTTAAGGCTGGTACGACCACGTTTAAATTCACCAGCCCAAAATTCAACGGTGCGTTTTGAAGGTGAGGACATCTTATACACTTCTAACAATTGTTCATAAATTTCCTTTGCTTTTAAACCCTTCAAAACAAAGAATCTAATGACTGCACGATATTTAATTTTTTCCATATTAAAAAAATCAATTACACGTCAATTTCAAATGGCTTGTAAACAAAGCAAGAATTGACAGAATGACTTGCAACTTTGCATGTGTTCTCAGGACAGTTATACCAACTTGAGATAAAAAAAGTTTGGAGCTAGCAGTGCCATCTCTTGGTGAGCGCAGGAACTTTTCAACCAACCTGTACTAACAATTACAACTTCACTATTCAGGCAGCTCTTTAGAAATGTAAATATTAAATCAAAAAAGGTTTCTAGGGCTTCAAAACACAACTCCCCTTCCGATTTCGAGCATTTATAAAGAAACCAAAAATGAAAAACTATAATTTAATCAATAAATTCTTTTAAAGCTGTCGTAGTTGTTGTGTGTGGTAGTTATTGTACAACAGTGTTAAAATGTTCATTTTCTAACCTTATAAAACAAGCGCAAGTGCAAAGGCAAACAAAGAAAAAAAAAATATAGGTACACAATATAAAATGAAAATTTAGAAAGTTTAAAATAAAATTTATGAGTTTTCAACAACACGTGTTGAAAATTGCCGAAAACAAAATATCAACATAATTGAACTAAGATTTTGCAAACAGAATATAAAAATAATAAAAAATAATTCATAAAAATTAAAATCCCAATGGATGAAAGAATAATAAAATAAATTTTTAAGGAAACAATAAAAACATAACGGTTTTTGAAACTGTATTATTTATAAAAAAAAAATAAAAACAAAAACCGTTTCACAAAACAATTTTGAAATTTCTCTTATGAATATTTATAATTTCTTAAGAAATAAAGTAACCCAAACACCTTAACTTAAGGTACATGGTGTACGTACATGTACTTAGAGTCCTTACACTCATTACTTGCATTACAATAATAATGTTGTCGTCTAGCAATAGTAGTAGTAGTAGTAGTCGTTGTAAATAGTCTTGTCTACCTTGTTAATATGGTATTCAATTAATGAAGTTCTTCTTAACACCTGACAATTTGTATTTCAACACCTTAATTTTGTCTGACTTTAAGATTTTCTTCCGGAAGTAACTATAATCTGACATTTACAACATAGTGATTGACGATCATACAACGTGGGCGACATTTCTCACCAGAGCAGTGTGAGAATATCTTTATAACAGTTAAAAAAAAATCTCAATTTAATTCCATTTCTTTGGCTTTTGTTATGGAATTTTAAAATAATCATAATATTTATGTAGGTATTAAAAAAAAATATTGAAAGGTTAACAATATCTTCAGATCTTAAATAATATCTTCAGTCGTTGTTATAGGCAAACATTTTAAATACACTCTAATATATTTTTGGTTAAATTTATTCAATGTACGTTAATTCTATGTATTTTAGTATTTTTTGCACGTGTAAAAAATATTATTGACCTGTGTAAGTGTTAGTTACACAGCAAAATCAAAGGGTTGTACTTATTTCAGGTATTACCTGGTAAATAGTACACACAGAGAAATAACATGGTTGAGGGAATCATATTCGAAGAGCATCATATATATTTGGGATTATGATCGTAATTTTACAATAATATGGTCCCTACAATTATATTCTGATTCGAAACTATAAATTTAAGAATATATCTTTAAGAAATGTTTTTGCTAAAAAAAATAAATTAATCTTAAGGACTTTTCCAAGAAAACTTCATTGATTCCATGGACTTTTTAGAGAAAACTACTTAAAAAAAATTTTAATTCTAAGGACTTTTTTTTAATGAAAAACTAAGATTCTCTGGACTTTTTAAATCGAAAAATTCTTAGATTCTAAGGACATTTTTAAGAGTTTTTTAATAGTTTTTTTTCAGAAAAAATTATTTTAATCTAAGAATATTTCAACTAGAAAAAATCATTTTTCATGATGAATTTTTATGTAAAGAAAGGCCTTATAATTTAAGTTTTTTTAAGAATATATTAATTTTTATCTTAGAAACAGTTTGCAGTATCTGAGAATTTTATTTTAAGGAAAAGTCCTCAGAATCTAAAAATGTTTCTATCAGAAAAAATTCTAAAAATCTTGTATTTTGTATAAGAAACCTTTTCCTCCAAACAGCCTTTGCCTTCTACAGACTTTTTCTTATAGAAAAATTATTTTGTGTACTTTTTCCACAAAGAAAGTCGTTATTTTACAAGAAATTAATTAATAAAAATATCTTTTTAAATATTAATATTTTTATTTAATATATTTATTTTGGTACAAGAAATGTTTTATTTGCAAGAAATGTTTTTTTTTTTGAAAGGAATCAAAAAAATTTTAAATTTTTAAATATAGAATCTTTTTGACAATGAATTGGTTAGTGTAAACTATATGTATAGGCCATTTTAGAAAAAAAATCCCAGGTGAAAATGATCATATATTATCATATTTACCTGGGTGTTTTATGAAAACAAGACAGTAAATGTCAAAGTCATGTATTATTTGATTTATAATTATTCATTGATTGTTGTCAGCATTTTATAGTCCCATAATTATCATATTTTATTCATAATCAGAATTTTTGTTACCACAATATGGTTACAGCCAATCATGTTATAAAATAGAAAGTAACAATCATGAAATAATAAAATATTTACTATAATAAGGATAGTAGCGACCATATTGATGGTAAGAACTTATTAATAAACCAATAACTTGTTTGTGACAACCATATCTGAATGCAGCAAGCAAAATATAGTAGCAGTGATCATGTTGCAATCATGTTTTTTCTTTTCGTGTATTCTTTATCCTTTGCTTTACTTTGAAATCTAAAGTATTACAAATATTGTATATTACAAATATTGTGATATATTCCTACTTATTTGAAAGTTATGTACACTTAAGAAAAAAAGTTTGTAGAAAAATTTTTAAACGGTTTTCAATCCCACTTTACTATTTTTGTACTGATTTTTAGTAAAAAAAATATTATTAAGTAAATATTTTTACTATTTACATTTAACAAATTACAGAATTTTTACAAAATATTTACAAATTTTTGTCGCTAATTTCACAAACCATTTTACAAATTTTTGAAAACCAATTTGCTAAAATTAGCAAAAAAAAAAAATACTAATTTTAAAAAAGTGGATATTGAAGGAAATGTAATTTCTAATTAAAACTTACACCTACAAACTTAAATTGTCTTTAAAAAATGTTACGTAGATTAAAAAAGGGATCGGAAGTGAATATACTGACTCATGTCTGAAAATAGCACTAAAAAGTTTTTTTAGTTCTAAAAATCAGCCTTAAAAACAATTAAAATTTGACCTTAAAAGTAAAAAATTTACTAAAATATTTTTCAAAACAGAAATTACCAAACTGAAACAAAATGATAAATTCATTTATGTTTTTAAAATTTTTAAGCCTTTCATTTTTTTTAATATTGTCTAAAATATTTTTTGAAAAAAAAAATAATTAAAATAAAAAAATTTTGTACTAATATTAATAATATTTAGTAATTTTTTTTTTGCTGATTTAAGCAAAAACACAAATTTTATTGTACTACACGTCAGCAGACATCTGTTGCTTAGATTAGCAAAAAATACCGCTGGGCTTAAATTAGCGAAATTTCCCGTAATAACAGCAAAATTTTCAGTTGCCATTTCTGACTTTTTTTGGTGAGTATAATAATGAGTTACACTCAACACTCGTTTTATGCCATTGATTTATTCCGCAAAAATCCGCATAAAATTTAAAACAAGCTCATGAATTTAAATCAAAGGATTAAAAGTCATATACAGTCGCATACAAAAGCCAACAAAAAATTTATTTTACTTACTTGAAAAAATAAAAAAAAATAGGAAATTAATCAGGAAAACAAAGAATAATAATATAAAATTAATTCAGTTAAAACAATAAAAACAATATTAACAATTCAAATTAAATTAATTTCCTTATAAGATTTTATGTATCAGAATAACTTGATAACTCTCTGCATCGTTTCTGAATTGGTTCCTTATCACCATTAATCATTAGAGAGAACAATTACATCATTTGGTAGATCATCACTTTTATCACTTGATATATTATCATTATGACAAGACGGAACGGACGCGGATTCTTCAAAAACTTCTTTGTTTTTCCCTCGTACAAATTAATTTCACGACCAACTTTGTGATGTTGATCAGTTGTTTGTGCAACTTCTGATATCCTGAACATTTTTTACATTGAAGCTGTATTGCTTGTTCCGTATCTGGATCCACATTAGAAAATTCGTTTTGGAAGGCATTAACAGTGTAAAGAATCTCACCAATTTTTTGAAGAGGTTCAACAATTTTCTCACAATCGCTTTCGCAATGATTGCCTTAGATATTTTTTGTAGTTAAACTATTAATATCGTCATCGGATACAGACACTTCAACAAGCAGTTTTTCTAAATCATTGTGATATCTGTGTTGCTAAGGGTTAAAAATTTAAATGCGCAATAATAACACAAAAAATATAAAAGAAATTTTTAAAACCGCATAATTTTGAATTCGCATAAAACGCATTCACACAAAACGAGGTTTGAGTGTAAGATGCGAATACAGAGCGTTTGGTATTGCATTATGTAACTACTTACACGGAGGAATTACTAGTTTATACAAGTTTATAATCTAAATTTATTGCACAGATTTTATAATTTAAATACCAACCCAGCAAAACCATAGTATCAACTACTTACTTTTGTTTGCGTTGTTGAAAAAGTAATGGGTACTCATTATTTGTTGGCTATCTGTAAGCGAGAGGGTAATAACCGCACATTACTTTGTATTTTTGTAAGTGAGAAAATAATTACCACTCATTACTTTTGGGACATCCCGAACAAAAGTAATTAAGCGAGTAAATAGGCTGGTAAGTAGTAGAGACCATGTCTGTAACATGTCGAAATATAAAGGGTGGTTAAATTTTAAGGACCGATGTTGATTTTTAATAAAACACAAATTATTTAGGAAACTATTGTCATTTCTATTAATTAGGATAATATAGTATAGTTCAATTATGTATGGAACCTCCATCCGATGGTCCAAATTTTCGATGACGATGAGGCATAATTGAGGTTATATGCCGTTAATGTGCCGAATTATCTCATCATTTAGCTCTTGAATTGTTGCTGACTTATCGACGTACACCTTTTCTTTCAAATAACCCCAAAGAAAGAAGTCCAACGGTGTCAAATCACATGATCTTGGCGGTCAACTGTCATCGCCACCACGTGAGATAACACAGCCATTGAATTTGTCGCGCAAAAGAGCCATTATTTCGTTAGCTGTATGGCAAGTGGCAACCACATATCGTCCAGGTTCATATCCTTAATTTCTGGCCACAATAAGTTCGTTATCATCTCGCGATTTACAGTAAATGCTTGACACACTATGGCGAACAACAGCAATGTTTTCCGCAGAACGAACTGGGCGAGCATGCACAGGTATTTTTACAGACCCGGTTTGATGAAATTTGCCCACAATTCTGACCAAAAAAATCACGAAGTGCACGAAATGCACGAAATGCATTTTGATTTGAACGCCCATTTTCATAATAAGCCTGAATAACTTTAACGCGTTGCTCGATTGTGTATCTTTCCATGGTTCAAATTGAGTTAGTCTGAAATTGAGAAATGTCAAATTAAATGTAAAAAAAACTTGACATTTAGGTGTGGTTCACATTCAACATCGGTCCTTAAAATTTAACCACCCTTTAGATCTACTACGATCTTATGACGAATAAACGATGTCCGTCTGTCTGTCCATCTTTTTATATAAATAGCGATTACCCTCCAGTATTTCGACGTAATTTTGGTACATTCCCTATTATAAGTTTAATTATTTTTAAATTTTGTATATAAAAAATTATTTTATATTATTCCTTCAAATCGAGTTCAAGATCTTTTCCAATATTTCGTCTCCACATTGGGTGACTTCTTCAGGGAAATTATATAATTTTTTCAACAATTAAAACTTATACAGGTGGGTTGAAAAGTTCCTGCGCTCGAAATGAAAGAATACTGTTTTTGTTACGAAATATATATTTTTTTCAATATAATCTCCTAGAAGCTCAATACACTTGTTCCAATGATCTTCCAATAATTTTATCCCATCCTTATAATGGTTTTCCGGAAGCTCTGCAAAATAACCGTCTACGGCTGCTATGGCCTCTTTATTAGACGAAAAGTGCTTTCCGCGAAGGAATTGTTTGAGATTTTTGAAGAGATAGTAGTCACTGGGAGCCAAATCTGGTGAATACGGTGGATGTTCAAGCAATTCGTACTTTAATTCTTTGAATTTAGCCATCGTCAAAACACTTTTGTGAGCAGGTGCATTGTCTTGATGAAAAATTATTTTGTTCTTCATTAAACCAGGTCTTTTCTCACGAATTTTTTCATCCAGCTGATCCAAAAGGCTGCAATAATATTCAGAGTTGATTGTTTTACCTTTCTGAAGATAACCAATCAACAAAATTCCTTTTGCATCCCAAAAAACTGATGCCATAACCTTCTTTGTTGATCGTTGTGACTTCACCTGCTTTGGAGCTGAACAACCAGCTTCAGTCCGCTGTAAACGTTTTTGTTTCAATTCAGGTTCATGGTGGTAGATCTAAGTCTCATCCATAGTTATAAAATGATGCAAGAAGTCGGTTTTATTCGGCTTAAAACGCTCCAAATTACGCTGAGAAATTTGTTTTCGACCCAGTTTTTGTTGAATTGTTAAGGTGTGCGGCACTTACTTTCCAAACAGTTTTTTCATACGTAATTCTTCATGTAAAATATGGAGTACTCGTTCGTCTGAGATGCCTGTGGCATTAGCAATTTCACGCTTAGTCAAACTTGGATCTTCACAAACCATATTATGTACCTGCTCAATGATTTCTGCTGTGATTGCAGTTTTTGGTCGTCCCTCGCGTGGATCGTCTTTAAGGCTGGTACGACCACGTTTAAATTCACCAGCCCAAAGTTCGCGGTGCGTTTTGAAGGTGAGGACTCCTTATGCACTTCTAACAATTGTTCATAAATTTCGTTTGCTTCTAAACCCTTCAAAACAAAGAATCTAATGACTGCACGATATTCAATTTTTTCCATATTAAAAAAAATCAATGACACGTCAACTTCAAATGGCTTGTAAACAAAGAAAGAATTGACAGAATGACTTGAAACTTTGCATGTGTTCTCAGGACAGTTATAACAACTTGAGAAAAAAAGTTTGGATCTAGCACTGCCGTCTTTTGGTGAGCGCAGGAACTTTTCAACCAACCTGTATATATAAAATTTTTTAAAAAAGGCGGGAAATCATAAAAAAACTTTTTGACAATATGAAAAATATAAATATCATATGAATCAAATATATTTTAAGTTTAAAAAAGATAAGGAAACAAAAATGTTTTTACAAATATTTAAAATGAAAATATTACATAGAACAAAAAACTATTTTGAAATACATATTTATATTATTTAAAATTAAAATAATTAGCTCTTTTAAAAAAATTTATGTATATAAGTTTTAATTGTTGAAAAAATTATATAGTTTCCCTGAAGAAGTCACCCAATGTGGAGACGAAATATTGGAAGGAAATAATAAATAATCATTATTATTTATTGTAAAAAGATCTTGAACTCGATTTGAAGGAATAATATAATATTTAAGATCGAATAAAGGAAGATAAACATAGAGTAAAAAATTTATTGTTTTTGCTTAAAAGACAAAAAAAAAACAGGGTTGCTAAAAACCTATTAAATATTGGGATGATGCCGGTATTTAGGGAAAAGGTTTTGAAATACCGGCATTTTTGAAATCCAGTATTGACATTTGAAACGAATGGCGGTATTAAGAAGGTACCGGTTGCTAACCTGGATCAAAACTCAATGATTCATCATCCACATTTTACCCTACAATTTTCCCATAACTGTTCTTGTCTGTTTGAATTAACAAAAATTGTTTCGGCCCGCTTATTAGAAATCATTTATACTCTTTTATTTCTGTTAGTACTCTCCCAGGTTAGAGGAAGTGCGTTGCCATCATAACAGCTAGTGTTTCCAATTCGGTTAATCGATTAAACGATTCCTCGAATGATCGCCTCTATTTCGGTTAATGTCGAAACAAATAATTTAAAACTCAAATAAATATTCGTAACGAATAATCGATTAAAATAGGTCGATTAACCGGTTTAATTTTTAATAAGAATTTTTCTGTTATTTTTTTTAACTTCCTAATTTTCTTAACTTTGGAGAAGAAAATCGTTGAAAAAAAAACATCAACTCAAATACAATTAAATTCTTTTCAAATCGACTGTGTGAAAGCATATGTTATATCTGCACCCTGAAAACAGTATCAGCTGTGGCCACCGAATTTGTTGCCAATCGAATTCTGGCAGTTACGACAACTATCTTCATATTAAATTATATTTTTAGTTGTAAAAGTCAATAATCAGTTGTCCAATTTAATATTTATATTCCACATAAATATTATTACGTTCCACAAAATTTTATTTTAAGAAAAATATTATTTTTATATTCTTCCGTGATCAAACCTGGGCATTCAGGTTCATAATTCACACCCTTGCTTACTGCACCACAACTTTATTTAATTTTCTCTGATATATTTGGTATTTAAACATTTGAATATTTTATTTTAATTTAAAAAAAATATTTATTTTAAATGTTTTGCCTTTACCGGGATTTGACCTCGGAAATTAGGAGTACTAGGCCAGCTCTCTACTCACTTAGCTCGCAAAGGCTTATAAACTTCGATGACTAATTTTGAATATAAATAATTTTTTAGAAAATCAAAAGTTTAGAAAATTCGTTAACAAATACCAATATTTAGTGGCTTCTATAATCAATAGAATCCACAATTCGGTTGGCTTAACTAAAATCCTAATTTAATGATTTTTCAGGATAACCGTATTTGTAGTTACCACTTTCTAATATCAACAATTTATTAATAAATTTGATAGATTGTGCTAATTTTCCAGAACATTCACTAAATACATTGTTGCTTATACTGCATACAATTTCTAAACAAATTTTATTCGTAAAGTTGCTTGAAAATACTAATAATTGAATATTAGTATTCTTTTTTAGTTCTTTTTTCCTTTTTTTAATTCCCAATACCATATTTTTGCTATAATAATGAATCATATGTTATTCCAAATAAAATAAAATTCATACAAATAAATGTTTATGGTTTTGATCGAATTGCAACCAATCTTTTCTCTGGGTGTGCTTTAGGAAACATGATATACAATTTTTATTTTTGTTTCAATTCCTTTAACAAATAAATTTTTAATAATATGAAATTATATATTCATGTCCAAAATTAAAATAGAGCTTTTAACCTCCGTAAACATGTATTTCGAAGTTTTAGAAAAGCTAGTGCCTCTAAGCAAAGCTTTTACAAAAAACCTATTAAAATATATATTTTTCTCCTAGGCAATGAAACACGCGACTAAGTATATTTCTAACAAGCACTATGACGTTCATTAGGTTATAAAATAATAATAAAAAATTGCTTTAAATTCGAGAACTATATATTCTAAAAAACAGTTTCATTTAAAATTCTATGAAAAAATTTATAAAAACTAAAAAATAACATGGAATTTTATGTCTAATTTGATTTATCAACAAATTTTGTTGAAGTAAGAACTTTATTAGAATCAAGTTGTTTAGTCAAAAATATTTAAGAATTCGCAAATTTAAATTCATAATTGCACAAAAACAGAAAAATTGCTGAGGACTTGTCAGGAATATGCGTCATTTTTTATATCTTTTCTAATAAATAAACACTCTCTAAAGCTTAAACCTCTTAGTGTTATTCTGAGAGTGTTAGGATAACATATAACTATCAGTTTATAAAAAACTTTTTAGTCCGTAATCTTCCAAGCATATACAGTAATAATGATCCGTCAGAAGCTACATCTAAGCTTATTAATATGTATGATAAATGATGCGATTACCAGAAGTAGTACTGAAACTACACAACTACAATCCATAAAATCTAAAATTGCGCCGTGGATAAGTAAAAACTAACGGTCTTTAATAGAAGAAAAAAAGAGATTGTTGAAAATGAGAAGAAAACATCCTTATGATATCTTTATTACTGAGATTAAGCAAGGTATTAAACAATGCATATTATAAAGATAACATTTTTAAAGTCGATGCTGATTTAAGAAAGTGTTGGCGGTTTTTAAATGATGTAAGTGGTCGAAATCAGAAAAAGCTTGTAAATCTTGTTGACTCAAATGGATTGTGTGTGGGAGATGATTAAACAAAATCCATGTTATTGAACAATTATTTTATTAATGCAGTCAATTCCTTAGATTAGATATTTTGAAAACTAATATTTTGAAAACTTTAAATCGACACAAAAAGTGCTTTTCTTTAAGAGCTGTAACGTCAAATGATGTTGAATGAGTTATTAAGAATCTTAAAAGATCAAACAGCACTGGATATGATAACATTTCAACAAAATTACTAAACTACTGTAGTTAAATTGTATCACCTTATTTAGCGAAAATTTTTAATAATCACCCTTATTCTAGTTGTCGTCATCGACACAAGACAATGTTGTCTTGGAGTTTTTATTTGAAATTGGTATTCCCGTTGTGGTTATCGAAAATAATCGATAACTGTCGACAAGTATTTGGTATTCTGTAAGAAAATGTGACGCCGATATTGTTTTCAAACGTCGGCACAATTTTTCGTAACGACTTGAGGAAAAGTAAAGACTGAAAAAAAAACGGAAAAAATTAAAAAAAATTAAGGTAACGAACGCAAACCAGTTTCAAAAACTCATAGATAGAGTTGGATAAAAATTCGTCGCTTGCAATAGGATTTCGCAGAGGCACTGTTCCAAGTAATATTAAAGAGCAATGGAAAGAAATATCAAATTTATTAAATGCACTTGGCCCACCGAGAAGAATGGGAGATGGATGGCAGAAGGAAAAGAAAGCATGATCATATAAAGTGCATTATAAAAATATAACAAAATTTATTTATAGGTTTGGCGAGACTTAAAATTTAAAGTTAAAAAGAAAATGGTAGCCAACAAAGCCGAGTGTAATGCTACAGGTGGCGGAAGATTCAAGCAATTTATATTGAGCCCGCTGGAGGAAGCTGTGGCAAATCTTCTACAGTTTCAGAAACAGCTGAACCCTGAGTTAAAGTCGTTTCCAACACTGAGTTGGTACGACCCCTGGGCTAAAAATCTTAATGTAGCTGCCAACTTTATTGTTTTGGAAATGAATGTGGACTTGATTCCGGTTTTCAAATTAGGTGCTTTTGTTTCCAGCACATCTTTGAAGGCTGTTTTATTCAGCCGAAAGTAACTTTCAAACCTTTTAAAAAAATTAGAAGATTAACATTTTTTAAAGTAACAGACTTTCATTTTGCTACTCACTTATTATCCGGCAGGTTAAAGATATTGAATTTCTGTCTGAGTAGTCTTCTTTCCAATTATGGATTTTCTTTATTATCTTCATCACTCGAATCAGAATTTAAATTACACATAAAAAACATTTTTTTCGCAAAAATAGTAAACAAAATAAATCTGCCGGCTCAATTTTTAGAGATGTGTTTTTGTTTAAATCGATAAACTGTCTACGTCGTTACAACACTGTTATAGAATACCAATATGGTGTCGAAGTGATGTCGACGTCGAAGCAAAGGATTGGACAAAGGAGCCTGTGGTATTGCTGAAATCTTATATGACTTCAGCAAGGCGCTTGATCTTGTTGATCATAACATTTTGTTGAAAAAACTTACATACTATGGTGTTGTTGGTACTGAATTAAAACTAATTGAAAATTTTAACTGACAGAAAACAGTAAGTGGAAAATGGCAGTACAAAAACTATGATCTGCTCCGCTGATTATGGACTGCCGCAAGGAATGTTTTGGCACCTCTCCTTTTTATGATTTACATTAATGACATCAATAACATTGGACTTTATGGTAAAATGATTGTGTTTGCTGATGACATTTCAATATACATACATGGCAAGAGCTTCAGCCCTAACATGTGAATTTGCCAGGTTAAACAGGCTGGTGTTAAATGCAAATAAAACAAAGTTATTACGATTTCACCCACATTCGCAGGTGTTAAACAATAATTTCAACATTTTTACAAGCAAAACCACACATTACCAAATAATGGATAAAGTAATGTATAGCCATAGGGGCCGATGGATTACTTTACACCTTACTTCATTGATGCATTTTTGAGGCGATGAGCCTCAAAGTAATGTATATACCCATTACTTTAGAGGTGATAATGTAAGGGGTTACTTATATGGTTACGAGAATGGCAAAAGTAATGTGTCTAAAAATAGATTTTTAAAAAAGAGAAATTTTTATTAAAAAAAGTTATTACAAATATTTTATTTAAATTATTTGTAATTAAAAATAATGTGGTCAAGATGGAAATTGAACCTGGGAAATCTGGTAGCCAGCCAAGAACTCTACCCACTGAGCTATATACGCATATAGTATTTTATTGCTTTTAACTTAATTGAATTGTTGCGCTTCGTTTTTTCGCTAGTGTTATCAAAACAAACATACATTACATTTTTGCTTACACAAAAACACAAAGTAATGTATCTAAAAATAGATTTTCAAAAATTTAATTATTACTTTACATTTATAAATCATATATTACGTAATTAATAATGAGTAAATTATTACTTTATGCTTGCAAATAATGAAAAAGGTAACGAGCTATCATTACAAGGTAACGCATGAGAATAACACACCCATTACCAAAGTTTTGCTGGGAATTATTTTGAAGAGTAGTTTGTCATGGGATATGCATATAAAATATTTAAAAGCTAATATAGCTTCAGCATCTGGACTTCTTCTGGAATTAAAAAGGAAACTTGATTCTGAAACGAAATTATTCATATATCAAGCTTTAATTCACAGTCGACTTGAATATCTTGCTATAATTTATGGATACAGAAAAACAGCGGAATTGAAATCGTTGCAAGTTGCATAGAATAAAGCCCTGAAATCTGTATTTAATTTAAACCTTCGCCACAGCACTACATCTTTGTTCAGAGAGTTCAGTAAAGCTATCTTGCCAGTTTACGGTGTTTATCAGAAGCAAGTTCTGTCCGCGCGGGAAAAGGACCTATGCCGGGAGATGCCACGTGACCGGTTCACTTTGATAGGGTTAGGTCACAGGACTGGTCACTTTAACATGGGCTTGTCCTAGAAGGGGATCAATTCCCCTCTGTGACATGTCACAGGAATGGTCTAAAGAACATGTCATGACTTTTAAACCGGTCACGTGGTAGATACTTTAAGAATCGGTCGCCTTTTCACCTATCTCGTAATATGTATTTCCAGAACCGGTCCAGTTTTTACCTGCCGCAGAGATACTACAACATCAATTTAACACGCGAAATGCAACCAATTCGAGAACTGCAAGGTGCAGATTGGAAGCAACCAAACAGAGAATCGATTATGCCGGTAGTGTATGTTTCAATAAATTGCCAGATAATTTGATAAATTTAAATCCCATGTTAAGGAATATCTTCTAGAAAACCTTGAAATGCTTCTTGAATAGTGATCTCAATAATATTCAGATACTTTATATTAATGTTTATTTTTTGAAATTAATTGTAATTCGCTTTATTTTTTTTTTAATTTTTATATTTATTACTAAATTAATTGTATAATTTGAAATTAAATTTTGCCGGCTCGTCTCACGAAGCCATTTTGGCGCGAGACAACATATAAACTAAATTGTATTATTTTGAAATTATTTAATATAATACTAAAAAAAAAACAAGTAAAAAAATGCTTAAATTCGGCTGATCCGAATCTTTGAATACCCTCCACCAATATCCTAAAAAAATGTTCTCTACTGTTTTTGATACAAATAATTTAAAAAATATTTGAAATAAAATTATGGAGGTGAAAAAAATTTGTTGAGGTGAAAAAATTTTTTGTGGTGAAAAAAAATTTTAGTGGTGATAAAAATTGTTTGAGGTGATATTTTTACAAAATATTATTAATTTCTAAGCGACTGATGAAAAAATATGAGAAAATATATTTTGTACCTGTCGCTTCTATGAAATTGTACTAAAATACACCAATTTGTATGGAAAATTTACAGGTATCTTCACATTTTCACTCATAACTTTTTAACCGCTGTACCGATTTTGCTCATTTTCAATACCAAACTGCTCGGGAGGTTGTCCAGCAATCAAAGTAAAAATAGGCATCCCGCTTGCGTCTTGCGTGATCGCCATTTCAACCGACATTTCATAAGGATCACGAATATATATACTTTATGGGGTCTTGAACCTATATTTCTTGAACCTATATTTCGATAAACGGAATGACAAACTAAAATATATACCCTCACCATATATGGTGGAGGGTATAAAAAGAGTCAGTGATTAGTGGCAGTTCTCTTAAATTTTGTTTGTGAATTTCGCAAAGACTATTCATACCATTTTTTTATCAATTTATTATTTAATTTTTGAAGGCAGGTTTTGTTTATTAAGCATTTTTATTTTTTTTTTATTATGGACAGTGTCATATACAGAAAATAAAAACCAAATTTATCGACACAATGTCCCACTTCGGTAAAATACTATCTACACTGCGTTTTAAAGTTTTTATTTTCACTGATCACGTCTGACATTTCCTTTAGTCGTCAGATTCCTATGAAAAAAACCCAAGATTTTAAGGCATGATTCTTTTAAAAATCTCAGGATGCATTGAATTGACCTAAACAAAGACTCAACTTGATATTTCAACCAAAATCAGCTCTTTGTGTTCTTGTAGTTAAAAGAAATACATTTATTTTGCATTAAACGATTAATCGCAAATTGTTACGATTAATCGTCCTGAATAACTGATTAATCAATATTCTTCATTTTTAAAATAATGACCTAACCGATTAATCGGCAGGGTCGAATAATTGGAAACACTAACAGCAGACAATTAGTGATGCCTAAAGATATTGGCCTTTTAAAAGACCTAATGAATTAATATATTTTTCATATATGTATAATAATTTGTTAGGTCCACAAAAATCATTTACGACTTAGGCAATCTTACCCAGCTTATAACTTTTGCAAACAATAATTTTAAACTGTGAAATTGTCCTTAAATATCATTTCTCTTGCTTGCTTCTGTGCAATGAACTTGAAAATCTATATCATGAGTCAATTTTTTTTATTTTATTTATATTAATCATATAATTACAAATTATATCGTAATACCTTAACCGAGCACCAGCAACAAAAGCCATCGGCGCGTTGTAGCGAAAACAGACCAGAGCCTCTAGTGGGAATCGAACCCACGACCCCCGCACTGATAAGCTAGCACGCTACCAACTAGCCTACCGGGGCGCTTTTCAAGAGTAACCCAGCAAAACTTTGGTAATGGGTGCGATATTCTCACCTTACCTTGTAATGATAGCTCGTTACCTTTTTCATTGTTTGCAAGCATAAAGTAATAAGTTACCCATTATTGATTAGGTTATTTTTGATTTATAAATGTAAAGTAATAATTGAAATATTTTTGAAAATCTATTTTTAGATACATTACTTTGTGTTTTTTTTGTAAGCAAAAGGGTAATGTATGTTTGTTTTGATAACACTAGCGAAAAACGAAGAGCAACAATTACTTTAAGTTTAAAGCAATCAAATACTATATGCGTCGATAGCTCAGTGGGTAGAGTTCTTGGGTGGTAACCAGATTTCCCTGGTTCGATTCCTATCTTGACCACATTATTTTTAATTACAAAAATTTTGAATAAAATATTTTAAATAATTATTTTTAATAAAAATTCCTCTTTTTTAAAAATATATTTTTAGACACATTACTTTTTCCATTCTAGTAACCATATAAGTAACCCCTTACATTATCACGTCTAAAGTAATGGGTATATACATTACTTTGAGGCTCATCGCCTGTAAAATTCATCAATGAAGTAATGTGTAAAGTAATCCATCGGCCCCTATGGCTACACATTACTTTACACATTATTTGGTAATATGTGGTTTTGCTGGGAAATATGTTTCAACTACATACATACTTATATTCGTATTATAAATAAAAAAAAAACATATTTTAAATAATATATCTTAAAATATGTCCTTCAAAGAAAAGGAAACTGTAAGACAATAAATTTTGAAATATGGTCAATTCTAACGGAAACAGACAGTAAAAAACTAAATTTTATTTAAAAGTGTCCTTTCCATTAATTTTGCCCTTTTCAATTCAAAAAATATGTTAATACAATCGTGTGCTAAAACAAGCTGTTTTCGAATTGATGGAAAATAAATACATTTGTCATTTGTCCAAAACAAAAAAAAAAAAGAGAAGAAGACCTCCTGTTGTTACTTTTAAAAACAACCAACATCCTGACTGGTTTAAAAGCGTGTGTCTCTTGATGGTGGTCTGTCCTTTTCTTTAAAAACAATTTTTTATTGTAAAATACATTTTTCTTACTCTTCTTTTCATTGCAGTACATACTCCATTTCTTATAAAACAAAATAAAATAGAAACAAAAATAAACAATGTTTTGATATCCTTTTATATGTTAAATGGATATGTCCTTTTTTTTTGCTATTTCTCTTCAAGGCTCGTTAGTGTATTTTGAGTGTTCGATTTTCTATCTTTTGTATGCGATTAAGAAATGAATTGAAATTGTTTCAGTTTGTATACTAAAAATTTTCTGTTGTATTCCTTTATTTGTAATATCATCTTCAGTATACAATCATCATCATTTATCATTTGCCATATTGTTTCAGTTCAATTCAATTCAGAAGATTAACATCATATTGAACTTATTTTTCGCTTCATTGTACATTATGGATGGAGTATGTAGAAAATATAATTTGGTGTGTATAATGCGTGTACGTATGTTTATTTGTTTGCAAACTATCCCAAAAATAATAAATATCTTTTGAGATTTGTTGTAGCAAAGGATGGGTGTTCTTCCTTTTTGTTGTTGCTGCTGGTGTCATTTAATTTTGTTCAATGATATCGTTTATGAAACGGAAACCTCTAATCTGACCATGTTGTTTAACGCTGTGCCATTATTAGATTCCTTTATTTTTATATTGGAAAGTCACAATTTAGGGATGAAAATCAAATTATTTTTAAGTATTATTTATTTGATGATACAATTCATTAGATTTTGATTTAATGAAAAACAAAATATAATAAAAGGACCACCATAGAGTAAAAAAAATTTAAAATTCAAAAGCATAAAGGTACTTTTTGGTCTAAATATGATATTATTCCAAGGTTGGAATCATATCACCTCAACTATATTGAATATTGTTTAATATAAAACTAAGTTACTTATTTTCTATATTTCTATTATGCCAGACTATGAATATACATTTCTCACTTAATTTGTGCAGATTTGGTAAACAATAAATTTGTCCTTGTATAGGGTCCGCCATCTAACGTTTTTTTTCAACTAGTGCTTATTTTGTGAATGGTAACACTTAGCTCATGTCTGATTTGACAGATAATTAGTTGTATTCTTCCGCTGAACGAATATGGTTGTGTATACGCTTGAACAAAGCTGGGGAATATTGCGACATTACTTTGAAAATCATGGTAATGTTGAAGAATGTCATCTTTTCAATGTCATCTTTTCAGATGAAGCTCATTTTGATCTTGGCGGGTATGTAAACAAGCAAAATTGTCGCATTTGGGGCACAGAAAACCGGCACGCATACATTGAAAAGCCGATGCACCCAAATCGAGTCACTATTTGGTGCGCATTTTGGTCCAGAGGCATAATTGGGCCATTTTTCTTCGAAAACGAGCAAGGAGTGGCCGTTACAGTCAATGGCGATCGTTGTTGAACGAATTTTTGTTCACAAAAATTGAAGAGGAGGATATTGGCAACATTTGGTTTCAACAGGACGGCGCTACGTGCCACACAGCCGAAGCTACACTCGATGTTTTGCGCCCTGTTTTTGAAGATCGCATTATCAGCCGCAGAGCTGATGTCGTTTGGCCACCTCGGAGCTGCCATTTGAAACCGTTGGACTATTATTTGTGGGGTGCCGTCAAAGATAAGTGTTACGCCGACAAGC
Organism: Eustalomyia histrio; assembly: GCA_949748255.1. Taxonomy (NCBI): domain Eukaryota; kingdom Metazoa; phylum Arthropoda; class Insecta; order Diptera; family Anthomyiidae; genus Eustalomyia; species Eustalomyia histrio. The sequence goes on along the minus strand of OX456524.1, from coordinate 71,070,946 downwards.
CAGAGACAATTGACGCTTTAAAGGACAATATTCGCGAAGCCATTGGTGAAATACAGCTGCACACAATTGATAATGTGCTTAAAAATTTGACCGATCGTTTAGGCTACTGCACGGCCAGCCGAGGCAGCCAATTGAATGAGATTATTTTCCATTATTAACCTGAAGGATTGTACTTTCAAATAAAAAAAAAGAAATTTGAAAAAATATTCAGTAGTTTTTTTTTATAGCATTTTCAAAAAAAAAAGTTATTTGGCGGACCCTATATTATACTTTTATATATACAGGGGGCGCCATATTTTATGTCGGTATGGCAACATTTAATACTTTTGAAAGTCGATATTGGCTGGCCACCCAAATCTCCAGATCTGACTCCTCCGAACCTCTTTTTGTGGTGTTATTTGAATAGCACAGGGTTTGCAATAAAAATTTTATTCTATTACTTTCTTAAATATTGTCACAATATTTGCTTACACTCAAACAAAATGAACTATAATATAGAAAAATTAACTTATTTAGAGGAAAAATTGAAATAAAAACGGCGCCAAAGACACTTTTTACCTATATTTAATAAAATTAACCTTGAAATTAAGAAACAAATTTTACTTAAAATTTGGTGAAAATTTCTAAATTATAGAAAAATTTTACTACTGAGAAGAAAATAGTAAAATGTCCTCCTAATTAATTCATACATCATCTAAAATTGTACTGTTAGTTAGGAAATGTTTCCTTGGTTTTAAGAAAAATTTTAATTTTTTAAAGTTAATTAGATAATTTTTTTTACTAAAAACTAGGACTTAGCTCTCTAAAAATAAGAATATATTTTCTAAAAACAAGTTAAATAGCACTTCTTTTAAGTGAAAATTATCCTTATGGTAAAGGTAATATATTTTATCATATATTTTAAAGTACTTTACACTCATTGAGTAGGTATTATCCCTCTTTCGTAGGACTTCCGCTTTAGACACTGCTCTTAACAAGCTTTTTGCTATACAATTTTGTTTTAAAACTAAATTGAAATATATTAATTTTATGTATTTAAAATATAAATTTAATTTCATTAGCAAAAAGGTAAACAAATTAAAAAAATGCACTGCAGGATATTTTGAAACGTAATAAATTGTGACAGTCAGATCCTTTTCGTAGTTAATTAACGCCCTACGTGACACACTGCATCTATGGCTAAGGAACACTGGGGGTCCTTTGTCTTCTTAAATTAACTAATTTAAGGAAATTGTTGTAAAAATACAAAATATCACAGTTACATTTCTTGTTATTATTGGAAAAGTCATAAGTTTATTTTATGGGATAAAGTAAATAAAGTTATATAATAAATAAATATAAAGTTTAATAAGAGCTACGTCAATTATAGAAAAGCCATTATGCCGTAATGTATAAAATATGCCTGCGATATTTTGCATTGTAGTCAACAAACAAATTTATTACATAAAAGCGCAAATTCCAAATTTTTAACCCTTTGCTAACATAAGCTTAAAATATATTTTAAGCTACTTTCAGTTAAATATTTAGGATTTTTAAGATTAAAGATGGGCATGTGAGATATTTTTGACTCACACTTTATGCACGATCACGAACCAAAAATTAAAATCATGCACGATAGTTTTTATAAATGCTTACTTTAATTTATTTAATTTAATAATATTTTTTCTTGAAAATCAGAAAAACTAACTGGTTTGTTTTTAATTGATTGTTTTTTTGGAATAGAATATTAAAAATAATTTAAACGTTTTCCAACAAAAAAAAAATCCTATACCAAATTTTTTTTATTTTTTAAAAATTAGAAAACATTTACTTGGAAAAAAAAATATTTTATTAAAATTTTTAAAATTTATCTAAACTAAGTTGCATGAAAATTTTCCTTATAAATAGTTCATAAGTTTCTAAAATCAAGTAAATTTTTATTATTACATAAGGAAAAATTTATTACTTTTTGTTTTATATTGTCTGAACTAATTTTTAGAAAACAATTTTTCAAAATTAAAAAGTGGTATACTTTAAAACTGAATGTGGAAATGGATTTCTAAAATTTAGTTAATTTTACTACTCGCGAACAAAAATGAACACACATTAAGTTCAAGTACTTTCTCATTTTAAGTTAGACAAATTTTTTGAACTAAATGGGAGTAAATTATGTCTGTACAAATTTCTTAAAACAAAGATGTTATTAAAATTTATCTAAACTAAGTTGCATGAAAATTTTCCCTATAAATAGTTCATAAGTTTCTAAAATCAAGTAAATTTTTATTATTACATAAGGAAAAATTTATTACTTTTTTGTTTTATATTGTCTGAACTAATTTTTAGAAAACAATTTTTCAAAGTTAGAAAGTGGTATACTTAAAAACTAAATGTGGAAATTGATTTCTAAAATTTAGTTTATTTTACTACTCGCGAACAAAAAATTAACACAAGTACTTTCTCAATTTAAGTTAGACACATTATGTCTGTACAAATTTCTTAAAACAAAGATGTTTTTTCTTAAAATTAATAAATTTTTATTTAATTGACTTGTTTTTTTCCTTAAATCAAGAAATATTATTTAGGAAAAATATGAACTATTTCTGAGTATATAAACTATTTCGTTTTTCCTCGAACTTAGGAATTTTTATTCTTTTTAAGAAAATTTTCTAAGTTTTAATAAAATTTTACTTTAAGTGAGGAAATTTTTTATTACATTTTAGTTCATGTCTTTTTTTTTTGAGTGTACAAATACTGCATTTCCATATACAGTGTATCACAAAAGTAAGTATGCAAAAATATTTCAAATTAAAATGATTAAAAAATTGGCTTGAGCTTGAAAATAAAAACACAAAAATTATATTATTTTATTTGTTTTATAAAAATAAAATAATAATAATAGAATTAGACAAATGGTTTGAATGCATGTCACAAAAGTAAGTATGCAGTTCACATAAATCGGAACTATGATTGAATCTATAAAGTCAGGGGGATATTTAATATTTTGTTGGATAGCCCTTGGCCTTTTTAACTGATTCTAACCTTGATGGCATAGATGCGATAAGATTTGGGGCAACCAAAGGTAGAATTTTATTCCACTCGTCAATAGTGCAGCTTTAAGGGTATCTTTGCTTGTATGTAATGTTATGAGCTCTGATATTTTTTCGATATAATCCCACAGATGTTAAATTGCGTTTAAGTAAGGTGATAGGGGGGTAATTTTTAATTGTTTTGGCGCTCTATACAAAAGCCATTCTTTAACAATATGGGCTGTATACTTAGGATTATTGTCTTGTTGGAATATAAATGATCCTGTTAGTCCCAATTTAGCTGCACTTTAATGTAAGTAATTTTTTAAAATGTTTAAATAAACCGTCTTATCCATTGTTCCTTCGATCATCAACATATTTCCAGCACCAGATACTATCGTACACCCCCATACCATAACTGATCCACCACCACGTTTTACAGCCATATTTCTTGGATCGAGCTCAGTGTTCACTTTTCTCCACACTTTTTGATACCCATCTGAGCCAAATATATTATTTTTACTCTCGTCGGAAAAAATAACTGATTTCCAGAAATTTTCAACTTTATTTTTGTACTCCTTTACGAAGTGTAATCGTTTTCTTTTATTGGTGCTGTTCGCAAATGTTTTTTTTTGCAGATGTTTCGGCCATGGTTACCGGAAGAATGCAGCCCCGACGAATGAGTTGTGGGTTACAGGGTTTTCCAGTTTATTTTTCTATTTCTGCCAGTCCTTTTGGAGCGTTCTTCTTGGGATTCGTTTCTATTTTTTTTGTGATAATTCATTTCTCCCTGTCATTGAAGGTTTTTGAACGCCAAGTTCGCAAAACATGCAAAACATCTTAAACAACGTGTTCAATTTCAAAACATATCGAAAATAGTCTGATCAACACTGAATTGTGTCTATACAACTCTGTGTTATCCATTCATGGAGAATGATAAATTCGAATAAAAATTACATTTTCATTTGACAACTTTGAAAAAAAGGTGGTAGTAATAAATATAAAAAAGTTTTAATATATATAAACAAGAAAATTTAATAAATCAAACGAAAAAAATGGCTACGAAAAGTTCATTTTTTTATTTTATTTGTTATGAATTTGAAACGTAAAAATTAATTTCAAAAATTCTAAAACATTTTTGCTAGTGGAAACAGTTTGAAATGTTTTCCTCAAAAGATGTTATTTGGTCATAATGGAAACATGGTATTAAAAACAGAAACTGCTCTAAAAACTGTATACAGAAAAAATTAAAGTCGAGTTTCAATTAAATAATTGTAAATACAATTGAAAATTTAATTGCATTTGGACCAGTAAAATAATTTTTTTTATTTTGTTTTTTGTTAAAATTATTTTTTTTTTAAATTACTTAAAATTTTTAATTTTATTTTTCATCATAAATCTTCAACATTTTCAATTAAAGTTTTGATTATATCAATGATAAATTTTATTAAAATTTTGAGCAAAAATCAATTAAAATTTTAATCAAATCAATTAAAATTTGTATAAACCACATATGCTTCCAATACTAAATATAGGAAAATATTTTTTTAACAGAAATTTTCAGTTTAATCAGAATAAAAGTTTAATTTAAGTAAAAATTGAGTGCAGGAGCATAACGGGGAGAATCTCATCTTTAGAGTTCTTTTTTTTCATCACATTCGTGGCGAATATATCAAAAACTACTTCCAGAGAATCCCAGCAAAACTTTGGTAATGGGTGTGATATTCTCATGCGTTACCTTGTAATAATAGCTCCTTACCTTTTTCATTATTTGCAAGCATAAAGTAAAAAGTTACTCATTATTGATTACGTAATATATGATTTATAAATGTAAAGTAATAATTGAAATATTTTTGAAAATCTATTTTTAGATACATTACTTTGTGTTTTTTTTGTAAGCAAAAGGGTAATGTATGTTTGTTTTGATAACACTAGCAAAAAAACGAAGCGCAACAATTCATTTAAGTTTAAAGCAATCAAATACAATATGCGTCAATAGCTCAGTGGGTAGAGTTCTTGGCTGGCAACCAGATTTCCCTGGTTCGATTCCCATCTTGTCCACATTACTTTAAATTACAAATATTTGTAATAATTTTTTTTAATAAAAATTCCTCTTTTATAAAAATCTATTTTTTGACACATTACTTTTTCCATTCTAGTAACCATATAAGTAACCCCTTACATTATCACCTCTAAAGTAATGGGTATATACATTACTTTGAGGCTCATCGCCCGTAAAATTAATCAATGAAGTAAAGTGTAAAGTAATCCATCGGCCCCTATGGCTATAAATTACTTTACCCATTATTTGGTAATGTGTGGTTTTGCTGGGGAAGCCTGGGGTCAAGTCACCACATGTATCGACTAATTTGGGTGAATTTTTAGTGATATGTCCACAAAGCGTCTATACTTTTTAAATTTCTTTTTTGCAGCTGCAATACTGTGCTTGTTCTTGATTTTTTATTGTTTTATTTTGTTGAAAACACATGTGCATAGCTGCATGCAAAATTAATGTTTTTAATAAAAATATAAAGAAAAATTAATTTAAAAGTTAAATATACAAATTTGAACAATAAATGTAATGAGCAAAAGAAATTACAAAAAAACTGAAAAAACAATCAATTTTGTATAAAAATAAAAACAACAAGAAAGAGGCAACAATTTTTAGTGAAAATTGCAACTCTAGAGATTTTGTGAAGCCTGATGAAGATTTCACGGAGCCTATGGATGATTTTGTGCAGTCTTTTGAAGATTTGTCTACTCCAAAATTAAATTTGCACAAAAATTTTTTTTACTTTAATGAAATTTATAAAAAAAAATTTTATTAATAAAATATCTAATTTAATAAATTAAATGCACCTGTTTAATCTTATTTCCTTCCTAGTGTGGAAATCAAGTAAAAAGTTCCCAAAGTGTAGACTAGAATTACTAAAATGTACTAGTGAATCTCTGGTTCCAATGTCAACACCTTGTCAATAGTTCTGTAGATTCGCAATAACACGCACATGTTTAGCGTCTACAGCAGAAAGCGTTGGCTGGGGCATAATTAGTCAGTAGTACTGGTACAAAGTCAATAGTGAATAAATACAGATTCACTATCGAAATTTCCTACAGGGCAGTTTCAAAAGAGATTAACAGCTTTAAAGTTTAACAAGTGTGAATTTAACTTTTTACAAATTATAAATTATTTAATAATAATTTTTACAAATTATGAATTATTTATTTTTATTTTTATTTCATTTATATTAATCATATAATTACAAATTATATCCTTATACTCTAACCGAGCACTAGCAACAAAAGCCATCGGCTCGTTGTAGCGAAAACAGACCAGAGCCTTTGGTGGGAAGTGACCCACGACCCCCGCACTGATATGCTAGCATGCTACCATCTAGCCTACTGGGGCGCTCGACTTTTAACAATTAATATTTTTCTTTATTTTACAATTCATTGAGTTTAATTCACTAAAATTTAACAAAAATGTTTTTTAATTAGAAATTATTTATTATAATAAACTTTGTACAGAATTTTATCAATATTAAGTAGCGGTTATTTACTTTCCTGCTATTTCCATTCCACTAACATTAAGTAAGGTTTGTTGCTAATTTTAGCACATCTCTTTTAAACTACAGTTTACAGTAATTTACTAAAATTTAGTGGCGCTTAAAATTTCCAGTAATAACAACAAAGTTTTCAGTTGTCAATACAAATCTTTTCTTGGTGAGTGTAGTTTTTGTTTATTATAAATAACTGCTTCAATCAACTGTTATGAAATGCAGTACTAATTTCTGTTTGTATTTTCCATAAAAAACAACAATAGTTACAGTTAAAAACAACAACTACTGATTACAACTAACTGCAAAAGTACGACTTTTTGAATTTCCCGCATCTTAACTATGCTCCTGTCAACAGGAATCTGTCAGTTGACTCGTGTCAAAATTGGAATAAGCTGCGTCATTTAATTTTTGTTTGACAGCTGTTAATAGCAGAACACTGCGTGATTTGATTTGAGGATTGAAAAGGAAATGGCATTTTCCATGGCAAAATTCCATAAATTAGGCTACGAATCGCACCCTCATCCGCCCTATTCACCGGATTTAGCCGCGAGTGACTATTTTATATTTCCAAACCTGAAGAAATGGTTCTCACAAATGAATCAATTGTGATGACCTCGACAAATCTTATTTTTTTGGAGGGGATAAAAAAACTAGAGAACGTTGGACAAAATGTATGGATCTCAAAGGAGACTTTGTTGATAAATAAAATAATTGTTCCCTCAAAAAATCTTACAAAATAACGAAGTCATTGGGCCGCCCTCGTATTTTAAATGTGGGTGAATGACATTTTCTTAAAAAAAAAACTATTGATAAATCTTAAAAGCAATCAACAATTTCTGAAATAAAATTTATAATTTTCGAAAAACTATTAATTTTTTCTGAATTATAGTGATAAATTCTAAAAAATAAATGAAAATGGTGTAGTTATAAATAAACTCCACAATGTCTCGCCCAACCAATTTTTGTCGATAAATAAATATAAAATGCTCTCTTTATAATAAATCGATATACACTTTTCATTTCTGTGAATTCTTTACAATTATTTTCTAATTGTTTACTCTGGTTTAGATGAGAACAAAAACACATTTAGAAGTCACTCATTTATAATAAAATCCCTTACAGATGTCCTTTTTACAGCCGTCAAAATATTTAAACAGCATCAGCAGTAAAGAAGAAATAATGATAATAAAGAAATAAACCATTCATTATAAATGAAGTTTAATAGCAGAAATGCACTAAATATACATACATACAAACGATTCAAACAATTGTTTAGAAACAAACATACATAAATGTGTTTTGGTATCCTGTCGTTTTTAACTGACCACTGTGATTGTTTAATTTTAGTTTGGGGAAAGAAATTAAAGAAAAAAGAATATACACACTAAAGGTGTTACAATTCAAGAGTATAATAAAACTATAGAATTATGATAGAGTGTGGTTTCGCAATTAAGAACTAATGAATATGTTTACTATCAATGACTTCATTAAGCCGATTATTGAAAAAGGAGGAAGAATATCGACCACCACCACCACTACCACACCATTTGTACATATTGAAGCATGATGGTGGTCACAACACCGGTCAATTTCGTGCTGTGAGTATTTATGTGAATTTTAAGGATAAACATATTTCAAGGAATTTTTTGACATAGCAATCGATTGAATATTTTTTAAAGTTCATTAGTAAGAAATGTGTTTTTAAAACACTGATAAAGAATGCTAATGAAAATATCTGTGAGTTTATAAAGTAGTTAAATGTATTTATAAGGATGAGCTAAAAAAAATTATACATTTGGAATGAGAAGCTGTTTTAGTAGCTCAGGAATTAAGTAAATCGCCAGATTGAAATTGAACGAGAATGTCAGCAGCGACTTTTAGGAGACAAAACTGTTTACCGAAGACGCCTTAAGACATGTCTTTTCTTTAATAAAATGACTTTGATACACAGAGAAAATAAATTCATTGTGATAACGGAATTTCTCGCCAACTGAATAGTTTGGTTGGAGCAAGCGAATTTTTTGGTTATCGCGACCAAATTTATTCCTAATACAATTGAAAAATATGATTTCAACCAAATTTCGGAAGCCGCAAACAAATCGGTGGTTTCAACATTCATTCGTTTCACTCAAAAAAAATTGAACTAGAATTTAGAAAAATAAACTTACTTAGGAAAAATTGAAATGAAAACGGCGCCAAAAACACTTTTTACCTATATTTAATAAAATTATCCTTGAAATTAAGAAACAAATTTTACTTAAAATTTAGTGAAAATTTCTAAATTATAGAAAAATTTTACTACTGAGAAGTAAATTTTTATTAGAAAACAGTAAAATTTTTTCCTAATTAGTTCATACATCATCTAAAATTGTACTGTTAGTTAGGAAATGTTTCCTTGGTTTTAAGACAAATTTTATTTTATTTAAGTTCATTAGAAAATTTTTTTTACTAAAAACTAGGACTTAACTCCCTAAAAATGAGAAAATATTTTATAACATCAAGTTAAATAGAACTTCTTATAAGTGAAAATCATTCTTATGCTGCTTCTATTGTAAAGGTTAAATATTTTACCATATATTTTAAAGTACTTTACACTCATTGAGTAGGTATTATCCGGAGGACTTCCACTTTGTGAGGACACTGCTCTTAACAAGATTTTTGCTATACAATTTAGTCTTAAAACTAAATTGAATTATACTAGTTTCATGTATTTAAAATATAAATTAAATTTCATTAGCAAAAAGGTAAACAAATTAAAAAAATGCACTGCAGGATATTCTGAAACGTAATAAATTGTGACAAAGTCAGATACTTTTCGTAGTTAATTAACGGTTCTGCTTGAGAGAACTACAAAAAGGGACGCCCTACGTGACACACTGCATCTATGGCTAAGGAACACTGGGGGTCCTTTGTCTTCTTAAATTAACTAATTTAAGAAAATTGTTGCAAAAATTTAATGGAATTTTTAGCTTAAACTTTAATTGACATATAGAAATTTCAACTTTTTTATTATTAGGTGAAAAAGATAGTTCAATAAATATAAACTTTAATAAGCGCAATGTCAATTATAGGAAAGCCATTATGCCGTAATGTATAAAATGTGCATGCGATATTTTGTATTGTAGTCAACAAACAAATTTATTACATAAAAGCGCAAATTCGAAATTTTTTACCCTTTGCTAACAAATTTTGAAATATATTTTAAGCTACTTTAAGTTAAATATTTAGGATTTCTAAGATTTGAGATGGACACGTGAGAGATTTTTGACTCACGCACCAACCAAAAATTACAATTATGCACGATAGTTTTTTAAATGGTTACTTTAATTTAATTTATTAAACAATATAAACAATATTTTTTCTTGAAAATTAGGAAAACTAATTGGTTTGTTTTTAATTGATTGTTTTTTTTTTTTGGAATAGAAAATTAAAAAAATTTGAACGTTTTCCTACAAAAAAAATCATATACCAAATTTTATTATTTTTAAAATTAGAAAACTTTTACTTAAAAAAAAAATAATTTATTAAAATTTTTAAAATTTATCTGAACTAAGTTGCATGAAAGTTTTCCTTAGAAATAGTTCATCAGTTTCTAAAATCAAGTAAATTTTTATTATTACTTTTTTAATTTATTACTTTTTGTTTTTAATTGTCTGAACTAATTTTTAGAAAACAATTCTTCAAAATTAGAAAGTGGTATATTTAAAAACTGAATTTGGAAATGGCTTTCTAAAATTTTGTTAATTTTACTACAAAAATAAACACACATTACGTTCAAGTACTTTCTCGATTTAAGTTAGACGCATTTTTTGAACTAAATGGGAGTAAATTATGTCCTAAATTTTTTTTTTAACAAACTTAATTTTATTGCATTTGAGTATGCAATTTTCTTAAAACTAATATGTTTTTTCTTAAAATTAATAAATTTGTATATAATTAAATTGGTTTTTTCCTAAAATCAAGAAATATTACTTAGGAAAAATATGAACTATTTCCGAGTATATAAATTATTTCGTTTTTCCTCAAACTTAGGAATTTTTATTCTTTTTAAGAACATTTTTTAAGTTATAATAAAATTTTACTTAAATTGAGGACAATTTATAAACAATTTTATAGGAAAGTTTTTATTACATTTTAGTTCATATCTTTTTGCTGAGTGTTGGCAAGAAATTTGGTATATTTGCGGTGACTGCAATTTGTACCGTGAACCTCAAAATAAAAAAATATATCCCGTCTATTTGATACCCTTCACCAAGTGTTATTTGGGCTAAATTTCGGGAAGTGGTACAAATTCCGCAAAGGGTACAGATAATTCGTATTATGAAGGATAAAACTAAACGAAATGGGAAAATAGTTCTTACAACAAAAACCGGAATGTGTGGGCTTATTTTGGAACTACACTCAGAATACTATGTAGTTTAATAAAAAAAATGAAGGAACATATATTTTTTCTCAAAGAAATATCTATATTAACTTTTTTATACATTTGTTCGAAATGATTTTGAAATTTAATAAAAATTTAGTTACAAAACGGAAATTTGTGGCTTATTTGTGTCCGTAACAGTTATTATAAATTTAAATTTTGTTTTAAAAAAATATCCAAAAAATTTGTTTTTTAATTAAATTATTTTTTTACACAACTATTTAAATTGAAAACACTCATACATTTACAAACAAATTTACACAAAAAGTGTCTTTTAAAAATACATACATTTTTGTAGATTTAAAAAAAAAAATAAAAATTTCAAATAAATGATTAAATCATTTACTTTTTAGAGAATTGGTAGGTAAAATTTTAACATTTTATTCAACTCATTAATCATTTGTTTCTTACGGATGTGTCAGTTGTTTAAACAACATTTCAAAATAAATAACAAAATCCATTCGATTTAAATGAAAAGTATGTAGATCGGTTTTTAAGTGAAATATCATTTCTGTTATTTTAACTTACAAACTATTTTAGGTGTAGGTTTAAATAGGCTCCAATTTTCTCAAATCTGGGATTTACGATCCTAAACAATATTTACAAACAAGCTCAAATCAGAAAGGACATTTCTATGGGAGGTATGTCAGGAGGTGACTGGACCGATTCTTACCAAGTTAAATAAGGTTTATCCTTGCGTTAGTATAAACCCATGTATTAAATTTTCGAATCAGGAAGTGATTCGGAGTCGATTGGTATACCATAAAATAGTTGTCAGTCGACTTAAAAGCTTTTGACAAAAGTCTACAGATATTTATTATTTTATTTTTTTGCCTTAGAAATTGAACTCGTATAGTTTGAAAAGAACTATAAAAGCCCAAAACAGAACCATCCTTAACAAACACTTTATAAACCAATGCAGTTGTCTTACTTGATATTTTATAAAAAAAACAGCTCTTTGTGTTCTTATTGATGAAAGAAATACATTTATTTTAAATTAAACAATTCATCGATTACTCACCAATTTATCCGAATAATCGGCCCGAATAACTGATTAATCAATTTTCGTACAAAAGCATTTTGATATATTTAGTACAGGTTGAGTTACTAATATCAAAATTATATTTAGGTAAATTTTTGTATATACTACATTTAGAAAAATTTAACATTATGTGACTCTCCCTATCCACACTCAAAAAAAAAAAAAAGACATGAACTAAAATGTAATCAAAAATTTCCTTCAAAATAGTTCATAAATTATCCTCAATTAAAGTAAAATTTTATTAAAACTTAAAAAATTTTCTTAAAAAGAATAAATATTCCTAAGTTTGAGGAAAAACGAAATAGTTTATATACTCAGAAATAGTTCATATTTTTCCTAAGTTATATTTCTTGATTTAAGGAAAAACACAAGTCAATTAAATAAAAATTTATTAATATTAAGAAAAACATCTTAGTTTCAGGAAATTTGCATACTAAAATGTAATAAAATTAAGTTTAGTTCAAAAAAAATTTTGGACATAATTAATTTCCCATTTAGTTCAAAAAATGTATCTAACTTAAATCGAGAAAGTGCTTGAACTTAATTAATGTGAGTTCATATTTTGTTCGCGAGTAGTAAAATAAACTAAATTTTTGAAAGCCATTTCCAAGTTCAGTTTTTAAGTATACCACTTTCTAATTTTAAAGAATTGTTTTCTAAAAATTAGTTCAGACAATTAAAAACAAAAAGTAATAAATTTTTTCCTAATTTACTTGATTTAAGAAACTGATGAAATATTTTTAAGGAAAATTTTCATGCAATTTAGTTCAGATAAATTTTAAAAATTTTAATAAAATATTCTTTTTTTCAAGTAAAAGTTTTCTAATTTTTAAAAAATAATAAAATTTGGTATATGATTAACGTTTAAATTATTTTCAATATTCTATTCCAAAAAAAAAAAATTAATTTAATAATCTATTTAGTTTTCCTAATTTCCAATAAAAAATATTTTTAAAGGAATTAAATTAAAGTAACCATTTAAAAAAATTATCGTGCATGAATGTAATTTTTGGTGCCTAATTCAAAAATGGCTCTCATGCTTATCTGTAATCTTAATCGTCTGTAACATTGAACTTATTTTAAGTAGCTTAAAATATTTTTTTAAAATTTTGTTAGCAAAAGGCTAAAAATTTCGAATTTGCGCTTTTGTGTAATAATATCGCAAGCACATTTTATACATTACGGTATAATGGCTTTCCTAAAATTGACTTAGCGCTTATTAAACTTTATATTTTTCAAACTATTTTTGTCACTTAATAATAAAAAAGTTTAAATTTGTATATGTCAATTAAAGTTTAAGCTAAAAATCCCATAAAATAAACTTATGACTTTTCCATTTTCAAATAATAACAAGAAATGTAACTGTGATATTTTGTATTTTTGCAACATTTTCCTTAAATACGTTAATTTAAGAAGACAAAGAACCCCCAGTGTTCCTTAGCCATAGACGCCGTGTGTAACTTAGGGCATCCCTTTTTGTAGTTCTCTCAAGCAGAACCGTAAATTAACTACGAAAAAGATCTGACTTTGTCACAATTTTTTAAGTTTCAGGATATTCATTGGTACATTTTTTTAAATTTGTTTACCTTTTTGCTAATGAAATTTAATTTATATTTTAAATACATGAAACTAGTATAATTCAATTTAATTTTAAGACAAAATTGTATAGCAAAAAGCTTGTTAAGAGCAGTGTCCTCACAAAGCGGAAGTCCTCCGAAAATACTTACTCAATGAGTGTAAAGTACTTTAATATATATGGTAAATTATATAACCTTTACCATAGAAGCAGTATAAGAATAATTTTCACTTAAAAGAAGTGCTATTTAACTTGTTGTTAGAAAATATTTTCTTATTTTTAGGAAGTTAAGTTAGTAAAAAAATTATCTAATGAACTTAAATAAAATAAAATTTTTCTTAAAACCAAGGAAACATTTCCTAACTAACAGTAAAATTTTATATAATGTATGAACTAATAAGGAGGATATTTTACTGTTCTCTAATAAAAATTTAGTTCTCAGTAGTTAAATTTTTCTATCATTTAGAAATTTTGACCAAATTTCAAGTAAAATTTGTTTCTTAATTTCAAGGAAAATGTTATTAAATATTGGGAAAAAGTTTCTTTGGTGCCGTTTTCATTTCTATTTTTCCTCTGAATAAGTTAATTTTTCTAAATTCTTGTTAATTTTTTTTTTTGAGTGCATGTTTCGATGTGACAACTTTTCGTATAGTTATGGAATAACCCAATAAAACTATGTATTTTTATTGTTATGGAGAGTGTGATACCAAATAAAAAACTTTGAATTTTTTTATAGACGAAAATCAGTTCCAAAGAAAGCAGGAATAATAATTTTGAATGGAAAATAAAGCGAACATATCTTTAGAGGTTCTTAATTATTTGATCAATGAAAAAGGTTTTCTGACCCTTGCTAGAAATATCAGTGCAAACTACCAAATATATGCTATAATTTATTGAACGCATTGACCTCCTGCTGAATTATCTTTTTTTGAATTTGTATGAAATTGTCAGCAGGTGTCATAGATATTTTGTATGCGGCCAGCAGGTACACTAACATGTCGGTAAGCCGTCATGAAGACGTCTTTACTACCTTTCCAACTGAGAAACTTATGGGAGGAAAGATACATCAAATTCTACCTACAACGCAAAATTGAATATAATTATTGTTTGCTGAGATTTTTTTTGATGATGGATTAATGAATAAATACTGCCATGGATTAGTTTGAAAATATATATTAAAAACCCAATTTCAAAATTCGGCCATTTGAATAAAATGACAGGAAATAAATTGGTTCGAATTCCATCATCAGAATTACTAAATTTTATTATGAATATAAAATTTACAAAAGTAACTAAACTACTGCCACATCATCCTAAATATTGACTTTTCTAACCAATATAAAATATATTATCTTTTACATTACCTTAAATACTAACAACCAACAATTTATTGATAATTCTATAATTTTAATAAAGTATTGGCAGTAATAATTTAATATTAATTCCGTTTCAATAAAAACTATCACTCCATTTAAAACCTTAGTTTTTTCAACCAATTTTAATGTAATGTAGATATTTTTTATCAACATTAGATGATAAAAAAAAATTATAACATAATGTTGAGATAAGCAACCGAAATTTTAATTATTAGGGTACATAGTTAGTTTTTAAACGTACACAATATTATATTCATTATTAGGCAACAGCTAAATGTAAGTGGCTGTGGTGTAGTAGCTAGAGACACAGCTTGATATTCTTAAAAAAGTACACTCAAAATAAAATGTCTGTTGGCTCAACTGAAAAAATTGTTAGTTTAACAAGATATATGGATCATTCCATGTCAAATCCCACAGAAAACTGTCATTTTCGGATTTGTCATCTCCGATTTTAATGAAATTTGCCACAAATATTGTAAATAGGTAGTGTTTATTAAATCATTAACCTTTCGGTCCGAAACCCTTTCGGTTTTCGAAATTTGAAAATTGGCAAAAACGTCAAAATATCGAAAATAAATCCATACAAAGTTGCCCATAACTTCTAAACTATACAACCTAAAATTCTATTCTATTGGTACCATTTTAGAGGTGAAAACCATGCCTTCAAAATGGCTTGCCAAAAGTTTTTTTGTATTAAAAGGTTACATTTAATTTTTATAAGTTTAATCTTCAAAGACCCATATCTTAAAATCCAATTTTTTTTAAATTTTTAAAAAAAATATATGTTAAAAACTCAGGCCTTTCTATATTTGTGGCAAAATTTCAAAGTGGAGACTCATTTGGTTCCTGAGTTATGAAGGAAAACGTGGTCGTAAGCAAATTTTCGTCGACGAGTTCATATGCAAAAGCTTACACACAACAACAATATGTATACCAGAGAACTGCAAAATCAACTTTTTTCTTGATTTAATCACACACAAAAATTCTTGTTCACATTTAATAATTCAACAAAATTCACTGTAGAATAAAATCAGCATCATGTTACTGAACGCGTAATTGCTATCAGTGTGAATCATATGTCGATTATGTTTACTGCAAATGTAATCACTCAACAAAAATTCAGCGTTGAATAAATCAGAAAACAACAGCAAACAATGCATAAATGTACATTAGGGTGGGACTTAAACCCGCTTTTTTAGAATTTTTATTAGTAATACAATACAAAAAATATTCTTTGTGAAATAAAAATATTTTTTTGGAAAAAAAATTTCAAATTATCTAAGAGTTGCCTAATCCGGAAAAATTTAAATATTGTCTAAATTTTTTTTCATCTATTTTGATTGCAAAATTAGGCAATATTTAACTTTAACCGGATTGGGCGAGCCTGAGATGTTGACCTAAATTAAAAAAAAAAAAAAATTTCACAGAGAACAATATTTTTGGTATTCCTAATAAAAATTCTAAAAAACGTATTTTAGACCCACCCTAATATATATATAACATTTATGAAATGTGTTTCTACAAAACCACCCCCTTTTTATAAATAAGAAACTATTTTGTTTTAATTATGATTACACTCATACGCTCATACATCAAAATAATTATTGTTGGCTCGAATGAACAGAATAAAATCAATAGTATAAAAACGACCGTTGACAACAATTTAAACGTCGTTTGATTGATTTAAAATCATCAACAAATATGTGTGTTGGAGTATATTCAACGTTTGAACGCAAACCCATAGTTATTCTTGTGTTGATTGCGTATGAACGTTTTGCAGTTCTCTGATGTATAATAATCATTGTACATACATACACACTCATAGCATGTTAACGATTTTTCGTATGAAACCGTCAAGATAAATTTGCTTACGACCACGCTTTCCTTCATAACTCAGGAACCAAATGTGTCTCCACCTTAAAATTTTGCCACAAATGTAGAGAGGTCTTAGAGTTTAACATATATTTTTTTCAGAATTTTAAAAAAATTGTATTTTGAGATATGGGTCTTTGAAGATTAAACTTAAACAAATTACCTTTAACCTTTTAATACAAAAAAAAAACTTTTGGGATTCCATTTTGAAGGTAATCTTTTTAGCTTTAAAATGGTACCAATAGAAAAATTATAGGTTATACAGTTTAGAAGTTAAGGGCGACTGTGTATGGACGCTTTTTTGATATTTTGACGTTTTCGCAAATTTTCATGACGTCATATTTCGAAAACGGAAAGGGTTTGGGGACGAAAGGTTAATAATTTTAGCCATTTACAATATTTGTTGCGCATTTCATTAAAATCGAAGATGACAAATCCGAATGTTTGTTTTTTTTTTTGCTTAGATTTGTTTATTTTACGGGAAGTTTTGTTAAATTTATCAAATCTAAATTGATTAATAAATTAGAAAAACTCTATTTATATTTGTAATTATATTGTGTAAAACTTGTTAAAATTATAGGGTCTCGGGACCCACCATAGACCTGGTCGATATTAGCAAACATATCCGTTTTGCCCTATCCCTAAGTCACAAAGGAAAGTTACCAGTAGTCGAAATTTTTGTATATTTTTCAGTATCTCCCTTAGTTTTCGAAATATGAACCATCTTCAAAAATAAGTGGCGCGCCATCATTAAAATTTTGGTATTATTGTGGTATCTTCTGCCTGATGATAGCAGAGACATGCTATATTTTAACAACAAATTTGTTAAAAAATTTTTAAAACCATTCTAAACACGCTTGACAATTTTTTTACTGTAGTATTCTTTAAAAGTGTAGGAGTTGTCAACCTTGCTTCTTACTGTACACAGAAAAAAGTATCATAAAATTTTAAGTTATTAAAAATATTTGTTAAGGCGACCATACACTTCGTTTCTGGCAGTTTTAACCGCACGGGTAAAACTGCCGGTGTGTGACAAACAACCGTCGCAACCTGATTTTAACCGTCGGTTTTTAAAAGTGCTCGCGTGGGCGATTACGCTATAAAAATTACGGTATTTGTCAGAGACGAATAAATGAACTATCAATTAAAATTAATAGAAATATATTTTTTAACTATTTCAATCAGTCATTCAAATAAAAAACTATAAAAAATACAGATTTTCAGTAGGATATTTTTTGTTAAATGTAAAATTTTATGTTCTCGTTTCTTAAAAAAAAAAAATTAAAATAATTCCTTTTTGTTTAAATACAAAATTATTTCAATACAAATTACAAGAAATTGTTCACATCTAAATACAGACATTCGAGCTGATAGCCTTGGCAGCTAGTGCTCCTTAAACCTTTTTAGTCTTAGAATTTATTCATAATATCAAATCAATAAATAAATACAGACATAGAAAATAAAAATATATGACTCTGTGTGTGTTGAGTTTTGTAATTGCATTTAAATAAATAAAAACTTTCAATTTGAAAAACAATCTTCAAAAAAAGTTTTTTTCTAATGTTTTGTCAGTTAAAAATTGCTGATTATTATAAGCTACTTTCGATTGTTTTTACTACTTTTGTCAATGATTGAAAATAAACAACAAAATGTGCTGAATATAATGAAAAATCAGTCGTCCCATTTTGATTATATTTTCCATTTATTTAATATGTTTGTTAGATTCTTTTTAACAAAATATTTTTGATATATTTAGATACATTACTTTGTGTTTTTTTTGTAAGCCAAAGGGTAATATATATTTGTTTTGACAACACTAGCGAAAAAACGGAGCGCAACAATTCATTTAAATTTAAAGCAATCAAATACTACATGTTGGTTGAAAAGTTCCTGCGCTCACCAAGAGATGGCACTGCTAGCTCCAAACTTTTTTTTCCCAAGTTGGTATAACTGTCCTGAGAACACATGCAAAGTTGCAAGTTATTCTGTCAATTCTTTCTTTGTTTACAAGCCATTTGAAGTTGACGTGTCATTGATTTTTTTTAATATGGAAAAAATTGAATATCGTGCAGTCATTAGATTCTTTGTTTTGAAGGGTTTAAAAGCAAAGGAAATTTATGAACAATTGTTAGAAGTGTATAAGGAGTCCTCACCTTCAAAACGCACCGTTGAATTTTGAGCTGTTGAATTTAAACGTGGTCGTACCAGCCTTGAAGACGATCCACGCTAAGGACGACCAAAAACTGCAACCACAGCAGAAATCATAGAGCAGGTACATAATATGGTTAGTGAAGATCCAAGTTTGACTAAGCGTGAAATCGCTAATGCCATAGGCATCTCAGACGAACGAGTACTCCATATTTTACATGAAGAATTACGTATGAAAAAACAGTTTGGAAAGTTAGTGCCGCACACTTTAACAATTCAACAAAACTGGATCGAAAACAAATTTCTCAGCGTAATTGTGAGCGTTTTAAGCCGAATAAAACCGACTTCTTGCGTCGTTTTATAACTATGGATGAGACTTGGATCTACCACCATGATCCTAAATTGAAACAAGAACGTTTACAGTGGACTGAAGCTGGTTGTTCAGCTCCAAAGCAGTTGAAGTCACAACGATCAGCAAAGAAGGTTATGGCATCAGTTTTTTGGGATGCAAAAGAAATTTTGTTGATTGATTATCTTCAGAAAGGTAAAACAATCAAC
Organism: Eustalomyia histrio; assembly: GCA_949748255.1. Lineage (NCBI taxonomy): Eukaryota > Metazoa > Arthropoda > Insecta > Diptera > Anthomyiidae > Eustalomyia > Eustalomyia histrio. The sequence continues at coordinate 71,051,389 of OX456524.1, read as the reverse complement.
TCTGAATATTATTGCAGCCTTTTGGATCAGCTGGATTAAAAAATTCGTGAGAAAAGACCTGGTTTAAAGAGGAAAAAAATCATTTTTCATCAAGACAATGCACCTGCTCACAAAAGTGTTTTGACGATAGCTGAATTCAAAGAATTAAAGTACGAATCTCTTGAACATCCACCGTATTCACCAGATTTGGCTCCCAGTGACTACTATTTCTTCAGAAATCTCAAACAATTCCTTCGTGGAAAGCATTTTTCGTCGAATGAAGAGGCCATAGCAGCCGTAGACGGAAAACCATTATAAGGATGGGATAAAATTATTGGAAGATCATTGGAACAAATGTATTGAGCTTCTAGGAGATTATATTGAATAAAAAAATATATTTCGTAACAAAAACAGTATTCTTTCATTTCGAGCGCAGGAACTTTTCAACCAACCTGTATATGCGTCGATAGCTTAGTGGGTAGAGTTCTTGGCTGGCAACCAGATTTCCCTGGTTCGATTCCCAACTTGACCACATTATTTTGAATTACAAATATTTTAAATAAAATATTTGTAATATTTTTTTTTTAATAAAAATTCCTTTTTTTAAAAATTTATTTTTAGACGCATTACTTTTTCCATTCTCGTAACCAAAGTAACCCCTTACATAATCACCTCTAAAGTATTGGGTATATACATTACTTTGAGGCTCATCGCCTGTAAAATTCATCAGTAAAGTAAGGTGTAAAGTAATCTATGAGCCCCTATGGCTACACATTACTTTACACATTATTTGGTAATGTGTGTTTTGCTGGGTAAACAACGTCTAGTGTGTTGATATGGCCGTTATTCGTGTTTAACCGTACAGTTTTATCCGTGCGGTTAAACTGCCTGAAAAGAACTAAGAATATGGCCGCCTGTATAATTTAACAACGATTTCTAACAATTTTTTGTTTGAAATGTTTGTAAATTGTTTTTTTCATATAAAAATTCTTTGAAGATAAAAATTGAAGTTAGAAAAAAATAACAAAATGAATTTTTTATTTAAAAATTTCATTGTGGGTGCATTTTAAAAAATTATTTTTTTTTTGTATTTACAAAAACATTCTATAAAAGATCATCGCTATTACCAACAGAATTTTGTATTTTTTTCTGTGGATGTAACACCTTAATTCTATTATGTACATATGTATGTACATATGTTTTTATACCTAACAAAGTAACTTTAAGTAGAATAAATTTCTCATTTCTTAATCTCTAAACTACGTCTTAACTCTTAAGGTTTGAACAAAATTAACTTTTTAATATAAATCCTTATTACGGCAGTGGGAAATTACAAATTCTTACACAACATGTGTTGAATGCATCAATGTGTACGAGATACAATTTGAGCATTTCCTTCATAAGTCTGGGACTGCAAAGAGGGACATTGAATTTAAAATGTTTTTCTAACAAATTATTTGGGTTGTTTTTATAGGATGATAAACTTTCAACAAACTAATTACAAAAATCTGTTTATACAAAAAGTGATTACAAACTGTGTATGAAAATTGTTTGAATAGGATAAAAATAGGATTTAGCAATCGGACTGTGGTAGATCTAGAAAACCACACAATAGTTGCAACAACAAAAATAAAAGGACACACGCGTAAATTATTATGACAAAAACAACAAACACATGTATAGTATACAAAATAACAACGTCGTCAGTCAGGGTCCATTGTAATAAAGTAAATTTGTAAATATTTTTGGTAGGTTGCCCAAGATTTTCCCATATAAAACTCCTACACTTTCATATAAGCTAAAACATATGTGTGAGAGAGGTGGAATACAGGTATAACAACCAGTTTACTCACCTCCTTTTCATTTTACTTTACACTACACTTGTTGTGCGTTGTTTTTAAAGGCCTGTTTTTATATTGAAATTTTCCACATTGTAATGAATATTAAAATCCTTTTGGAATACATTTATATTTTGGATTTTGTTGTGGCTTTAACTGGGTTTGTTTGCCTGGTTAAATTACAATAGTTTGTTTAAACTAACAACAACATTAGCAGCAACAAAAAAATAAAAAATTGCAGCATCACCTACAACATTATTACGTGTGGTATGTCCCTGAATATGTATGTATGTATGTCTGATATTTTACTCATTACATTTATAATGAAAGTGTTTTCCCACATGTTTACAGTTCAACGATTACTTTTGTGTGGATTTTTTTTGTTTACTGCGGTTTGCCACATTTTTATACAACGTTTATTTTTAGTGTAGTTTAAATGAAAAACGCATTCTGTATAAAAATTGCATTGCACAATGGGTCAGATAAATTTTTTATTCTTCAATTCACTTTTACATACTTATATCGAAAATACTCTTCATTGTATTTTTAAGACGTAAAAAAAGAAAAACAAAATATACTACATAAATTGAGGGCGGTTTAAAAACTCTGAAAGGACATTTACTACCAACAAAAAAATTGTTAAAATTTCTATCCCGAATACGAAATCGACAAACTTCCTTTGCACCATTTTTAACTTTTCATTTATATAAACTAAAAAATGAAGCTTCAAATTTTGTTTGCGATTCTAGTCCATTGTTCCTCTGTAGGCAACCGTGTTAGCGTTTCTGTGTTTTTGTATAAAAGTGTGTAAAAATCATTGTCCTTGTTCATTTACATCGAACATATGTTTGTTTTGTCAGCGTACAATACTCGTACATTGTCAAAGATAATATTTACATACACGTTTTTTATATGTGTGTGTGTAGCAAACCGAACAAATGTTATTGCATACAATTACCGTAATAATATGGTGGTTATGATTACCCTGTAAATGACCAGGGGGTCAATTCTCGTTCTATGATAATGTGAAGTGAAAAAAAAACTTTTCGTTTTCATAAGCACTTTTCACTCGAACTTTTCCCAAATATATAATTTGCGATTCTCGTACGTATTATGCAAAAAATGTTTCATTCGTACTGTACCCATGAAACTTTTGTAACTGTGTTATCCAAAATTTAAAGCAATTTTCAAAACAAAGAAAAACGTAAACAAAGTGAATTACTTTACTATAATTAAAAAAAATAAGGAAAAAATTTTTCATTTGAAAAAAACTTTTCCTATGATCTCAAGTCAAACTAAAAATACATTTTCATACATATAAGTATTAAAAAGATCAACTATAAAATATAAACTTCAATATTAAAATATAACTTGGCACGGTTAAAAGAATTGTTTAAAAACATATGTAAAAACAATTTTAAAAAACACATGTCTTTAGTATTAGCTAATAGCTAATTTGGACATACGGTAAACAAAGGAGAATATAAATAACACAAAAATAGTTAGTAAATTTCATCTGTACTCAATAATAAAAATCAACTGTATGTTAGCATAAAATAGCTTTTTCCGTTGATTTGTGAGTTAAATAGAGATATTTACAATTGGTATTTCGGCACAAAGAATGTTGATGAAAGTCGTAGCTGACCAGAAAATGCATTCCATTCGGCTGGTGTCTAATAACTTTTTCTGTGTATTCTCCATGTTTACTAAAATTAAAAAAAAAGGAAAAAATTTTTCATTTGAAAAAAACTTTTCCTATGATCTCGAGTCAAACTAAAAATACATTTTCATACACAAAGTGAATTAAGTTTGTAAAATTTATTTTAAATAATTATATAAAAACGTCAGGATTAATTGTATTATTGGATACTACTCAAAGAATTCGGGATGAATAAAGGTAAGGTAAGCATTTCATTGCAGTAAATAATTTAATAATTTATAGGAATTTTTTGAGAGTGCTGAGACGCATACTTCGTGATGGCCAAAATCCATTTCAGATGACAACCGACGAGCACTTCATGGATTTGTATCGGCTTGCTTAAATGAACTATATTTGGTGCGCGTATGAAGTCTAATATTACTAAAAAAAAAACCATTTCATAAAGAATATAAATAAATAAACCTTAAGTCGATCCAATACTTTTTCCATTTTGTACCGTCCTTTTGGGTCCCACTAAGACTGTTAAGGCTCGCCGTTAATTTGTTACACTTTTCGTCTCTAAATTTGGCACCTTCTGCAGTTACAAATCTCTAAATATGAGATTAATAAAATTGTGATTATGGTAACTAAACTACTTACTTATCATTTGTGGACATTCCACATGCTTTTCGAAAAAATTAATTAAATACTCCTTTTGGCTTTCGCTGGCACGCTTTCCTCTTACAACCTTCTCCATGTTTATTTCACTTATAAATAGTCTGTGTAAACAATTTTTTTATATGAAAATATTTTGATAGTTGGTTGCACTGTTACACAAAACAAGAATCGCCAGTGCGGTGCAATCGTGAAAAAATCTTGTTTCGTTCCACTTTTTTTTCATATGAAAACGTTTTGATATTTCTTTACATTTTTTCACAGAACGCGAATCAAAAGTACTATGAAAACGTGAAAAAAACTTTTCATTTCACCGTTTCACAAAACGAGAATTGACCCTCAGATGTACAAAACAAACATTGTCTGATATGAAAAAAATAAACATATTTTCCAGTTAATCATTTTAAAAAGCAAAAAACTATTGAAGAATATTTGGGAGCATTTTAGTTGTTAATGATGGTGTACCTATTTAATATGGATTAATATTACAGTGAGTGAAAACTCTGTGGCCTAACAATGAAAAAAAATAGTTTTTTTAGATTTAAAATAAATATTATTCTTCAAGGTAATATCCGTTAAGTGAAATGCACGATTATCTAACTTCTTGATACCCTTGAAAAATACGATTTGTCAATCTCTTGAAAATAGGCTTCCGTCTTATGTTTGGGAACAAATAAAAATCGATGGCGGCCAGATATTTCAACTGTTCTGAAGCCAAAGCAGATGAATCCGCCGGTTCAAGCTTTTTTCTTATTTAAGTGGCAGTTATTTATTTTTCCTTTATTCAAATACACTGGCCATTACCTTTTCAGCCGATTGTTGAGTCTTTGTCCGCTTTTGTCGTCTTTCTCACTTTTGCAACCACTCCCCACACTGTCTATTGGTCTCCGGTGTATAATAATGAAACCGCGTCTTATCCATTGTTATAAATCGACTTAAAAATTTAGTTAAATTTATTTTAAAAATCTCCCTAGCATACATTGCATCATGAAGACGTTAAACATAGCGGCACCCATCGAGCAGAAAGCTTTTTCATATTTAAATGATCATATAATATATGCAGAAATCCCTCTGTTAATATCTTTATGATGCCAGCAATCTCACTCATTTTAATTTTTCGATCTTTCAATACAATCTGATGCACTTTACTTACAATTTCTTCGATAACTGCCTCATTTGTACGACGAGGACGATCTGCATTAGTTGTGCTCGTGCTATCACATTAAATTTGGAATACCACTTTTTAACCTTTGAATATGATGGCGAAGATTCACCATAATATTTATTAATTCATTATTGGGATTGGACGGTATTTTTCCAACAAAAAAAAAACAATTTTTAATAAAAACACGAAACTCTTTGCAATCCATTTTTTATCAAAAATTAAAAGCAGCATCATTTTTATAACGGTAACTTTTTTTCTAAATAATAAAAGATCATGAAATTAGGACACAATTTTTCTAAGTGTTGGCCCTACTGAATAAACAAAAAATATGGGCACTTGTCACTTCATGTAGGATAACTAAAATTATTTTAATAATGTAAATATCTGGAACTAAATTATTTACGGATAGCTTGAAAGGATGAAGGGCCATTAGCTTTCATGATCATCCAACAAAAATGGATGACATAAACCTATGCCAGAGAATACACATGTGCTGCACTCTCCAAAAAACTTCGCCATAATAAAAATTCCGGTTTATCTGAAGAATTCAGTATCGCCCGCAAGCACCCTAATGACGGTATAATGTCCCCGTGCCAATGCTTCAACCTACTCCTCGAGGAAGCCGGGCAAAACAAAGGAAGTGTTCCAGAGTCTCATCCTCCACACAGAGGCTCTACATAATTCCTCCTCTTTCCCAGCCCTAAGATTCTGCTTGTGCTGCCCACATGCGGGTTACCCCCCTTGTGAATATCTCCTTGTAAATGTTGGTAGACCAGGTTTTATTCATCCCAGGCCAGCTCGTCAAAATTCGTGTTCCCCTCCGCAGTGTCCGCATACCAATATCAGCCTCAGACTGCCAGAGCCCTTTTACAATAAACACAATCACAATAAAAACAAAATGTCACTAAATGTACTACATTTTTACGTAAAATTTATTGTAAGATTTTTTTTTTTTTTTTTTTGCGACTAAAGTAATTTAATAAATAAGGCCCGATTACTGAATGCCCCGTTAAATTCAAAATTTATGTGGGAACATCAACATATCTCATTTATATATAAACGATAAGAATTGCTTTAGATGTAATGAAAAAGAATAATAAAAGAAAATTTCCACTCTAAGACAACCTTTTGGAAAAATCATTGCTTGCAATGCATATTTTCACAACATTGGAATCAAAATTATTGCTTCTAATTTTGGTACTTTTTTTGCTGGGTTACTGTGCCTAAATATCAAACATTTAAAATCTTTTTATGCTTTTGTTTATTTATTGAATCTTAACTTATATTTCGTTCGTTATTTTCAAGTTTTCGATTTAGAATTTGTATAAAATTTGAAAGCTAAAAACTTGAAAAACCCGAAAATACGTATTTTGAGGTTCAGTATGAATGGGGTATAAATGTCATTCAATATTTACTTTTTAAATTAATTTGTTGTTCTGTAGAAAAAATAAATATTAGAATTAGAAATTAACTTATGCTTTGCTTAATCCAGTTCTTGAAAAGGGTCCTTATTTGCAAACGTTTTTTTGTACTAAACCGATTTTTCATTAAAATTTCTAATCGAAATCGATTTATATTTTTTCCCATTTTTCTGTTTCTGCTATAAATTTTAATTTTGTGTAGAACAATTGAGTAGTACAATTGTAGAACAATCGTCAGCTGCAATCAATTTGGCTTAATCCGCGGTAAAATGCAATATCTAATAATACCAAAAAAAATTGAGGAAAAGGAAAAAAAATCGGTTTAATAGCTCTACTTAGATTAACAGAAAAAAATCATGTCATTCAATATTAGCTGATAGAGAGACCGAGTGCACAAGTAAACCTGAAAGCAACGGTTTTATTGCTCTAAAGTTGTGAGTTAAAATATATACAATTAACACTATAAGACGCAACGAATGTTAATGAAGGTCTTGTCTGTTCAGAATGCATTCCATTCACTCTTAACAATTTTTTCTGTATGTGCTCCACGATTATAAAATATAATAATTTTTCATTTAAAAAAAATGTTCATAATCATGAACCAAAGAAAGATAGATCTCACAAGAAATTTATGCAGATCAATAATAAAATTTAACCATATTAATAAATGTGTAATGAAATAATAACACACTCACCAAAAAAAGTCTGTAATGGCAACTGAAAATTTTGCTGTTATTACGGGAAATTTTACTAATTTGAGCCCAACGGGATTTTCTGCTAATCTTAGCAAAACATGTCTGCTGATGTGTAGTACAATGAAATTTTATGAATTTAATGAGAAGATTAGCTATTACATTTTAGTAAACTTTTTGAAAAGTGGAATTTACAATCTGTTTGCTAAAATCAGCAAAAAAAATATTAAATTTAAGTAGAAAATTTCAAATTTATTTTTTTATCGAGCATCAAATTTTTTATTATGTTATTTATTTTTTCCAAAAAATATTTAGACAAAATCAAAAAAAAAATCAAAGGCATAAAAAATGTAAAAACTTAAACTAATTCATCATTTTGTTTTGAAAAATATTTTTAGTCAATTTTCTTTTACTTTTAAAAAACTTTTTAGTGCTATTTTAAGTATAAGTCCTATTTTTAGACATACATCGGTATCTTCACTTTCGATCGCTTTTTTAAGCTACGTAACATTTCAAAGCAATTTAAGTTTAAAGGTGTAAGTTTTAATTATTAAAAATAACATTTCCTTCAATATCCACATTTTAAAAATTAGTATTTTTTTTTCTTTTTTTTTTTGGCTAAATTTAGCAAATCGGTATTCAAAAAATTGTAAAATGACTTCTAAAATCAGCAACAAAAATTTGTAAATATAGTAAATATAAAAAGTTATATGAAATGAAACACTGCTCCCAACGAGTACCACCCGTTAGTAAACTACTGTCAAATTTTGAGCAAGTTCCGTCATTTACTTTTGCGTTTAACAGCTGTTCAAAACATACAACCTCGTGGATTTTTTTAAAAATGGAAAAAATATGAATTTCGAGTGCTCACTCATTAAACATAATTTTTTGCGAAAAAAAACCGTCAATCAAACCAAGAAAAAGCTTGAAAAATACTGTAGAGACTGACTTCCGTTGTGGTCACACAAGTACAAATGAAGCTAAACGTTCTGGACGGCAAATTGAGGTCAATAATGTCGAAAAAATCAACGATATGTTGTTGGCCGATCGAAGAGTAAAAGTGCGTGAGATTGTTGATGCCATAGGCATTTCATATGGCAGTGTGGTTTAGTTTTTAAATGATCAGTTGGATTTAAGAAAGCTGTCTGCAAAATGAGTGCCGCGTTTGCTCTCAATTGACCATAAACGTAATCGTGTGTCAACTTCGTTTCCGTGGTAAAAATGAATAAATTAGGCAACGAATACCCAGCAAAAAAAACTGGTAGTCATTCTGTGACTATAACTTCTTTCATTGCTTCCTAAACTTCAGTTGACATTCTTTTATGATTTTTTGGTGTTATTTTAAGGCACTTCCAAAAGAGTTCATGTGTTCATATTTCAAATGCAGTGATCTGGATATAAACCCGATGCATACCTTAAAAAATCACTCTTCATTACTTCTGAAGCATAAGTTATGGTATATCGTATATTTTTTGAATCTAAAGCATAAATACAAATTGAAAAAATAGTTCTGTTGAAATTTTCAATTTTCTTATTAACTCATTTTTTATATTTTTGTTTGAAATTTCAAGAGGGTTAGAATTTATGCAGTTTTGCAATTTTTATAAAAGTTTTGAAATACCAAGAAAAACATATTTTTTTAAACTTTAATTGAAACTAGCTGGCCTGTCATTTGCATTTTTTCAGCTTTAAATATTTTTTTGACGACACAATCTGTGCATTTTTGCATTATGTTTATTAATTAACACTACACCATTTCCAGTTTTAATTCAGAATTTATCAAAATAATTTTAAAATTGTGTAAAAATTATTTCAAATTGCCCAAAAATGTTTTAAAATTGTTTAAAAATTATTTAAAATTGTTCAAACATATTTTAAAATTGTCTAAAAATGTTTCAAAGTTGTACAACCAGTTTTTAAATTATCCAAAAATATTTTAAAATTTATGTAAAAATTCATTAAAATTTTTGAAAAATGTTTTAAAAATGCTTTTTCACTAATGCAGAATTATTTATTTGTTTTAATAAAAAGTATTTGTATGTCAATGCATAAATTTCGATTCTTTAAACTGATTTTTTCAGCATTCTAATGAAATAAAATTTCATCAAAGCTTAAATACTACAGAATATATGAACATCTTCCACTCATGCATCAGAACACCTAATCACTGTATTATCATTGATTCCTTAGAGTAAAGTATGAGTAATGCTAGTAGCTCTATTTGAATACTTCCATCCTATGAGACGCTAACGTTAAATTCATCGATGAAACCATTAGAAAAGAAGTGATGCCTTTGCCATAGTAGTAATGCTTTTATTGCTTCTTTGGCAGCTTCATTTTTGCTGGGATAGCTCCCACATCCGCTCTATTCTCCGGATTTAGCCCCCAGTGCCTACTTCCTATTTCCAAATTTAAAGAAATGGCTCGCTGGAAAGAGATTTAGCTCCAACGATGAAATTATTGATGAAACAAATGCCTATTCGAAAAATCCTCTTTTTTTGGCAGGGATACAAAAATTGGAGAAACGTTGGACTAAGCGCATTGAGCGAAAAGAAGATTATATTAAAAAATATATTTTTTTTTTTTTTTTGCAAAAAAAAGCTGTGTTTCATTCAAAAAGTCACGGACTTATTGATCCGCCCTCGTACTCTATAAAAATTCTGTAATTTGTAAAGTAGTTAGCAAAAAGACTTGCTAAACAATAATTTTTTACTAAAGATCAGTACAAAAATAGTTAAGTGGTATTGAATACCATTTACAAATTATTCTACTAACTTTTTTCCTGAGTGTAATTTTCCTCAAATATATATATAGATAATATATATAATCATATCTAGAACACTACAAACAATGTTATGTTAACAACTATTAAAAAAAAAAATAGATTTTAATCAAAAATCGCTAGGAAATCGTTAGATCACTAAGCCGTACATAAAATTCAGAGATTTTATCGTCCCGCTCAATTAAAAAGTTAGTAAAAAAAATTTGTGAAAGTTTTTATATTGCACTTTACAGATTTTTCTGCCAATTTTAAGTACGAAATCATTATTAGTGAAATTTCTTCCTATTTTCAATTCATAATGAGTTACCAGCATCGTTACTCATAGTGAAGAAATAAGTGATTACTTACAATAGTAAAATAAGTAGTTACTCTTAGTAAAATAGAATAATGTGTATTTGAATTTATAAAAAGAATATTTAAAATATCTACCTTTTGCATTCAAAAATTTAAGTTTATATAGATGGAATGCTATTTCACATAAGAAACCCAGCAAAACTTTGGTAATGGGAGCGATATACTCATGCGTAATGATAGCTCGTTGCCTTTTTCATTATTTGCAGGCATAAAGTAATAAGTTACTCATTATTGATTACGTAATATATGATTTATAAATTTAGATACATTACTTTTTAGATACATAACTTTTAGATACATTACTTTGTGTTTTTTTGTAATTTATGTTTGTTTTGATAACACTAGCGAAAAAACTAAGCGCAACAATTCATTTAAGTTTAAAGAAATTAAATACTAAAGGGTGTCCCAAGAAGAACGCAATTTTTAAATCTGGCAACATTCGAAGTGTCATTGTTTGACATTTGAACAATTGTTATTGTTTGCTAGTAGAAGGTACGAGGTTAGTAAAAATGGAGCGAAGGGAGTTCGTTAATTGGGTATTGGAGAGACAACATGAAAATGCTGATTTTGCCGGTAAAATCATCTTCAGTGACGAGGCCCATTTTCATCTTGATGGCTTCGTCAATAGGCAGAATTGTCGCATTTGGGGTGAGGAAAATCCTCGAGTGATTCACGAGAAGCAAATGCATCCTCAACGTGTAACTGTGTGGTGTGGTTTTTGGGCTGGAGGAATCATTGGACCTTTTTTTTATGAAAATGAGGCAGGTCAAGCGCAAACAGTCAATGGTGTTCGGTATCGTGAAATGATAACCAGTTTTTTCTTGCCTAGAATTGAAGAAATTAATGTGGAGGGCATGTGGTTTCAACAAGACGGCGCCACATGTCATACAGCCAGAGAAACAATTCAATTGCTGCATCAGTCATTTCCCGGTCGTGTTATTTCGCGTTTTGGAGATCAGAATTGGCCGCCTAGATCGTGCGATTTAACACCATTAGATTTTTTTCTTTGGGATTTTTTGAAGTCGATGGTTTACGCGAATAAGCCGACGACGACTCAATCCTTAAAAGAGGAAATTGGACGCTGCATTAATGAAATACCGCAGCATTCATGCAAAACGGTCATTGAAAATTTCATTAAAAGATCGCGTGCATGCCAGCAAAGCTGCGGCGGCCATCTGCACGATATATTGTTCCATACATAACCTCATTCTGTCTACTTTACGATATAATAAAGTTTCACGATTTTTTTTAAATATCTGTGTTTTATTTAAAATTTAAAAATTGCGTTCTTCTTGGGACACCCTTTATATGTGTCGATAGCTCAGTGGGTAGAGTTCCCTGGTTCGATTCCCATCATGACCACATTATTTATAATTATTTATTTTTAACAAAAATTCCTCTTTTTTAAAAAATCTATTTTTAGACACATTACTTTTTCAACTCTAGTAACCATATGTATAACTAGACCCTTACACTATCACCTCTTAAGTAATGGGTCTATACATTACTTTGAGGCTCATCGCCTGTAAAATTCATCAGTGAATTAAGGCGTAAAGTAATTCATGGGCCCATATGGCTACACATTACTATACACATTATTTGGTAATGTGTGGTTTTGCTGGCAACACTTTAAAATCTTAACATTTTTGCAAAATCACTTTTTACAGCAGATAATTTTATGTTTTGTTGTATAGTTTTTCAAAACAATATAATTAAAAAATATTAAAAAAAAAAAACAGAAATATGAGTTCGGTACTTATTTCAGTAACTACCAGTAATTCATTATTTGGCATGTACATCCAAGTACTTCTAACATCTTATTATCAGTACGTCATTATTTTGTATTTTAAAGTAATGCAAAAAGTAACGACCTATCATTACATGGTAACCTACACAGTAATGACTTCTCATTACTATATTTTTACTGCGTTGCTATAGTAAAATAAAATTTTTACAACGCTGTTGTTAAAATAACTTTTGAAAATTGGAAAAAGTTCCTAGTTTTTTGCCTAAAAGCTACATGATAATTTTTCCCGCTAGGAAAAAATTAAAATCGCTTGACATAGCGAGAAAATCACAAAATGGGCAACAGCAACAACAATATACATTTTGTTAAACAAATGATGAAATTATCAAACATCTTCCACAATGAGTTCATAGCAGTAAATGTAGTTGCTATTTATACTGGTAAAGGAATTAAATTTCAATGACTTCGTGATACTATGACTTGCTGTCGGATAAACTAAAATATAAATTTGACTGATTGTTTCCTCAAAACGAATTTTCCTAAAAGTATAATTCATCTATAATAACATATTCCACAAAATCGCAAAAACACATAGAAACCTTTAATAGACTAAATAACATACACGTTGTTGAACATACATCTTCGTCAGTAACTTTATCAGTGCTAAAGAAAATGACATCCATCATAATGAAATCATACACAGAGAAAATAGATTCATTGTGACAAATGAATTCCTTGCCAAGGCAAACATTTGGTTTTAGTAACTAAACTTCTTGAATGTCGCAAACAAATATATTCCTGAAACACTTGAAGCATATCGTTTTAACTGGTGTTTTCTTTTCACCAACATATCGGTGGTTTCAAAAACAATTCGATTGGCAAATAATTCGTTTGTTAAACGAATTTATTTTCTCTGTGTTATAACGATGTTATTGGGGAAAGTATAAATTGTTTAATGAATGGAAATCGTATAGAAGTGTAGAGATTTTAAATAAGGGTTAAAGTCGTAAAACCATATGAAAGGCGGTTAGCATTATAGTTGTAAAATATACGATACGTTTAAATACTCGATACTGCTCAATACTTTCCAAGTATTGAATCGATACTACTCTATACTTTTAATAACCATGGTTTTATTTTTATACCAAAAAGCCGGCATGAATTATCTTAGTGGTCATCATGGTAAAATCAAGCTTATATACAGAAAAATACAACACTGGAAGTATTGAGATACTCGCAAAAGATCGGTATTAAGTACTCAATACTTTTACAACTCTACTAAGCATTAAAAATTTGACGGGTCCCGCTCATCGGAACAACAAATGATAACAGTTTGTCTTGATTATTTTCAAAAGGCTTGCGCACGATGAAATTAGTGCACAAATAAATGTTAATATTCGATATTATTATTTTGAAAATATTGAGATATAGCGCAAAATACGGAATATTTCCTACAAAAGTTTGATGCACTTTAAAAAATTACAAACCATAATTTATGGTATTTTCGTTAGAGCTGAATATCTCTTGATATTGCAAAGTTTTAAACGGATTAAGGTTCTTAATTTTTAAGAACATCTCCAAAACTGTTTTACTGTAATTATTTTCAAAATGCATTTGATAACCAAGGAAGTATCCGGTAATGTTGATATTTAGAACAAATGGAAAGTAACATTTTATATGTCTAACTTTATTAACAAAATATTATATCTTGTAAGCGAAAATGCATAGGGATATCTCACAAAATTTTGCTATAATGATTAAAATCATCGATAGATCATATTTTTGCAAAATCATTTTTTTTGTAAAGTAGTAAATCTTTTTTATTTTTTGACCTACGAGGGCGGACCAATAAGTCCGTGACTTTTTAAATGAAACACAGTTTAAAAAAAAAATATTTTTCAACATAATCTCCTTTGAGCTCAATACACTTAGTCCAAGGTTTCTCCAATTTTTGTATCCCTTCCAAAAACTATGATTTTTCGACGTACAACCAATGATCAATAATTTCATCGTTGGAGCTAAATCTCTTTCTGATTTTTGTCTACTAAAGGAGTTATTTTTCACAACTTCCAAAAACGTGACTGAATGAAATTTAGCTGTTTTCAAAGCTATGACGGATAACTTATTTCAAAAAACGAACAATCAGAGTTAAACGTTAACCACAGATATTTTCATATAAATTTGATATTCATATCTATGGTTAAGTACTAAACTTTGGTTATTGCAATTTAATAAATAAGGCTCTGAACATTTTGATATAGTTTAACCAGCATTCAAACTTAAACTTTATATGGCAAGCAACAACAAATGTGTCAGTCAAATTTATTGGAATCGTTAACAGAACATTGGGAAAATGATTACTGAATGTCCCGTTTAAATTAAAATTAAAAATTTATTTAGGAAGAACAAAAGATCACATTTTTCACTAAACCATAAGAACTGCTTTAGATGCAATGAAAAAGAATCATGAAAGAAGACTTCCACCCTATGACACCCCTATGTTTTAATCTTTAGTTCCGATCCAAATTTTCACAACACGGGAATCAAAATCACTGCTTCTTTTTCTTTCCATTTCTTCAGGTTTGGAAATAGTCACTGGGGTTAAATCCGGAGAATATGGCGGATGAGGTACCAATTCGTAGCCCAATTTATGGAATTTTGCCATTGAGACTACACACGTGTGCACCCGTGCATTATGGTCAATTGAGAGCAAACGCCGCACCCATCTTGCAGACTGCTTTCTTAAATCCAACTGATCATTTAAAATCAAAACCACACTGCCATATGAAATGCCTATGGCATCTACATTCTCACGCACTAATACTCTTCGATCGGCTAACACCACCATATCGTGGATTTTTTTCGACATTTTCGGGTGTATTAAGCTCAATTGGACGTTCAGCGTCATTTTTAGTTGTGCGACCACAACGAAAGTCGGTAAACCACTTTTTTACCATTGAAATCGATGGTGCAGAGTCCCCATAGTATTTATCAAGCTTTTCCTTTGTTTTACTGACGGGTTTTTCCACAAAAAATAATGTTTAACGAGCACTCGAAATTCACTTTTTTCCATTTTTAAAAAAATCCACGAGGTTGTATGTTTTGAACAGCTGTTAAACGCAAATTAAATAACGGAACTAGCTCAAAACAGTAGTCTATTAACAGGTGGTAATTGATGGGAGCAGTGTTGCATTTCATATAACAACGAGGGAAGTTCGAAAAGTGACGGACTTAGTGATCCGCCCTCGTATTTATATGTTTTTAAAGAATTTAAATATGCCAAGTTCAAATCCTGACCAAAAGTACGAAAAAACCTGTATCCACAACTAAATTTCGGGGCAAAAATTATTTCCTAAAATTTGTTCTGCAATTTGAAAGGATTAGTTTTCACATTCACAATTATTTTTAAAGTTCGAAACAACCTACCTAGTTCTACTTGTATAAATTGTACACTTTAAGAAAGCTTCATTGTATCTAAAAAAATATTTCATAGATGTTCGTGTAAAAAAATGTTTCAAAATTTTATGAACCATTTTATAAAACGCAAAAATATTTCATAATATTTACATTTTTTTTTGTAATAATGAAGTTAAGATTTAATTTATAAGGATTTCGTATTTTTCATAAAGAGTAACATCTAATAGACAGATTTATGGTCACTATTATTTGTGTTGTTTATGAAATCGGTGTATGTTTAAAATCAAACTTTACTGAAATTCATTAAATATCTAAATAACCTAGTGAAAAATAAGGCGAGATTTGACCTCAGCGTTGAAAAATCCATTAGATTAGCAGAAAATTTCAAAATTTTAATTTCGTCCCGAATATATGGAGTATTGAAATTAAGGTCATGATATTTCGATAACCTGACAGGAGAGAGAGAGTAAGAAATACTTTAGTTTTGTTGCTGCTTTTTGCAAAATAGCTCTTTCGAAGATTTCTATTTTATTCGGAAACTTTTTTTGAAATATCCCAAATGTCTTATCAAGAAAAAATTTTCTGAAGTTTGAATCTAAAATTTTTCTGTTTTATTCACTTTTCATTTGAATGAGGCGTAGGAGCTCATGCCCTCGTGAAAATCTAGAAGAGTCAAAAGCGACTCCGTTTTTAAAGGCCACACCATATGTTTACAGCTAATATCCGATACATTAAGATAACGGATATGATCAACTCATCCCACATCTATAATCACCGACAGGTCGTCCAGTATATGTCGGATTTCCCGCATTGGCGGGCAATTATAGTAGAAAAAAATTACCATCTCACTCCACCTAATATGCCACAGCTACAGCAACCGTCTGAGTCTGTTACAGTGTGTCAATCTCGAAACGTCTCTGCTCTTTACTGTAAACGTCCTTGTGACCGGGGACCGATACCAGTGTAATCGGGGACTGACAACTTAGCCTAAGCAGTTCCTCCCTACACTTACCGACGAGATTGTAAGACGTAATGCACGAGTTCAAGAAAATAATCACGGCCCTGCTACCAACGAAGGTGCCTAACGTTGCCCTGGACTCCAACCGTTTCAAGACCTCTGTGTGATCAAGCAACCTGTATGATCCTTTATGTCGCATTCACACACTTCTTTTAGCCGTCGGTGTATAACCTGATGAGAAATCTCGCCATTTGCCGTTGGATCCCTTCTGTCTCATTTCTCACAGGATGAAAGGGCTATAAAAAAAACTACTAAATCTTTTCTCGAATTTCTTTTTTTATTTGAAAGTACAATCCTTCCGGTTAATAATGGAAAAATTTCATTCAAATGGCTGCTTCGGCTGGCCATGCAGAAGCCTACACGATCGGTCCAATTTTTAAGCACATTATCGATTGTGTGCAGCTGTATTTCACCAATGGCTTCACGAATATTGTCCTTTAAAGCGTCAATTGTCTCTGGCTTGTCGGCGTAACACTTATCTTTGACGGCACCCCACAAATAATAGTCCAACGGTGTCAAATCGCAGCTCCGAGGTGGCCAAACGACATCAGCTCTGCGGCTGATAATGCGATTTTTAAAAACAGGGCGCAAAACATCGAGTGTAGCTTTGTCTGTGTGGCACGTTGCGCCGTCCTGTTGAAACCAAATGTTGCCAATATCCTCCTCTTTAATTTTTGTGAACAAGAATTCGTTCAATATGGCCCGATAATGATCGCCATTGACTGTAACGGCCAGCCGAGGCATCCATTTGAATGAAATTATTTTCCATTATTAACCGGAAGGATTGTACTTTCAAATAAAAAAAGAAATTTGAGAAAATATTCAGTAGTTTTTTTTATAGCATTTTCAAAAAAAAAAAGTTATTTGGCGGACCCTATAGATACGATTATAATAGACCGATTGTAGTCCGAGCAGCTGGAGCTGTTGATTAGTAAACCTAGCATGTCCGTATGTCATGACCCGCTAGCCTAAGCTGACATACAAATAAATTGCAATAATATCAATCATTGCATTGGGAGCTTAAGAGGAGCAACAGTAACTAAGTACCAAACATAATCCTACAGGATTAGAATACAACCGTTGCCGTTGCATTTTCCGTTAAGTGGTCCAATCGTTGATTTTTTAAAATTTCTTTAAAAAAAAATTTTTAAATTAAAAATTTGGAGATTTGTAACCAGTGTTTAAAAATTGTGATCTAAATGGAATCAATTTAAAATAAGTTAGCAAAACACAAGATGAAAAATAATACTCACCTACAGTACATTGGAATAAAAAGAATACAAAAATGTTGTTGTAGCAGATAATTTCAAACTTTAGGGCCAATGCGGCACCTCTTCCCTATGTCGGATTATCTTAATTTTTTGCAAGACGTGGTTTCACAACCAAATGAACATTTGTAGGGGCGAGAATGGTCAATAGCTCCCTGTGTCTTTTTGAGCACCCTAGTTTATACTCAAGAAAGAGCTTCATTAAATTCGTTTACGGACAGTTATAGAACTACCCAGCAAAACTTTGGTAATGGGTGCGATGCGTTACCTTGTAGTGATAGCTCGTTACCTTTTTCATTATTTGCAAGCATAAAGTAATGAGTTACTCATTATTGATTACGTAATATATAATTTATAAATGTAAAGTAAGAATTGAAATATTTTTAAAAAACTATTTTGAGATACATTACTTTATGTTTTTTTGTAATCAAAAGGGTAATGTATGTTTGTTTTGACAACACTAGGGAAAAAACGAAGCGCACCAATTCATTTAAGTTTAAAGCAATCAAATAGTATATGCGTCAATAGCTCAGTGGGTAGAGTTCTTGGCTGGCAACCAAATTTCCCTGGTTCGATTCCCATCATGAACACATTATTTTTAATTACAAGTATTTTAAATAAAATATATGTAATAATTTTTTTTAATAAAAATTGCTCCTTTTAAAAAATCTATTTTTAGACACATTACTTTTTCCATTCTCGTAACCATATAAGTAACCCCTTGCATTATCACCCCTAAAGTAATGGGTATATACATTACTTTGAGGCTCATCGCCTATAAAATTCATCAATGAAGTAAGGTGTAAAGTAATCCATCGGCCCCTATGGCTATACATTACTTTACCCATTATTAGGTAATGTGTGGTTTTGCTGGGTAGTTACAGTTTATTTAGTCGGAACGGATTCTGTAACTTCAAATACATAAAAGTGTTACTCTTTAACTTTTTGGTGATCAGGCCGTTAAAAACAATCATATAAAAATCAAATATTTTTATAACCCATTAAAGTTTATTTCATTAGACACAGATACATCAGTAAAAATATTATATTCATATTTGTTATCAATACCCACAAAATCTCATTGTGCTACTTAAGGCAATTATCTTAAAGTGCCATAAACAATAATATCACTTACAAACAAATATTTAGTTAAATATCAAACAATTTCCCGAAAATAAAAAAAAATATCATTACTTTGATGAAGATTTTTTTTTACATTTCATCACCTCCAAATTGTCTTTTTTTATATAAATTGTATATTTGATATTTATTTAACCACCATCTTCCTCAAACATACTCATCATCACCATCATCATCACCATCATCATCACCATTTTTGGCACCCATTATACAGCCACAATTTTATTAACATTTAATATACGAGCGTGTTTTTTATTTTATTTCAATTCATTTCATGCGCCACTGCTTTATTTTATAGTTTATATGCTAATGTCAATTTGACATTTTAATGTGACATTTTTATTTCACTCCATTGTTTACATAAACTACTTAAATGGTCGGGCATAATTGAAAAATACTTAAAACGAAAGGAAAACAGAAATTGTTAAAGTACAAAGAGCGTGAGACGATACACAGTGTCACGAGTTTATATGAAATAATATTAATATCCAAAAGTTATACTATTGAAATTTAACATTTCGAAAACGTAAACCAATTTTCAACATGATGTCTACACTACCTGATAGACGCGTGATTTTTGAAGTTTTATTATACTCTTTTACTTGAATCCTTATTCCGAAGAAAATTGGTTGGATTAAATGTGCAACACGAAACACTGTGCGTATGTTCAATAATTATTGTAATCATATCTTTAACATAACAACATGAAATAATATATAATTTTATTGCTCGCATTTGTTTACATTTTAGTTTAGATTTCAATTATATTATTTTTTATTACTTAAATGACCTTAAACTTGGTTTAATATTTAAGTGATTTAATTTAAAGTTTTTCCTAAACATACTGATAAGTCCAGAAAAAGGGCAAGTATATGGGAATAACAGAGGAAGCAGGGGAAACCCTTAAAATGTCATAACCGATTCACTACCCTTAGACGGACGTGTCGTTACCATTATTAAGCCGTTACCGAAGTTTAAAAAATTTAAGTCGTAGAAAATATATTTTTTCTTATTCGAATTCATTATACATGACAAACACCAAAAATTGTATTATCTAAATTGTTATTCCTACACTCAGACAACAGATTCGTTGGGACAACCGAATTTTTTACCAACCGAATTAGGATAGTTATACCAAGGACCCTATAAACCAGGATGAACAAACTACCAAATTTTTAGCCACCAATGATGATATGATGCCAAATGGTTGCTACAATTGGAAGCTACGGTCAGAACCGTTCGACCGGAAAAGACCGATTAAACCGGTCTTTAAAACCTGTTGACCGGTTTTTACGGTCTACCCGGTCTTACAGTCTACCCGGTTAACCGAGCTATAGAATTAAAAAAATTCGATTGCTTGTTATTTAAAAGATTGATAATAACGTATTTTTAGTTTTTATGCAACACAATATCATTCATATGACTTCCACGACTGGGCAATTTTTCTTCGAAAATGAACAAGGAGCCGCCGCACAGTGCTTTGTCCCCATATAGTGAATCGGCAAAATTAGAGGAGTTGTCGCAGAAACTTGAAATTTGGTATGCTGGCTCAGAATATCTAAATTAAGAAAAATTTGAAGTTTCGAAAAAATCGGCCCAAGGACACGCCTACTTCCGATACATCCTTAAATTTAAAAGTTTAATTCCAGCTACTATTATGAGCAGAATGAAGCAAAAATTGGTTAATCTCTGTTAAATTATGTCATTTAGCTAAGTGCTTAATTTTGTTTCATTCGGAGCAAGGACATAACAACCTCCCATATATCCTTTTTCTTAAAATCTACATTTTGGCTACATTAATGATAAGAATACAGTAAGAATTCGGAATAGTTTATGAAAGTAAACTTTTTTGCTCTGTGACAATTTTCGTTTCATTCGGTGCAAGGACATTACTACCTCCCATATATCCTTTTCCTCAAAAACTGAATTTTAGCTACATTAATGATCAGAATGCACTAAAAACGGATAATAAGTTTTAAAAAGATACTTTTTAGATCTCTGAAGATTTTTTTTATTCGGTACAAGTACTTGACTTTCTCCCACATGTCCTTTTTCTCAAAAACTAAGTTTTTCCCAATTTTGCCATTTATTAATACAGATATATACTTCTGGGATTTTATTTTTTTACACAGATATCCAAAAAGCAACTATACACAATTTTAAATACAATTTACCATTATCGAAAAATATAACTTTACAATTATAAAATAAATTTTACAAAATGGCTTCATTATGTATATACATATGTATAGAGAAAATATGTCAAAAATTTATAATTTTAAAAAGGGCTACACTTATTCCTTTAAATTTTGTAAAATAACTTCAAAATAATGTTAAATTTGTTTAAGAACGATAGCAATCGTTTTCAATGCAATTTTATAATTTTTTGGAAATGCACTCTACATGAAGCATTGTTCGAATTGAAACATTTTTTTAAAATGTTTGCAAGTTTCGATTGTGTGAAAAAATGTCAAAACTATTCTTTGCTTTAAAAACATGTTATTCGACCAATAAATGCGGTCCAATTCGGATAAAACTAGGTACAAGAGATTTTATCCGATTCGGAAAAAATTTCCAAATTATAGACTTAGAAAAGCCGAAATAAAAAGTTGTATAATTTTTTATAATTTTTTTTTATACTCAATCAAAGATAATAAATTTTTTCAAACAAATGCGGTAAAAATCACAAATTTAGCCATTTTTACAAAAGCCAATATTTTGATTTTTTGTGAAAAACCGGCACTTTTTTTTAATAATATGTTAGATAATATTATAGACTTACAAAAACCGAAATAAAAAATTTTTTAATTTTATGTAATTTTTTTTTATACTCAATCAAAGATAATACATTTTTTCAAACAAATGCAGTAAAAATCACAAACTTAGCCATTTTTACAAAAGCCAATATTTTGATTTTTTGTGAAAACCCGGCACTTTTTTTTTAATAATATGTTAGATAATATTATAGACTTACAAAAACCGAAATAAAAAATTATTTAATTTTATATAATTTTTTTTTATACTCAATCAAAGATAATAAATTTTTTCAAACAAATGCGGTAAAAATCACAAATTTAGCCATTTTTACAAAAGCCAATATTTTGATTTTTTGTGAAAAACCGGCACTTTTTTTTAATAATATGTTAGATAATATTATAGACTTACAAAAACCGAAATAAAAAATTTTTTAATTTTATGTAATTTTTTTTTATACTCAATCAAAGATAATACATTTTTTCAAACAAATGCAGTAAAAATCACAAACTTAGCCATTTTTACAAAAGCCAATATTTTGATTTTTTGTGAAAACCCGGCACTTTTTTTTTAATAATATGTTAGATAATATTATAGACTTACAAAAACCGAAATAAAAAATTATTTAATTTTATATAATTTTTTTTTATACTCAATCAAAGATAATAAATTTTTTCAAACAAATGCGGTAAAAATCACAAATTTAGCCATTTTTACAAAAGCCAATATTTTGATTTTTTGTGAAAAACCGGCACTTTTTTTTAATAATATGTTAGATAATATTACAGACTTACAAAAACCGAAATAAAAAATTTTTTAATTTTATGTAATTTTTTTTTATACTCAATCAAAGATAATACATTTTTTCAAACAAATGCGGTAAAAATCACAAATTTAGCCATTTTTACAAAAGCCAATATTTTGATTTTTTGTGAAAACCCGGCACTTTTTTTTTTAATAATATGTTAGATAATATTATAGACTTACAAAAACCGAAATAAAAAATTATTTAATTTTATATAATTTTTTTTATACTCAATCAAAGATAATACATTTTTTCAAACAAATGCGGTAAAAATTACAAATTTAGCCATTTTTACAAAAGCCAATATTTTGATTTTTTGTGAAAAACCGGCACTTTTTTTTAATAATATGTTAGATAATATTATAGACTTTCAAAAACCGAAATAAAAAATTATTTAATTTTATATAATTTTTTTTTATACTCCATCAAACTTAAGAAATTTTTCCATATTCCTAGTATGTTCTTTTAATTCATTGGGAGCTAAAAGAATAGTTTGTAAGTAGACTATTCAAAATTTTCATCCGATTCGAATGAAATTTGGTACATGATGATTGTGACTAATTCTTTTTACTGATATTTGTACATATATCCAATTCGCTGAAAATTGGTCAATATTCAATCATATAAGTAAAAAAAATGCGGTAAAAATCACAAATTAAGCCATTTTTACAAAAGCCAATATTTTGATTTTTTTGGGAAAAACCGGCACTTTTTTTTTAATAATATGTTAGATAATATTATAGACTTACGAAAACCGAAATAAAAAATTATTTAATTTTATATAATTTTTTTTTATACTCCATCAAACTTAAGAAATTTTCGAATTTTCACCAAAAAAAAACCTATTTTTTGGAGTTGTAAAAAATATTTGTTTTCAAATATATATTAAATAGTGTATTAAAGGTTTACTACAAATATATCTAAGTATTCAAAAAATAAAACTTTAAATCAGTATTTAAAAAAATATATTTTTGAGAATTATTTTCGTGAAACAACTGAAAACAATATTTTTTGTTCAGTAATTTTTGCTTAATATTTTCAAACTTTGGCGCCCTCTACTGACGGCGAAAGCAATCATACTAAATTTTTTTTTGCATATTTATTTCAGTTAACTTCTTGTCTTTCAAAAAATGTACTTTTAAGAACAATTTGAGCCCATGCTTAATTTTTGATTTTTGCCTATGGGACAAAGCACTGTGCGCCGTCACCGTCAAGGGTGAACGTTACCGTGCCATGCTCAACAAATTTTTGTTTCCAAAATTTCACACAGCCAACGCAAACACTGTTTTTGAAAACCAAATAATCAACTGTGATTTGAGACCTTTGGATTATATTCTGTGGGGAGCCATTAAGGATAAATGTTACGCAAACCATCCAGAGACAATTGAAGCGTTGAAACCTGAAATCGAAGTTGCCATTGAGGAGATTCAAGCCGAAGCAATCGAAAATGTACTGAAAAATTGGGTTGATCGGATGAGGTACTGCCGAGCCAGTCGGGTAGTCATCTGAATGATATTGTGTTCCATTCTTAAAACCCTTTCAATAAAACCAGAAATTTGAAAAAAATAATTAGTATTCTTTTTTATAGCCGATTCAAATTTACAATTTTAAATGGCCCACCCTGTATATGAAAGAGCAACGGTCTTTTTCGGTCCTAAATACGGCCTTTTTATACCGTTGCTCGCAATGGGTTAAAATTGTGTAGAAACAATACAGACATAATTTGAACTTAAGATTGAACAAATTTATTTAAGTTGTGGAGCAAAAATGTTCCGAAACTGGCAGTTAAATTAAGAAAGTTCAGCGAATTTTATTAATTCATTTATATAAAATGCCACGGACATTTTCGATCCCATGTACTTTGTTTATATGACTTAACTTACAATGGGCTAAAACTTTGTAAAAATATTCTAGACGTAATTCTAACTTGGAACCGTAAACTTTTTTTTTAACTTGTGGAAGAATAATATTCCGATCATGGCTCTTGAATTTAGAAAGTCCTTCACTTTACATTCATTTATAGAGAAATCCCACGGTCATTTTCGGTCCATGTCCGCCGTTTTTTGACTGGCTTCACAATGGACTAAAACTTTGCAGAAATAATCTAGATGTAATTTTGACTTGGATATGCAAGCTATGGAACAAAAATATTTCGATAGTGTTTCTTGAATTGAAAAAATCTTTAAATTTTCACAGATTTATATGGGAACAACATCGGTCTCATGTGTGCCGTTTTTATGATTGGTTGAGAATGGACTTAAACTTTGCAAAAATAATCTAGCTGTAATTCTTTTTTTAAATTGTGGAGCAAAAAATATTCCTATACTGGCTCTTTTAATTTTAGAAAATCATACATTCCCAGCAAAAAAAAAGTAGCAAAAGAAGTGAAAAAGAAGCAGAGATTTTGATTCCGATGTTGTAAAAATTTTGATCGGAACTAATGATTTTTACATAGGGGTGTCATAGGGTGGAAGTCTTCTTTTATGATTCTTTTTCATTTCATTTAAAGCCCTTCTTATTCAAAATCACAGAGAAAAAATGATACTTTGGAATCAATGAATTTTTCATTATTCCTTAAGACCCATTTATTATTGCTGGGTTAATATGAAAATGTGAATGTCTTTTTGCAAAAATAATCTGTATAATTCAGACATCAAATTTATAAAAAAATATATGTAAATTGTAGCAGTTTTTCTACTATTTTATTTAAAAGAAAAAAGTATTTAATTTTTTTAAGCTAAAGATCATTTTTTTTATAAAATTTCTTATTTTATTTTCGATATTTCGCTAACAATTTTTTAGCATCTTCAGGAAAACAAAATTTTAATAAATATAAAAAAGTTGACAAACAAAAAAATATTTAACATTTAAATATTAAAAATGTTAAATATTTTTTATATTTAAATGTTAAATATTTTTTTTTGTTTGTCAACTTTTTTATAATTATTAAAATTTTGTTTTCCTGAAGATGCTAACAAATTGTTAGCGAAATATCGAAAATAAAATAAGAAATTTTATAAAAAAAAGATCTTTAGCTTAAAAAAAATTAAATATTAATATTAAAATAAGATCAAATAAAGTTATATAATTTTTAAAAGAAAAAAGTATCAAAAACGTACATTTGGAAAAAGTACTACAAACCGGTTAACCGTATAGACCGGTCTACCCGGTCGCCCGGTATACACAAAAAAAATGAACTAGGATTTAGAAAAATTAACTTATTTGGAGAAAAATTGAAATGAAAACGGCGCCGAAGACACTTTTTACTAATATTTAATAAAATTTTCCTTGTAATTAAGAAACAAATTTAACTTAAAATTTAGAAAAATTTCTAAATTATAGAAAAATTTTACTACTGAGAACTGAATTTTTATTAGAAAACAGCAAAATTTCCTCCTAATTAGTTCATACATCATCTAAAAATTTACTGTAAGTTAGGAAAAATTTATTTAATTTAAGTTCATTGGATATTTTTTATTAAAAACTAGGACTTAACTCCCAAAAAATAAGCAAATATATTCTCACATCAAGTTAAATAGAACTTCTTTTAAATGAAAATTATCCTTAAAATTGGTTTAAATGTTCTAATAAATATTGAACTGTTTCTATGTTAATCATATATTTTAAAGTACTTTGCACTCATTGTGTAAATATTTTCCTACTTTGGGAGGACTTCAGCTTTGTGAGGACACTGCTTTTAACAAGCTTTTTGCTATACATTTTTGTGTTTAAATTAAATTGAATTATACTAAACTCATGTATTTAAAATATAAAATGAAGTTTTCATTAGCAAAAAAGTAAACAAATTAAAAAAAAAATGTACCGCAGGATATAATGAAACGTAATAAATTGTGACAAAGTCAGATCATTTTCGTAGTTAATTAACGGTTCTGCTTGAGAGAACTACAAAAAGGGACGCATTACGTGACATACTGCATCTATGGCTAAGGAATATTGGGGGTCCTTTGTCTTCTTAAATTAACTAATTTAAGAAAATTGTTGCAAAAATACAAAATATCACAGTTGCATTTCTTGTTATTATTGGAAAATGGAAAAATGTCATAAGTTTATTTTATGGGATTTTTAGCTTAAACTTTTTTTGGCATATACAAATTTAAACTTTTTTATTATTAAGTGAAAAAAATAGTTCGATAAATATAAAGATTAATAAGCGCTACGTCAATTTTAGGAAAGCCATTATGCCGTAATGTATAAAATGTGCCTGCGATATTTTGTATTGTAGTCAACAAACAAATTTATTACATAAAAGCGCAAATTTGAAATTTTTTACCTTTTGCTAACAAAATTTTAAAATATATTTTAAGCTACATATGTTACCTTAAGTTCAATATTTAATACTGTTAAGATTAGAAATGAGCACGTTAGAGAGTTTTTACTCACGCTCACGCACGATCACGAACCAAAAATTACAATCATGCACGATAATTTTTTTAAATGGTTACCTTAATTTGTTTCCTTTACTAATATTTTTTCTTTAAAATTAGGAAAACTAACTACATACAGTGGAGTCCCGATTTAACGAACAATTGATTGACAGCTCTGTTCGTTAAATCGAAAAGTTCGTTAAATCCAGTACTAAACAAAAAATATTTATTCATGCAAATTAAAAGGACAATTTATATCATATCTTACTAAGCCCGTATTACACTTGCTAGCTTTTCTATTGATTTTGTATTGATGAAAAATTGATGCATATTCTTACGGAAAAATAATGAGTGTGCGGAGTTCAACTATGGAAAATAAATGAGTATCTGTCAATATTAATCCAATATAAAATAAATGTGGTGTCATATGGGCTTTACTAAAAACTAGATTTTATAAAAAAATTAATCAAAAAGGAATTATTATATATAAAAAATTAAAAAAAGTAATTATTTAAAAAAACTTGTTATTGAAGTTTGCTTTTGCAATTCTTTAAAAAAATTTCAATGGTTTTCTCTTGAAGATCTCGTAAAATTAATGTCCTCGAATGCTTTGAGAAAATTCAAACTTCATCAAAATTTCATCAAAAATTAAAAGAAAAAATCAAAGCAATATGGCAATACATATTTTTTATATGTATTTTTTAAAGTATTCGTTAAATCGAGTGCTTTATTGGATTTTAATTCGTTGTACACAGTACCTAATGTAAAAATTTTGCCTGTTCGTTAAATCGGGAATCCACTGTAGTTTCTTTTCAATTGATTGTTTTTTAAAAAAAATAATTGAAAATAAGTTCAACGTTTTCCAATACAAAAAAAAAATTCTATACCTAAGGTTATTATTTCTCAAAAATTTTAAAACTTCTACTTAAAAAATATATATTTTATTAAAATTTTTAAATTTTATCTGAACTTTGAAGTTGCATGAAATTTTTCTTAGAAATAGTTCATCAGTTTCTAAAACCAAATAAATTTTTATTATTACATAGAAATAAATTTCTTTCTTTTTGTTTTTAATTGCCTAAACTAATTTTTAGAAAACAATTCTTGAAAATTAGAAAGTGGTAGACTTAAAAACTGAATTTAGAAATGGTTTTCTTAAATTTAGTTTATTTTACTATTCGGGAAAAAATGAACACACAAAATAAGTTCAACTACTTTCTTATTTTAAGTAAAACATTTTTTTACTAAATGGAAGGAAATAATGTTTTTAATTTTTATTGGAACTAAAATAAATTTTATTACATTTAAGTATGCAAATTTATTAAAACTGAGATATTTTTCTAAAAAATTGATAAATTTATATTTAATATCAAGTAAATGTTTTCCTAAAATCAAAAAATATTACTTAAGAAAACTATGAAATATTTCTGAGTATTTAAACTATTTCGTTTTTACCCAAACATATGAATTTTAATTCATTTTAAGAAATTTTTTCTAGTTTTAATAAAATATTACTTATATTGAGGAAAATTTTTAAACTACTTCAAAGAATATTTTGGATCACCGGTCGACCGGTTTTAAAACCGTGTTATGGGGGGCTCTAGTTACAACCATTATATTGAAAATAATGTATATTTCATTAACTTTAATATGATTGTGACTATGAAATTTGTTTTGAAAAATATATTTCCTGGCAATTGGCTATGAAAACCGATTTTAATTTTACAGAGCATTTTAATCGGTAGTAAATATAGAATATACAGGTTGGCTTAAAAGTTCCTGCGTTCGAAATGAAAGAATACTGTTTTTGTTACGAAATATATTTTTTTATTCAATATAATCTCCTAGAAGCTCAATACACTTGTTCCAATGATCTTCCAATAATTTTATCCCATCCTTATAATGGTTTTCCGGAAGCTCTGCAAAATAACCGTCTACGGCTGCTATGGCCTCTTCATTCGACGAAAAATGCGTTCCACGAAGGAATTATTTGAGATTTATGAAGAGATAGTAGTCACTAGGAGCCAAATCTGGTGAATACGGTGGATGTTCAAGCAATTCGTATTTTAATTCTTTGAATTTAGCCATCGTCAAAACACTTTTGTAAACAGGTGCATTGTCTTGATGAAAAATGATTTTTTTCTTCTTTAAACCAGGTCTGTTCTCACGAATTTTTTCATCCAGCTGATCCAAAAGGCTGCAATAATATTCAGAGTTGATTGTTTTATCTTTCTGAAGACAATCAATCAACAAAATTCCTTTTGCATCCCAAAAAACTGATGCCATAACCTTCTTTGCTGATCGTTGTGACTTCACCTGCTTTGGAGCTGAACAACCAGCTTCAGTCCACTGTAAATGTTCTTGTTTCAATTTAGGATCATGGTGGTAGATCCAAGTCTCATCCATAGTTATAAAACGACGCAAGAAGTTGGTTTTATTCGGCTTAAAACGCTCCAAATTACGCTGAAAAATTTGTTTTCGATCCAGTTTTTGTTGAATTGTTAATGTGCGCGGCACTAACTTTCCAAACAGTTTTTTCATACATAATTCTTCATGTAAAATATGGAGTACCCGTTCGTCTGAGATGCCTATGGCATTAGCAATTTGACGCTTAGTCAAACTTGGATCTTCACTAATCATATTATGTACCAGCCCAAAATTCAACGGTACGTTTTGAAGGTGAGGACTCCTTATACACTTCTAACAATTGTTCATAAATTTCCTTTGCTTTTAAACCCTTCAAAACAAAGAATCTAATGACGGCACGATATTCGATTTTTTCCATATTAAAAAAAAATCAATGACACGTCAACTTCAAATGGCTTGTAAACAAAGAAAGAATTGACAGAATGACTTGCAACTTTGCATGTGTTCTCAGGACAGTTATACCAACATGAGAAAAAAAAGTTTGGAGCTAGCAGTGCCATCTCTTGGTGAGCGCAGAAACTTTTCAACCAACCTGTAGTTTTTCAGCAAAAAATATAATTAACCCTTTAACCACTAAGACCGTCTACAGAAGGTCATCACTAAAGTCCAATTATATCCAAAGCAATATTTTTGGTGCACTAATCGTCAACGACATTTTTGTCTGTTTGAATTTACCTATCGAACAGTGCCGGTTTGAACACGCTCAGTTGAATAGTTTGATAGATACACCCATTTCCGTCAAGATTTCTGTTAAAACAGACACGAAAATTATTTATGATTTTGTGCTCAATAGACTCGAAATTTTTTTTGGAAAGTAGCTTCAAGCTGTATTTGACCTGGTATTTCGACTTCAGTGATTAAAGGGTTAATATCTCTAAATTTTAGATAACTCAAAATAATATTTAGTGTTTTGAAGAGAATTTTGGTAGTTTCGATAAATTACTTACTGAATCGTTCTCTGCTCTCAAGATTTTTAAAGCAGTATATAGAAATTACCTGAAGACATATCTACAAGATCTTCTAAATAAACCATGACGGTAAAGCCCATTTCATTAAGTTTAAGAAAAATCTTATTTCTCGAATTTTTTTGTTACAAATCTTATGTTTAGAACAATACGGGTAATTTATTTCATATCCTTTAGCCATTGTTAGTAATGACAACATTTATTATTAATATTATATTCTTTTGACACAAATATGTAACAATAAAAACAATAAATTTTAAATCAAACAGAAAAATAAAAATATTTTTCAATGATTTATGAGTCGAAGACTCCATCAACACCTCTCTTCAAAAATTATGGACAAATAAAAAAAGAAAAAACACACCGGCAACAGGGGTGGTCTGTGTGTAAACTAAATCAACGACACTAATATCCGGTAAAAAAATGTCATCAATATAAAACAACCACACGTGAGTTGAAAAGCATGAATTTCCTTAATAAAATAATTGAAATGTTAAGATTATAATCTTAAGCAAATAAAAATTAAATATTCTTTCAACAACTTTTTTGATAACTACGATAAAATGAAAGTGTCATATAAATCTTTTAGGTTGGGATTTAAAAAGGAAGGGTTTTTCTTGTTTTATTCAATTAATATGAAAATTGTACATAAATTTGTAGGGATTTTCTTTTTGGGTAGTAGGTGGGTTTTCGTTGGCCATTGAAAAAAATTTGCATTTCAATTTGTTGAGGATTAAGTTAACCACATCATACCCATGGCTCACACACAAACACTCATCTCCAAAAAGACAAAGAAGAATTAAACATGATTTGACCGCAACCAAAATGCAAATTAGTGTTATTAACTTTATGACCATGATTGCTAGACAAGACACAAAACTGTCAATCACAAAATAACCACAAAAGTTGATAATGATTAAAGTCGAAGAATATCAAAAAAAAAAAGGCAAAGACAATGATGAGTAGGGATTTTCAGAACATCCCTGTTTTTGGGTGGCCAAGCAGGCGGGTTTAGTTTTAATGATGGTGAAACAGTATCAATTTGCTGAGGCTGAAAACTAATTTACCATAATTTTTAATTAAATCAGTCAAACGGAATTTGTAAAATGAATTCAAGATTTCGATTTAATAAATGTCATTTTTCCCTAATTGAAAACCGTTGAATACTACGTCCACACTTGACGAAATGGTAGAGATTATTATTGACAGAACTTTGATAGAATTATTTTATAATGTATATTAAATCTACCTGGGTTGAGACTTGCTTGTTACTTAAGTAAGTTGACTGTTTTCTTAAGAAATCTTGTCTTGAGTGAATCAGCAGAAATAATGACGTATGCTTGAGGTAAAGGATTAGTCCCACTCTAAGTCAAATTCGAACCTACATGAGATCGCACAAGTGTATCTTAACTTCGATTATTATTTTTCAACATAACCAGGGGTCGAATTAATATTTTTTATAATTGTATATTAAGGTATAATTTGCTGTATTCATCATAAGTTTTTTTGTAGTTATTTATTAAAAAACTAGCTTCCGAACGATTTCACTAGATCACTTATTCCATAATTTGTCCAATGGTAGATTAAAGAAATAAAAAAAAAATTTAAATTTATTTGGCATAAAGATTTTTACTTAAAATTAACACAATTAAGTTTTGTCCCCTAGAGCAGTTGAGTATAAACATGGTACTTAACCGAAACGATACGGTTGCTATTCGAAATTATTTTGGTAACGGTATTCTAGCGGTGCATTTTTATACCCTTTACCATATGTGGTGAGGGTATATATCAGTTTGTCATTCCGTTTGTAACATGTCGAAATATAGGTCTAAGACCCCATAAAGTATATATATTCGTGATCCTTATGCAATTTTAAGTCGATTTAACGATGTCCGTCTGTCTGTTGAAATGGCGATCACGACGCGAAGACGCATGTGGGGGTACCTATTTTTACCCAGATTATTGTACATGAGCAAAATTGGTCCAGCCGTTAAAAAATTCTGAGTGAAAATGTGAAGATACCTCTAAATTTTCCATACAAATTGGTGTATTTTAGTACAATTTCATAGTAGCGACTGGTGAATAATATTTTTTATTCACCTCAAATATTTTTCACCTTAAAAAATTTTTTCACCACTAAAAATTTTTTTCACCTCAAAAAATATTTTTCACCTTAAAATTTTTTCTACACCAAAAAGTTTGTTTTCGCATGCAAAAAAGTTTTTCATCTCAAAAAATTTTTTTCACCTCCATAATTTTACTTCAAAAGTTTTTTACATTACTTGTATCAAAGATTCGGCACAGCCGAATTTAAAACTTTTTTTACTTGTTTTATTTAAAACAGTGTTTTTGTTATTTTGTTAATGGAATTTATGGATAACGGTAGTTCGGTTGTTTCGGTAACGGTATTTTAATGGGTAATTGTAGTCTGTTAAAGGGTTTTTGAATTAATAGCGGTATTTTAGCTCTATTGCCTCCACCCTGCTCCAAAGGTGTAAATTTCAGGGTCGGCATGCAAAACCGGTAAAATAGCGTTATCGATTCAAAACCCTTTTAACTGACTGTAGTTACATCCAAAATACGATTACCGAAATAACTGGAAAATCATTACCCTTAAAATACCGGTACAGAATAAATTAAAATACAGTTATCGAAATAATTAAAAAATCGTTATCCGTAAAATACCGTTACCGAAATAACTGAAATATTTTTATCCCTAAAATATCAATACCTTTTTAATTAATTTAAGTCATCTTGTTAACTTTACGAACGCTTTTTGTGTTGTTAAAACTGTGGCAACACTTTTGATTTAAATAATGTGTACACAAGTTACGATCTTGTTGGAAAATACACAAAAAAAAATATTTTTGTTGTTATTTTGTATGTATCGTAATTTTTATCTTTCAAGACCCGAACCCCCTGAACCAAAAAATTTACCCAGGTTCGGGTTCAAAAATTTAAAAAAACATTCCTGCTGTTCATGTCGTAAGAAATGTTTGATAGAAAAATCATAAAAAACATTACATTTCTTGCATTCCAGTTTGCAGTGCTCGACACTATATCTATTCCTTTTAAGCAAATACTTGATCAATGCAGAGCTATTTGCAAAAATTGCAAACACTAAAAATTTCTTCTTGAACTAAAAGCTAAACTTGAAAAAACCGTACTAGACTGTCAAACTAGATGGAATTTCAGTTATGAAATGGTTCAAGCCTTATTGGAATACAGAAGTTTTTGTTCGCAATTACTGGATGCTATGAATGATGTCTGGAATATTTGTAAAGAGTTCGTAGAAGTTTTTGAACACTGAAACTACAAGATTTTTATAGAATGAAGAGTCTAGTTTTAAAATAGAGCTAACAAAATATGGCAAAACAAATACATTTTCAAAAGAATTTTATTTAAAAGTTATGAAAAGATGAAAACCACTTTATTAATAATCCACTTTTGATTGCAGTATAATATCTAGATAGCAGATATAAGTTAATGCTAAGTTCCGAAGATGATAAAGATATTCTCGACCAAGTTCTAACAAATAAGGAACGATTTTCTAAATCAAATTCTTCAAATGAGAGGGCCTTTTTAGCCTCGAAATTTATTTTGTCGCCACAAAGAAAAATTTTAAAAGAAGAAAAATTAAAAAATATATTAATTATAAAATTTAACGAAAATTTCTTTGAAAAATACACAAATTTCCTTTTGATAAAACATTTCTACTTTCTTTAAATGTTGAACCCGAACCCGAATTTTTTATTTCGATTAACCCGAACTCGAACCCATATTTTTCAGGGTTTCAGTCCCTGCATGACATATTAAGTTTAAGAAGTTTGTGTGAAATCGTTAATTGACAAGAAAATACTTCACAAAAGTACAGAGCTTTAAAGCACCTTTAGTCAATATCATACTTTTTATGTGTTGACTCGATTCTACCCAATACATCCATACAAAAAACTGGGTTGTACTTTCATACCCAAATACAGGGTATTTGGGTTCTCGAAAAAAGTAGGTGTTGAGTACTCAATATCTAAATACTCAATACATGTAAAACTCTATCTTATTCCTACTCTGAAAGGAAACTATTTAAAAACTGAAAATAAGGTACTTTTATACCCTATACATACGAGGGCTGTTCAATAAGTCCGTGACTTTTTGAATGAACCAGTTTTTTTTTTTTTTGCAAAAAAAAATATATATTTTTCAACATAATCTCCTTTTAGCTTAATACGTCCAACGTTTCTCAAATTTTTGTATCTCTTCCAAAAAGATGGGATTTTCGAGGTCCATAAAATAGGCATTTGTTTGATCAATAATTTCATCGTTGGAGCTTAATCTTTTTCCACCGAGCCATTTCTTTAGGTTTGGAAATAGGAAATAGTCACTGGGGGCTAAATCCGGAAATTATGGCGGATGAGGAACCAATTCGCAGCCCAATTCATGGAATTTTGCCAATCCTTTGAAGTTGTCACAGGATTACGTTTATGGTCAATTGAGAGCAAACGCGGCCGATGGCATCAACAATTTCACGCACTTTGACTCTTCGATCGGCCAACACCATATCGTGGATTTTTTCAACATTTTCGGGTGTATTGACCTCAATTGGCCGTCCAGAACGTTCAGCTTCATTTGTATCTACTTGTGCGACCACAAGGAAAGTCAGTAAACTACTTTTTTACCATTGAAATCGATGGTGCAGAGTAATATTTATCAAGCTTTTCCTTGGATTCATTGACGGTTTTTTTTCGCAAAAAATAATGTTTAAATTAGCATCGAAATTCAGTTTTTTCCATTTAAAAAAAAATCCACGAGGTTGTATGTTTTGAACAGCTGTTAAACGCAAAGTAAATGACGGAACTTGCTCAAAATTTGACAGTAGTCTATGAACAGGTGGTACTTGATGGGAGCATTTTGGTTGCATTCCATATAACTACGAGGAAAGTTCGAAAAGTCACGAACTTATTGATTCGCCCTCGTATTTTGTCGAGTTTTTTATTTTTAATTAATGATTTCAAACCATGTGTGTCTCATAATTTCAAAATTATTATCCTTAGTTTTTAATATTTCTGCTGCACTAAAAGTAGCAAGATTCGAAAAGATCTTCTCATAATGAAGGGGTGAAATTACCGTTAACCTTAAAACATCTTTACCGAAATAACTGATAAAGCGTTACCCTTTAAATATAGTTACAGAAATAACGAAAATACCGTTATCACTAAAACACGAAATAATTAAAATATCGTTATCCTTAAAATACCGTTACCGAAGTAGTAATAGAAAATAGCGTTGCCATTTTAAATTTAGATTGATAAATATTTATTAAAAGCGTTATTAACATAACTAACATTTTAATTTTTTTTTAATACAGAAGAAGCAAAAATCGATAAAATTTTGTGAATAAATGTAATTTAATGCTTCATAGTCCCTTAACTCTATTTTTAAGTTCTACACAACAAAAAAGAAAAACTCTATGCCTAACACGTAACGGAATTTCAATGGTAATATTTTTTGAAATCAAAAAAAAAAAAAATATTTAATTTTAAGCAAATTTTATTTGAATTTTTTAAAAAAAAAAGTACAAACAATTTACTAAGCTTTACTGTAAAAAAATTAATCAACTCTTTGAAGTTCTGGCAATGGAATAAAATGCAAATCCTTTAAAAAAAAGCTTAACAAAAAGGCAATTTGAAAAACGCTTTTCTCTAAATACATACATTTACAATAATTTACATTTCTAAGCCAACTCAACCGCTAACACCAATCAAATAAATTTACTAGCGTTTTATGTTTCCCCAACACACACACAATCTCACACCTTATACAGACAACACAAATGACACCAACAACAAACTTCAACCAAAAAAATATAATATAATATGGCTTTCAAAATGGCGCCTTATTGTACAATACAGTGACAATACAACAACAAGTAAAGTAACATTTCCATTATTGTTGTTAACAAAAATCCTCTTTTTGTCCGAAATTCGCGCAAGAGCTTAAAATTAAAAACGACGAGCGTTAAGCCACTTTCAACGCAAATGAAATATTCATTAACGTCTCAGTCACAGTTAACGTTATTTTATGTTGTCGTAGTAGTGAGTGATGTTGTGCAATTTCATTCTGTATTATGTGGCCAACTTTCCTCATTCCCTTACGTACTTTTTTCATCTGGTGCCGTACACACAATATTTCCCGTTGTTTTTTTGTATTTAAATTATGCAAATACAAATGATGGAGAAATATAGTCACTGGTTAGCTATCTCTGTACTCCTGCATCTCCAACCACTTTATCGCTACTCCTGCTATATTATTTGTGTTGACTGGCTTGGCTGGTTGGCTGACTAACTGACTGTTGTGGTAACAACAAAAGGACTTCTTAATTTTAAATCACAAAATCCTTGCAATGTATTAATGAAATATTTCTAAACCAACATTTGTGGAAATGTCTGTATTAAAATTTAAATTGTTGGATTTGTTTTTATCTTTTTGAAAATGCATAATAAAACAAGTTATATCCTGAAGAATAACTTTTATTTGTAACATCTTAAGTAACTGTATTTTTCTTTGTCGTCCACTCTGTATCGCGGAACTTGCTTTAAAACATTAACTTTAATTGTCGACATATTTCACTTTAAAAATTTCAATAATAAAAAGGATTTTAGAGTAATTGTAAAGGGTGGTTAAATTTTAAGGGCCGATGTTGATTTTGAATAAAGCACAAATTATTTAGGAAATTATTGTCATTTCTTTTTATTATGATAATATGGTTTGGTTTAATTATGTATGGAACAAAATATCGGCCAAATGGCCGCCGCGACCTCGGCGGAACACCTCCATCCGATGGTCCAAATTTTCGATGACGCTGAGGCATAATTGAGGTTCTATGCCGTTAATGTGCCGAATTATCTCATCCTTTAGCTATCGAATTGTTGCTGGCTTATCAACGTACACCTTTTCTTTCAAATAACCCCAAAGAAAGAAGTCCAACGGTGTCAAATCACATGATCTTGGCGGCCAATTGATATCGCCACTACGTGAAATAACACGTCCATTGAATTTGTCGCGCAAAAGAGTCATTGTTTCGTTAACTCTGTGGCAAGTGGCATCGTCCTGTTAAAACTACATATCGTGCACATCCATATCCTCAATATCTGGCTTCAAGAATTCCGTTATCATCTCGCGATAGCGAACACCGACGGCGAGTCGAGGTGGACGGCTATTCTGCCACACTATCTACTGGCAAACCACTATGGAATTAAAAATTAATTACTTCCAGATCTCTTTCTTAAATTTAGTTTCCCCACTGTTTTTTGAGCTACCGACCTTTTTGCCTAATGGAGTTATCATTTTGATATAATTTGATTTTCTCGGTATTTTTAGTTTTCTATAGGAAAAAATTTTTGAAATCTGGGTGCAAAAATTCAGCAGAATCTAAAAATTGCTCGAAGAGAGTTCTTAGAATCTAATGAATTGTCTGTAGGCATATTTCCTCAGAATCTAAAGGCCCAAATACATTTGGCTAAAGTAACTTAAGCTTTTATACCGATATGAAATGAAAACACAAATTTTTTTAAAATTAAAAATTTGTATTTTTAAAATTTTGTTTCATACCAAAACAAAGCTTAAGTTACTTGGTTTTTCTAATTTGAACCAACACTCAGGTCATACCCCTTCTGATACTGCGATTAGCATTGGCGAAAGGAAGTTAGGTTAGAGGAAAGAGGTAGTAGTGTCTGTGGACATTTGACTTGCATTTTTATCAAGTTGTAAGTGATGGGAAAGAGTTCTGCGGGGAGTCTATTCCATATACGGATAGTAAGACTAAAGAACGAATTTTTCCTGTAATGCGTATTTGTGGAAAAGCGAGCATTTGTAGTTGGGCTTTAAGAGATTTCTAACCAGCGTTGCCGTTTTGGTTATTTTTAACCAAAATTGGTTAGTTTTTTTTTCCAATGTGGAGATGCGAACTCTTGGTAACTATTTTGGCACTCAATTATATAAATTGTTAGATAAAGTTTTTGCAAAAAACATGAATAAAATGTCCATTAAAAATCAACAATCAACATTATTACTCGCATCTATTCAGTTGTATAAAATAGGTTAACTATAAATATCTCGATTGGAAAACTTCTCGCATCTGATACGGAAACAGGGTGCTGGATTACGAACAGATGCATGACTGTTTTAATTGGCGACATTCTATCAATGAGAAGAAGGACTCTGAATTGAACAATTGCTAAGTCCGATTTCATACAGAGCAGCTTTTGTTGCGGTATGTTTACACAGAGAAATTTTTTTCAACAATTTTAGTCTACATTTGGTTTAAAATTAATGAATGAAAAACAAAACGCACCATGAACAAGTGTTTATTATTTTCTTCTGTTTTAATAAACGAAACGTTTTTTATATATTTTTAATTTTTATCAGGCTTGAGATCATATATAATTTTACTAACGAATAGGAAACACTTTTTTTTTATTAAATGGAAGAAATTGTGAGGATCAGCGTTAGAGGGAGTGCACACTTTCGACCTGAGCGACCAGGTCATCTTCAGCCTCCTTAAGATCCACCCTACCCACAGGCAACTCATGGTTTTGAACAGGCTTATATATCACACACCCTAAAGAATATGACTACAAGGTGGCGCAAAAGTAATCCTCCTATCAGAAAATGCTATAAATGTCAGTTCTGTTTTGACATTTGTGTAGTAAACACATGCGAAATACACGTTAATAAACAATGTTACGCTACACTGCTCCAGAACGCGGAATATTGGTGACTATTTATTTGAGCAATAATGAAGATGACTTTTTCATCAAAAAAAATCATGAGTGATGAGGCCCATTTTCATCTTAGCGGGTACGTAAATAAGCAAAATTTACGCTTCTGGGGCACTGAAAATCCGCGTGTAACCCACGAAGAGCCATTAGACCCGCTCAAAGCCACTGTATGGTGTGCTGTTTTCGCTGGAGGAGTCATTGGACCTTTTTTCTTCGAAGACGTCGCGGGCCAAACGGTTACTGTGAATGGTGAGCGCTACAGAGCAATGATCAACGAGTTCTTTTTGCCGCAACTTGATGAATTGGGATTGGAAAACATGTGGTTCCAACAGGACGATGCAACGCCACACACTGCACGTGCCACAACCGATATGCTGAAGGATGCATTTCCCGGGCGCCTAATCTCCCGTTTTAGCGATTTGCACTGGCCAGCAAGATCGCCTGATTTGACCGCTCCAGACTTCTTTTTGTGGGGCTTTTTGAAGTCGCGGGTTTATGTCAACAAGCCTCAGACTCTTGCAGCTCTTAAAGACAATATCCGTCAAGAATGTGAGGACCTATCGCCGGAAGTTTTGGCCAAAGTGATGGAAAATGTCATAAAAAGGGCTCAAATGACAATCAACTGTGGCGGCGGCCATTTACATGACATCATATTCTCGACTTGATGTAAAAAAAATTAAAAGACCAAATAAAAATAATCCACAAGAAGAATCAAAGTTTTTCATTTCTTTTTTAAATTACAGCCAAAAAACATCGGAAGGTTATTTTTGCGCCACCCTGTATGCGAAATTCCTTTTTTCGTAGTTACTGTATGATTACCCGTACAAACTGAGCTTTTTTCCATCTATTTCGAAGTACTCTTGTCAACCACCTCCGATTTTTTTGTAAGGTTTTTTTAGGCTTTTATTGATAAAGACTGCAGTCAATACAAATAGTAAATCTAAGATTTATCATCTAAAAGCGAAAATGAAAGCAGGTAATTTAATTTTCCATTAATTTTTGCTATAAAAAATATTTCCAATACAAATTTAAGTAATTATTGATTTAATGGAGTGTCCCGGTAGGCCAGTTGGTATCGTGCTAGCTTATCAGTACAGGGGTCGTGAGTTCGATTCCCACCAGAGGCTCTGGTTTGTTTTCCCTACAACGAGACGATGACCATTGATGCTAGTGCTCGGTTAGCGTATTAATATATAATTTGTAATTATATGATTAATATTAATAACAAAATAACAAAAAAAATAATATTTTAATATATTTAAATAACAACAAATAACTTTAAATTTTGGTTACCTTTTTTTCTCATTTGGTAATTTTTTTTTTAAATATTTTGGTTAAAAATGATTTTTGTCCGTGGCAACACTGTTTCTAACACCTTTGTTTTGATGGTTTCTTAGAATCAATGGAATGGATGGTTTCTATACAATCAATCGAAGGGTTTTTTGAAAATATATTATTTTAGAATCTTTGTAAAGAAAAGGAGGACCATTCTTCTAATGTTTTTTTCACTAAAGAAAATCCCTTATGTGCTGAGCACTTTTCACGGTAGAAAACCATTCATTATCTGAGGAATTTTTAGGAAAAAGTCCTCAGAACCTGTAGGTTTATCTATAGGAAAAAGTCCTCAGAAAATGAGATTTTTCTAAGAGTTCCGCTGTACAAAAAAAAAATTACAGGATCAGGTAGTTTTTCTATAAAAAAAATCTTTGTATAAGAAAATGCCCTTCAATTTGAGGTGGTTTTTAAAACAAAAAATTCTTTGTAGTCTAACAGTGTCTTTCAGAGTTCATAGAAAAGTGTGTTCCTAAACTTTTTTTAAAATCTTCTCAAGTTTTGCGGGATTTTCTACAGAAAAATCTGATGGTTTTTTTATTGGCAAAAGTATTTAGAATCTGAGGGTTTTCTTAAGAAAAATACCACAAGATCAAAGTGTTTTTCATAAAAAAGTTCTTAGAATTTAATGTTTTTTTACAAGAAAATGTCAACATGAGCTGATGAACTTTTACAGGAAAAAAGTCAACAGAATCTAAGTGTTTTTCTATAGAAAAAAATAAAGAAAATTTCCTTAGAATCTGTGAGTTCAACAGAATGCTTTCTAGAAGCTAGTTGGTAAAAGATTGCTGAGCCGGGCGGGGCTTATGGGTTTTCTCCTCTTTGGTTTTTGTTTAGCCGACTTTTGGAG
Source organism: Eustalomyia histrio (assembly GCA_949748255.1). Lineage (NCBI taxonomy): Eukaryota > Metazoa > Arthropoda > Insecta > Diptera > Anthomyiidae > Eustalomyia > Eustalomyia histrio. The sequence continues at coordinate 71,009,962 of OX456524.1, read as the reverse complement.
GGGTTTAAGGATTTTCTTCTCTGGAGAATGTTTTTTTTTATAATTATGTATATATGTATGGTAATGTACGGTTTCGATCATGCGACTCCAGTTTTACCAAAAAATACTAAGGGTTTTCACTGTTGGTAGTATATTTACAACCCTTGTTTATTTACAACGATTTTATACTACAAAGCGTGAACAAACTTTTCGTGTATTTACTTCCCGCATAAACACAGCTATTGTAACTTAGTTGATCAGCTTATTTTTGTTTTGTTTTTCATCAATTTGAAAACTTAAAAGATCAAAAAGAATTTGAAGTTAACGGTATTACTTCACTCAGAATATTATATAGTTAACTGTTTGTAGTTTAATAAAAAAGTTTTCCGTTCCATTTAAAAATAAAGGAAGATACATTTATTTTTCAAAGAAACATCTATATTAACTTTTTTATACATTTATTCCAAATAATTTACTATCATTTACCGATTTTTTTCAGTTTCATTTATTTTTTTCATTTGTTTGAAATTTAATAAAAATTTACCCACAAAACAGAAACTTGTGGTTTATTTGTGTCCGTAACAGTTATTACAAATTTTAATTTTGTTTGCTGTCTGTTTCAAAAAAAAATATTCAAAAAATTTCAATTTGTTTTTTTATTTAAATTGGTTGTATATATACAAAATTTTTCAAAACAAATTACAAGAACTTCATAAACACACATACATATACAAATACATTTACACAAAAAGTGTTTATAGCTTCATATGCATACACACATTTTGTATTGTACGAGTATATTAAAAATACAAAAACGGAAATAATTTCAAATAAATGAAAAAAACATTTATTTTTAAGGATTGGTGGGTAAAATTTTGACATTTATTTTAACTGATTATATCAGTTGTTTCTTACGGATGTGTCAGTTGATTAATCAACATTTAAAAATAAATAACAAATGGCATTTAATTTAAATGAAAATTAAGTAGATTGGTTTTTAAATGAAATATCATTTCTTTTAAAAGATATTTTCAGTTATTTTAACTTACAAACTTTTTTAAGTGTTGTAATAATAAAAACCAATAGCTGCTGAATTTCACTATCTGTCCATCTTTTATTACTTATTTTTTCACGCTTTTGTTTTAAGTTGTGTTTTTCATTATTTTGATCAATTATTCAACACAAAATGAAAAATAAAAAAAATCAAACAATAGTTTTGGCGGCTAAACGATCAGCTGTTTTAGTCTTGTAAATGTACAACATGTACATATTTACTATACCTTTTGGTCTTGTGTTTAACCACATCCCAGTTAATTTCAGTTCTATACATTTTGTTGTTGTGGTGTAGTAAATGGTAGTACTTTTACTATATCTACAACATCTACAAGGTCTACAAGAGAAGCTTACTACCAAGAGTGAATACCCTTACAAGGTCTACAAGAGTAGTTTACTACCAAGAGTGAATACCCTTACAAGGTCTACAAGAGTAGTTTACTACCAAGAGTGAATACCCTTACTACTTTGACAAATTATGTATAATAGAAAAAAATATAAATAATTTACTGCACACAAGAATACTTACGCAGTGGTTTAGAATGAAATAAGTGTTCCTTCAAACTTAAGTTTTTTTTTTGTATATTTCTGTCAGTTTTACATAAAAATGTTTTTCTAAAGAGTTTTGTATTTAGCATTGCGCCCGTTTTAACTATAAATAAAAGCGATATTAATTTAAGTAAATTTATTTTCATGATTAACCCAAGGACCCTTGAAACCAGGATGAACAACCCAGCAAAAAAAATGGTAGTCATTCTGTGACTATAACTTCTTTCATTGTTTCCTAAACTTCATTTAACATTCTTTTACGATTTTTTGGTGTTATTCTAAGGCACTTCCAAAAGAGTTCATGTGTTCATATTTCATATGCAGTGATCTGGATATAAACCCGATGCATACCTTAAAAAATCACTCTTCATTACTTCTGAAGCATAAGTTATAGTATATCGTATATTTTTTTAATCTAAAGCATAAATGCAAATTGAAAAAATAGTTCTGATGAAATTTTTTAATTTTTTTATTAACTCATTTTTTATATTTTAGTTTAAAATTTTATAAGGTTTAGAATTTAAGCAGTTTTGAAATTTTTATAAAAGTTTGGAAATATCAAGAAAAACAGATTTTTTTACCTTTAATTGAAACTAGCTGGCCTGTCATTTGCACTTTTTCAGCCTTAAATATTTACGACGACTCAATCTTTGCATTTTAGCATTATGTTTATTAATTAACACTACACCATTTCCAGTTTTAATTCAGAATTTATCAAAATAATTTTAAAAATGTGTAAAAATTATTTCAAATTGCCCAAAAATGTTTTAAAATTGTACAAAAATTATTTAGTATTGTTCAAAAATATTTTAAAATTGTCTAAAAATGTTTCCAAATTGTACAACCAGTTTTTAAATTATCCAAAAATATTTTAAAATTTATCTAAAAATTCATTAAAATTTTTAAAAAATGTTTTAAAAACGCTTTTTCACTAATGCAGAATTATTTATTTGTTTTAATAAAGAGTATTTGTATATCAATGCATAAATTTCGATTCTTTAAACTTATTTTTTCTGCATTCTAATGAAATATACTACAGAATATATGAACATTTTCCACTCATGCATCAGAACACCTAATCACTGTATTATCATTGATTCCTTAGAGTAAAGTATGAGTAATGCAAGCAGCTACATTTGAATACTTCCATCCTATGACACGCTTATGTTAAATACATCGATGAAACCATTAGAAAAGAAGTGATGCCTTTGCCATAGTAGTAATGCTTTTATTGCTTCTTTGGCAGCTTCATTTTTGCTGGGAAACTACCAATTTTTTAGCCACCCATGATGCCAAATGATGCGACTACAAAAAATTCTTAGCCGAGACCACAACATTCTTAGCCGATTTTCAGAAAAACTTAGCCTTAAGCAAGGGTTGTCAAAAATCTTTAACGTCCATTTTTTAGATCTGATAGAAATCTGGTAAAGTGAAAGCAGAAAATCCATTTTATCTACACCGCCCATAGTTTGGTTGTAGATACCAATAAGTTCTGGTTGTTGAATTTCGATTTTCTTTTTTTTTCTATAGCACAAAAACATGAAACAGAATTAATATTTTCTGCTCCGTAAATTGTCGATACAAGTTGCACAGAGCCCCCGTCAAGTCACCTTACTATAATAAAAGTCAAAACTACCTCGTCCAACCTTTTTAAGGTCTTTTCGGATTAAAGCGGCACTTTACCTATTATGTTACTTCTTATAGTTCCTGTGGCCCATACTCCGCATTGTTTTAAATATCTTAATAATGCAAGCGTTGTGAAGTAATTGTCAAAAAATATTTTAAAGTTTTTTTTTTCAGGAATTGTCTTTGTCAAATGAATGACAATATCGGAATAAAATCCAAACTTTTATTCTCCAATTATTGTGTTCTTGCCTTAATATACTTCGAAATCGTATAGCATACTTTTTGAACTGCAAAGACAAAATATTTTCATACCCCATTTAATGGGCTTTTTTAGTACAAAAATAGCCTTTTCGACCTCTCTCGGTGCTGGGGTAAAATCGGTGGCAACTCAGTTACAGAACTTGTTATATTTGGCGTAAATACTTTTCTTAAATGTTCAACAAACAGATCTCATTTTTCAATATTGTTTCTAGCCCAACCTCGGTCTGATTTCCTTAAAGGATGCTTACATAAGATAGGTCTTTTTAAATTTTTCGTTGCACGCCATAATGTCAGTTCTCGATGTTGTATCAAAATTTTCAAGATATCTGTTTAATGAAACAGTTTTCTTATGTTCAAGTAGCTTTCCTAATTTTTTGGTGCATTCTTTCAACCGTTGCCTAAGTTGAGGAGATATGTGCTGTTGCCACTTTCTTCGGGCTCTTCTTTTTTCATTCAAGTGTCGTTCGACATCGGCAGACAAAATAATATTTTGTCTGTTGTATCGGGAGGTTTGGGTAGCAAGTTTGAGATTAAGTTCAAAATTTTGAATAGAGAGGTCAATATATTTCGGTGTTCTTAGCGATATATTTTCCGAAGAATGTGTACTAATGAATTTTTTATATTTCAACCAATTTGTTGTTTTACCTTTCAGTGCTAAGTCACCAGCGGGGGGTACAATTCCTCGGGGGTTTAAAATAGTAACAACTGTAGGTGTGTGATCAGATGAGAGATCCAATAATGGTTCTACATGGACCAATTCTCTTGCAATAGACATTGTTATTCCAAAGTCTATCAGATCGGGTATTTTCCGACGATCTGTTGGCCAGTACGATCACATCCTTTTTTAGGAGAAAAAAAAAAACAATCTTGAAGTGAAGTTTTCAAGCCGCCGAGTTTCATCCAATAGTGGTTAAAATAATTTTTTTTTTAACAAAGATTGTTCTTGAAACATCAAACTACAATATTGCATAGAAAAAATTATTTTAGATAAGTTAAGTTAAAAATAAAAGTATTCAAAAATCCATGACGCCATTTGGTATTAAAACAGCGAAATGGTTAAATTGATATTTCAAAGTAATGCACTAATGTAATTTTAAAATTGGCGTTAAAAAATATGATAGTTGGAAATTCCTAAATCGCACTAATGAAGTTATTATTGAATATTTGGCAAATTTCTATTTTAATAATCGTTAGCAATCTAATGCTAAGGTTTTTTAATTTATTTTATAAGACTTTTCCTTAAGAGCTAAGATGCAAACACTGAGTCCAAGACATAGTAAGGATATTATTTATTTTTTTTTTTTTGTTTTGTTTTCTCAAGTTCTTAAAATCTGCGTACAAGGAGAATAAAAATTTTTTAAATATCAGACGTATTATTATACAAAAACTTTGTCTTTTAAACCCTTTTTTAACCCCAAAACTTGAGATTGCGCACCTTACAAGAAATACAAGTCTATTAGTTTTATAATTTACAACGTATCAGAGAACTGCAAAATCAACTCTTTTCTTGATTTAATCATACACAAAAATTCTTGTTCGCTTTTAATAATTCAACAAAATTCACTGTAGAATAAAATCAGCATCATGTTACTGAACACTGTTAAGTGATTACATTTGCATAAAACATAAACGACAGATGATTCACACTGATTCCAATTACGCGTTCAGTAACATGATGCTGATTTTATTCTACAGTGAATTTTGTTGAATTATTAAAAGTGAATAAGAATTTTTGTGTATGATTAAATCAAGAAAAAAGTTGATTTTGCAGTTCTTTGCAACGTATACAGGTTTTAATAAGATCTACGGGTTGTTTCAATAAATTTTTATGCTTTTGTTGGAATATATCTAAAAAATTCCATATACAAAAAATTATATTTGTTTTAGCATATGTTTCACAAATAAATATAGTTATTAAAATTGAATATGTATAAACGTACATATCTATATATATGTATATAAAATATATAATATAAAAATATTGACCATTTACATATAAATCACAATTTACCACCCTGACAGATGTCTATACAGTATTTTATCCTATGTCTACTCATATGATGGCACTTTTCTTTTAGTTTAATCCTATCAAATACGTGTGTAAGTCAATTGAATAGAATTATGGAGCGGTAGCACATGTTTTTTCTATTTTTTAAGGCTTTTAAAAATCATCTGATCTCATGCAAAAAAAAAAACAACAACAACAACAACAACATAATGACCAATACTAAGATAAAGTGTTAACAAGAATACAACATGTATAAGCACATCAACAATAACAGCAGGAGCAGCAGCAGCAACAATAGCCAAGACTAAAAAGAAGAATAGAACATGGAAGAGCACACGTTTTCTAATAGGATTTAAACAACAAAAGGACTTTTTATAAGGCTATGATATTACATAAAGAAAAGAAATAACGGTATTGTGGACAAACTCTTGATTTTTATGACAATGAATTGCAAAAAAATAAAAAAAAACGAACCGAATAATATTAAGAAACCATGAAAAAAGTCACTTTTCATCATAATTCTGACATGCGTATCAATATAGTACACAATTACTGCGAAGACACATTGGGTCAGCGACTTTACGGCCAAATGAAATCTGGTGGAGGGAATTATAGGACATAAGAAAATATTTATATGATACCCAGCAAAACTTTGGTAATGGGTGCGATATGCTCATGCGTTACCTCGTAATGATAGCTCGTTACCTTTTTTATTATTTGCAAGCATAAAGTAAGAAGTAACTCATTATTGATTACGTAATATATGATTTATAAATGTAAAGTAATAATTGAAATATTTTTGAAAATCTATTTTTAGACACATTACTTTGTGTGTTTTTGTAAGCAAAAGGGTAATTTATGTTCGTTTTGATAACACTAGCGAAAAAACGAAGCGCAACAATTCATTTAAGTTTGAAGCAATCAAATACTATATGTGCGATAGCTCAGTGGGTAGAGTTCTTGGCTGGCAACCAGATTTCCCTGGTTCGATTCCCATCTTGACCACATTGTTTTTTATTACAAATAATTTAAATAAAATATTTGTAATAATTTTTTTAAAAATCTATTTTTAGACACATTACTTTTTCCATTCTCGTAACCATATAAGTAACCCCTTACATTATCACCTCGTATAAAATTCATCAATGAAGTAAGGTGTAAAGTAATCCATCGGCCTCTATGGCTATACATTACTTTACCCATTAATGTGTGGTTTTGCTGGGTAGGAAAAGGCTTCTAAAAGAATAAACTGAAATCAGGATTGGAACAAGCTGTAAGATATTCTTGCAAATTGAAATTAGAAATTCCGTATTGCCAAAATTTGCCTGTATTCAATTGCCGTCGAATGATGTCAATTTAAACTGTATTTAAATTATATCATTAGCAGGGTCCTTTGGTTTTTAAATTTGGATGGAAGAAAATAATTTTACTCAAATTATACGACAGAAAAAATCTACAAGTTTCCCTCATATGGGGACAGTGGTCGTCTTATTAGGTTCATTAAATACACTCAAAGAAAATTTTTTCAAAATATATATTCAATTAAACAATATTACAATTGGTGAAACGGTATGTTAAAATTAGAAATTCTTTCTTAAAAATTATAAAACATTCAATTAATATGATGAAGCGTTTCATTGTTACACTCTAATTAATTTTTGTTTAAATTTACCCAACTTAAAGTGAAAACTGTTCTCATAAATGAAATAATTGCACACATTATGCGTAAGTCGAGTAGACACAAAAGGTGCATATTTACATTAATAATGTGTACCCAATTTTCGCAATTAAGTGTAATTTTACAATTTCTGTTTGTAAAAATACCATAAAAATTTCGATACACAGCTTAAAAATAAAAAAAAAATCAATTTTAAAAAATATTTTATTAATAAAACCATACAATAATGATTGAGCCAAACAGGCGACTATTTCTTATAGAAAAAAACCTCAGATTCTTTTGATTTTTTTAATATCCCAGCAAAACCACATACTACCAAATAATGGGTAAATAAATGTATAGCCATTGGGACCGATGGATTACTTTACACGTTACTTCATTGATGACTTTTATACGCGATGAGCCTCAAAGTAATGTATATACCCATTACTTTAGAGGTGATAATGTAAGGGGTTACTTATATGGTTACGAGAACAGAAAAAGTAATGTGTCTAAAAAAAGATTTTTAAAAAAGAGGAATTTTTATTAAAAAATTATTACAAATATTTTATTTAAAATATTTGTAATTAATAACAATGTGGTCAAGATGGGAATCGATCCAGGGAAATCTGGTTGCCAGCCAAGAACTCTACCCAATGAGCTATCGACGCATATAGTATTTGATTGCCTTAAACTTAAATGAATTGCTGCGCTTCGTTTTTTCGCTAGTGTTATCAAAAAATACATTACCCTTTTGCTTACAAAAAGACACAAAGTAATGTATCTAAAAATAGATTTTCAAAAATATTTCAATTATTTTTTTACATGAATAAATCATATATTACAACATCAATAATCAGTAACTTATTACTTTATGCTTGCAAATAATGAAAGAGGTAACGAGCTATCATTACAAGGTTACGCATGAAAATATCGCACCCATTACCAAAGTTTTGCTGGGATAGAAAAAACCCTAGATGCGGATTACATTTTCTTATAGAAAAAAAACTTTTAATACGGAAACTTTTCTTATTAAAACTTTTGTTTCTGAGATTTTTTTTATATAGAAAATCTTTAAATTTTTTCCTTTAGAAAAAGCTAGGATGTTGAAGTCCTCTAACATAGAGATTTTCTTATGACCTAATCCTCTGAATCTGAGGATTTTTTTTGTCTATAGAAAAAACGCAGATTCTTGAAATTTTTCTCTGCAACAAATTATAAGAATTGTTTTCTTTAGCATAGGTCCTAGATTTTGGCGATGTTTTTATGCAGAAAAATTTTCAGTTCTTTAGAACTTTTTCCAATAGAAAAATACTTCGATTCTGTGGAATTTTTTCTATACAAAAGTTTTAGATTTTAAGTATATTTTTTCCTATATAAATAGCTTTAGATTATGAGAATTTTTTTAATAGAAGATATCTCAGATACTTTCAACTATTTCTTATAGATTTTTTTTTTTTTTTAAATTCTGAAGACTCTTTTCTACTAAAATTATCTGAGATTCAAAGGAATTTTTCCTACATAAAAAATCTTAGATTTTGAGGTTTTTTATATAGGAAATTTTACTTCTTCAAAACTTGAAGTTTTCCTAACATCGCGGTTTCTGCACCCAGAAAACAGTATCAGATGTGGCCACCGAATTTGTTGCCAATCGAATTCTGGCGGTTACGATAACTGTTTTCATATTAAATTATATGTTTAGCCAATATTCAGTTGTACAATTTAATATTTATATTCCACAGAAATATTATTATGCTCCACAATTTTTTTTTTTTTAATTTTATTTTTAGATTTTTCCGGTGGCGAATCTGGGCATTCAGATTCATAGTTCACACTCTTGCTTAATTTAATTTATTTAATTATTTTCCAATACAACAAGATTTAAAATCTTATAATTATAGTAAAAGATTTTTACATTGAACATTTAATAATTTAATTGATATATGCACCACAACTAATTTTAATTTTCTTTGAAATATTTGCCATTTAAAATTTTGAATAAATTATTTTAATTAATAAAATAATTTGTAAATGTTTGCCTTTTCCGATATTTTAACTCGGAAATTTGGAGTAATCAGCTACCTCTACCCACCACACCACAAACACTTATAAATTTTGACGGCTAATTTTGAATTTAAACAATTTGTTAGGAAAAAAAAATATTAGTATAAAATTTATTTATCAATACCAATCATTAGTGACGTCTATTATCAATACAATCCACAATTCAGTTGCTTCGACTGAAATTCTAATTAAATTATATATTTGATCAGCATAATCGTACTTGTAGTTACCACTTTTGAATATCGACAATCTTTTAATAAATTTGATAAAATGCACCGAATTTCTATAACATATTTATTTAGTGAATGTTATAGAAATTTGGTACAATCAATCAACGAATTTTATTGTTAAAAATGATTGGAAATACCAATAATGGAATAATAGAATTGTTTTTTGTTTTTTTCCCCCTTTTTTTAATTACCAATACAACATTTTTGCTTTATTAATGGATTTTAGGTTATTCCAAATAAAATTAAATCCTCACAATTAAATGTTTATGGTTTTGGACAATTCTTTTCTCTGGGTGTGGGATGATTTGTAGCATTAATTTTAGTATCTTTCCAAAATCTGGTAATTTTTGTTGAAACAGTCCTCAGAAGCTGAGGATTTTTCTGTATGAAAAAATCAGATGTATTTTATAGACACAAAATTTGAGGTTTTTATACAGGAAAAATTCTTCAAATTGGAGGCTTTTTTTCTTTAGAAAAAGTTCCTTAGAATCTCAGGATTTTTCTAAAGAAAATCCATCATAGATTGTGTGGAATTTTAAGAATTAATTTCTACAAAAATTTTTCAAAATTTTTAGCACGTTGGCTGCCAAAGCCTTTTTAGAATTTTGATCGTTCAGTAGCAATGTGACTTAACAATTTTGGTCACCTGAGGCCAACAACTTATTTTTGTTCTTTTTTGTTTCTTAGTGCCTAAAAATAAGTTTTGACTACTCACGACTTTATTTTGGTCCCTAATTTTGCAGTTATAACGGTTTTTTGGTGTCGCACATTTTTGTGCGACATGGCATGGGAGAACATAAAACATGTTTTTCTACTGATCTCTAAATTGAATTTCTAATTTTAAGTTTATAGTTTTTCTACTGATCTCCATTTGAATTTACATACATATATATTTTTATATATTTTTTTGTTCATAAATGAATTGATTTTTAAAAGAATTAATAAAGAGACAAATTTAAATTTCCAACATTTTTATTATCCAAAAAAATACCATTAAAAATAAACAGCGGCCATGGGAAATACACCAAAATGTTCACCACAGGCCAGAGAATCAAAATTCCATATTAAAATGTACGAAAATGTGCGACGTGGCCTCAGGGTAACATTTAGGTGTCGCAGGAAAATGTGCGACGTTTCCTCAGGGTAACATTTAGGTGTCGCACGAAAATGTGCGACGTGGCCTCAGGGTAACATCTGGGTGTCGCATGAAAACGTGCGACGTGGCAGCCAACGTTTTAAAGGAGTTCACAAGCTGTACTAAGTATTGTATTGTTGTATGCCCCATTAATAATCTAATTTTAATTTTAAGGACGATTTTCTGTTGTGTTTTCCTTTTCTTTGTACACCTTAACATAGAACACTAAACATAGGTACACATGTTGTATCGTACTATCATATATTTTTGTATCTATTTTAAAATTGAGTTTTAACAACTCTGTTTCCAATAGCTCAATACAACACTTAGCATATCTCCTGTGAACAATATAATTATTATTATTGTTTAATATAGGGTCCGCCAAATAACTTTTTTTTTTTTTTGAAAATGCTATAAAAAAACTACTGCATATTTTCTTAAATTTCTTTTTTTATTTGAAAGTACAATCCTTCCAGTTAATAATGGAAAAATTTCATTCAAATGGCTGTCTCGGCTGGCCATGCAGTAGCCTACACGATCGGTCCAATTTTTAAGCACATTATCGATTGTGTGCAGCTGTATTTCACCAATGGCTTCGCGAATATTGTCCTTTAAAGCGTCAATTGTCTCTGGCTTGTCGGCGTAACACTTATCTTTGACGGCACCCCACAAATAATAGTCCAACGGTGTAAAATCGCAGCTCCGAGGTGGCCAAACGACATCATCTCTGCGGCTGATAATGCGATCTTCAAAAACAGGGCGCAAAGCATCGAGTGTAGCTTCGGCTGTGTGGCACGTAGCACCGTCCTGTTGAAAATTAGTTTAACATGGCCCGATAACGCTCGCCATTGACTGTAACGGCCAGCCGAGCCAGCCATTTGAATGAAATTATTTTCCATTATTAACCGGAAGGATTGTACTTTCAAATAAAAAAATAAATTTGAGAAAATATTCAGTAGTTTTTTTATAGCAATTTCAAAAAAAAAAAAGTTATTTGGCGGACCCTATATAATTTTGTTAGTAATTATACCTTGTGTACATTGGAACGGACCTTTTGCTTACTCGTACTATTAAATAGTTTATTTTTAGCTGGAAATTGTCTAGTTTTGATCAATATGATGAAACATTGGCCTAGTGTGCGACTTATCCTCATATAAAGGACATATTTCAAACGAAAGTGTAATATATATGAATGCGTAAATGTATGTAAGTAATTTGATGGGTTTTGACATTTTTATTAGTTTATTGTACACTCTACATATACACACACTCACACTCACACATGCAAAGAAATTAATATCCTGCTTAAGTTGAGCTAAGCCTATCACACCTTTACGCTTTTACATTAAACGGAATGTTGAATGTGTTGCGAAATTTGTTTTGTTATTGTAGTATTTTATCGGCAAAAAAGGACTTTATAGTTTTTAACAATGTAAGAACCTTTTTTTTTTTTTTAAAAAAAGTATGCGTAACGACCTTTTAAATTGGATTAAGAAGTAGTAAGAGCCAGTTTTTGACTTTTATTTTTTTTAATTTCAAAGGACACACAATGACCCAATATTTGAAGCAAGGATGGATTGATGTTCATTTTCTTCTATGTGTGATTTGTAATGGTAGCACGATAAAAAAAATGTACATGAATGAATATTACTTAGTACATGCATGGGTTTGACTTTATTATTATTTTGGGTGTTTTAAGAGTATTAAAAATATGCCTTCGGTTTTGTTTTGGCATTACACGAATTGAGGCATAAAATCTTGTTAAGCAAAACTAAGGCTTTGACAAAGAAAATGAGAGCAAACAGTAGTTGTAAAGGATTTTAAAGTAGAATGAACATTTATTGTTTATTAAAAATGTGTTAAATTATGAAAGTTACAAGGTGTTCCAAAATGAATCACCACATTGAAAGATGTTATAACTATTGCAAATGGCGACAACTGTCAGTTTTGTTGTAATATTTGTGCGGTAAACAGATACAGCTTACACATCGACAAATCATGAGACACTCCTCAAGAACGTGCAATACTCTGGACTACTTTTTACGAAATAATTCGTCAGTGATGCCTCAGGCCTATTTTCATCGGATATGTAAACCAAAAAACGTTCTTTCTGGTGCACTGAGAATCCACGTATCATTTGTGAAGAACAATTACATCCGCTCAAAGTTACTGCATGGTCCATGATCAACGAGATTTTATTGCCGAAAATTGATAATTTGGGAATGGAGGGCATGCAGTGCCAACAAAACGGCGCAACTGTACACAGATTGCGAGAAAATGGACGTGTTTAAACCAGTGTTTCCGGTTTACCTAATGTCTCTTTTTGGCGATATGCAGTGAATAACAAGATTACCCCATTTAACAGCTCCAGATTTTTTTTAGTCAGGTTTTTTGAAGTCACAGGTTTATGTAAACAAGCCGCTGAAAGATTTTAAGGAAAATAACTGACAAAAGTGCGAGAACTTATCGCCCGAAGTTATCTCCAGAACAATGGAAAAAGTGTTAAAAAAAACACGCCAAATGATCACCAAACACTGGCGGAACCCTTTTGACCAATAAAACCTTTAACAATTTATTGAAAAAAAAACTTAAATGTCGTAATAACATAAAAAAAATTAAGTATGTCAATATTTTTAAATATATTGTATAAAAACATCAGTTAGAATAGTTAAAAAAAAGTGGAAACTTCGAAATATTTGATTATATAAAATATACCTAAAATGTGTCAATTGAAGACAGCTCTTCATTTACAAAATAACTTTACTTAAAAAAGTTTGTAAGTTAAAATAAATGAAAATATCATTTAAAAGAAATGATATTTCATTTAAAAACCGGTCTTCTTAATTTTCATTTAAATTAAATGCCATTTGTTATTTATTTTTAAATGTTGATTAATCAACTAACACATCCGTAAGAAACAACTGATATAACACTATGGAACATTTTTGGGATTATTGTCTGGGGGTGAGAAATTCCAAGTCAGGGTGATGGTACTAGGTCAGTATAGTAAAACCCTCAAAGGATTTGGCGTTCGTATGTGTCAGTTTTTTTATGACATTTAAAATTTTTTCCTTATCTTGATGTTTTTTCGCTTAGTTGTAACATTTTGGCAAAAACGTAGTTTAACATAACTCGAGAACCACTTGTCCGATTTTGCTAAAATAAACTCAAATTTAGAATTACAATTTCTTTAATCCGTTTATATAACGTTTTTCTTTATAATGAACAGTTTTCCCGGTAAAAATAAATTTGTGGAGACAAAAAAAAAATTTTTTTGCCTAAAAATTAAAATTTTTTTTTTTAAATTCATAAAAAATCCAAAATGGAAAAAGGATCAAGTGTTATTAATTTCATGTAAAGTCACATAACCTATAAACAAATTGCGACATAGATCATAGAAATCGATTAACGCGTTCTGCTTTTATTTACAATTAAGTGAAGGTATCCCATTTTGACAAGAATATTGATATTTGTTTTTATTCAAAAAAGTGTCATTTATCGCCTTTTTTATAAGTTTTCCCCAATAACGCCAGACTTCTGGCCATAAACTACTAAAAAAATTAAGTAAACATTTTTATAATTTTTTATTTTTATTTTATTTATTTATTTTTATTTTTTTTAATAAATATTGCCTAGACTTTTTCGATGGTGGTTGTTCGGGACTAGTGGCTATCATCAGCTTCTGAACCACACATAATGTCAATGTGTGACTCCACTGTTGGCCCTTCTGCATCTCCTGAAAATTCTTTATCATCAAGATCATCCTTGTCTTGCCACACAAGCTTACTCCACCAGCAAATTTCCGCAATTATTGCACTCGGCGACTTTTTGCCTCTATATCTGTAAGTTTTTGTTTCATTAAAATGAGTTTGAAAAAATAAAAAATCAGTATTACCTCATTTCAAATGGCATAGCAACTTGATGATAGCGTTCACCTTGTTCATCAGATTCGGTAGCCAATTGTTTGCTGAAGTAGTCCAGATGATGATGTAAAGAATGGATTTTCAAGGACATGTGGACACCAATTTCCGAGAATGCTCTTAACATCCTTGCGACAGAAACATCGTAGTTGTTAGAACGATGCTTTCCCAACAAGCCTTCTATAATTTCCCCTTTTTTTATGTGTTGAGACATATTGACCACAGCAGTAGCAAAAGCTATTTATATCTGGCTTGCACAGTTCCATGTTCTGTTCAGTTTTGTTCACTTTTAAAAAACTGGAGAATAATCACTTTTACTGTTCGCGTTCGTCGGCACTTGTTGAATGACAAAAATCACAGAACCAGTGTGAGAAAGAGAAGAAGTATAATGACAATGCATGTTTTATGTGGACATTACAGAACCAGTGCTGCCACATCAATATTTCTCTTTTAGTACAATAGAAAAATATGAGAGAGTTCGGCTTGTGAGTGTCAATGTTTTCTCCAAATAATGTTGTGCATATCTGGAGCAAATTTTTGAAATTCAAATATTTACCTAATTGTGAATAAATGAGAAACGCGAGCATCGATTTTCATGATCTATGCCTTATTTTTGCTCATGAGTTATGTGACTTTACGCGAAAGTAATTAGTTTTGGCACTTTTTTCCATTTTGGATTTTTTATGAATTTAAAAAAAAAAAATATTTAAATTTTTAGGCAAAAAATACTTTTTTCCCTTCATACATTCATTTTTAACTTCGAAAGTGTTGCACATATAGGAAAACGGTATAGAAACAGATTAGAGAAATTGTAATTCTTAATTTTTCTAAATTTGTTTCGTCAAAATCGGACAAGTGGTTCTCCAGTTATGTTAAACTACGTTTTTGCCAAAATGTTACAACTAAGCGAAAAAACATCAAGATAAGGAAAAAATTTAAAAGGTCATAAAAAAACTGACACATACGAACGCCAAACCCTTTGAGGGTTTTACTATACTGACCTAGTACCATCACCCTGACTTGGTATTTCTCACCCCCCAGATTGGCAGTTGTACTGTGTAATCAGTTAAAATAAATGTCAAAATTTAACCCACCAATACTTAAAAAATAAATGTTTTTTTCATTTATTTAAAATTATTTCCGTTTTTGTATTTTATGTTTTTTTTAATATACTCGTACAATACAAAATTTATGTATGCATATGAAGCTATAGACACTTTTTGTGTGAATGTGTTTATACATGTATGTGTTTTTATGAAGTTTTTGTAATTTGTATTGAAAAATTTTGTATATATACAACCAAATTAAATAAAAAAACAAATTGAAATTTTTTGAATATTTTTTTTTATTTGAAACAGACAGCAAACAAAATTTGAATTTGTAATAACTGTTACGGACACAAATAAACCACAAGTTTCCGTTTCGTGGGTAAATTTTTATTAAATTTCAAACAAATGAAAAAAATAAATGAAACTGAAAAAAAGTGGTAAATGATAGTAAATTATTTAGAAAAAATTTATAAAAAAGTTAATATAGATATTTCTTTGAAAAATAAATGTATGTTACTTTATTTTTAAATGAACAGAAAACTTTTTTTATTAAACTACAAACAGTTAACTACATAATATTCGGAGTGTTACTAGGAAAGTGTTTTTTTTTCGGATATGTGATAGAGTCGACAGAAAGAAAAGAAATAAAGGTTTCATATTATTGATGAAAATATTTAACAAATCGTTTTTCATTAATTCTGTATCATATTTACAATGCTTTTATTAATATGATAACGTTTTTGATAATATTCGAATATTTCAGAATATTTTATTTTATCTTTAAAATAATAAAATCTTTTTACTTTCTTCAATTTATTTAAAGTATATAAAATATTATTAATATCTGAAAACTGATTAATTCTAAGCCGATTTAACCATCACGGCCCGTAGATAAAAGTTGCCCCCCCGAGCCGTTTGGTATTGTAAATGAGCAAAATCGGCGAGGCGGCAAAAAAGTTATAGTGAATAAAATGTTTTGTCTCAGATTTTTACCAGACTTTGAGAGATGGATAATGTTTGATATTCACCTCAAAATTGTATTTAATTGTTTTTCAAAACAAAATTTTTTCTATCGCAAAAATATTTTTCACCAAAAACGATTTGCCATTTTCTTAAAACCCATATGAAGAATAAATAGATTCTTATATATCCACAAACAGTGGCGTGCCCAGGATTTTGTTTCGTGGGGGGGGGGGTCCAAAATATATTTTCTAAACTATTTTCAAAGGCAGTGGTTGCGCATCACTAAAATATTTGATTTATAAAAAATTATTTTTATTCTAATTCTTTAAAATATTTCAATTTAGGTTGGCTCAAGTAACTTTAATGTTTATAATTTTTGATTTCATCACATTTGGGGCCATTTCTTCAAATTAGTGTTATTTTACATAATGAATAAAAGCCTCAATCTAATTAATAAAAATATGCCACAAACTTAAGCTTAGGGCTAATTTTCATTTGGTTGGGCTAATTTTTAATTATATTTTTAGTGTTAATTTTTATTGTGAAACTTTGCCCAAATTTTACCCGAATTTATAGACCATTTTAAAACGATTAGATTGTTTCAAAAATTTTGGAATGACTCCATATGTAATTTATATTCAAAAGTAACAAATAAAATTAAATAAATACTTGTTGAAATTTAATAATTTTTTTAATTGCGTTTGGTATTTTTTTAATTTAAATTGATCTCTTTAAGTATCAATTTCGAATTTTTTAATTTTATTTGTAATTTTTTGTATTTTCTATTTCTATTCTTTTATTTCGGATTTTTTTTTTTTTTTTTATTTCAATTTTTATTTTTGGGCAATTTTATGTGTTTTTTATAAAAAAAAACTTTATTTTTATATCTCTATATCTATAACTGCGAAATATAACAATTATATTATACTCGTATGCCCTGCATTTACAAAGACATAATTTATTTGTTAGGTTTTCTTATGTTTAATATTTTATCACATTATAAATAGAAAAATTTCAAATATTTTTATGACAAATATTTTTATTTACATTTAAAAGAGAAATGCCAAAAATTGCCAAGACTTGGCAGCATTTTTATAAAATCTTACTTTTAAACAACTAAAACTACTTTGAAAGTCTATATGTGTTGTTAATTAAATATTTTCAATTTTAAATACATATGTTTTGATATAAAAACAAACTCATAAATCTGAAATTTGGAGAATTCTAGTTAAGACTTAATGTGGTATTGAATCTCAGATTTTTAATTAAAAAAGTAATACATTTGAAGACACGAATTTTTTTGTTTTAAAGAAAATATACAAATAAAATAATTCCACTTAGTACCTGTGCGATATAGCTAAATAAATTCTATACTAAATACAAATTGACAAAAGATTTTAAAATTCCTTTAACAAAATCTTTGAACAATTTTTAAAATTTCATAAAAATTTGGATACTTAAATTTTGTTTAGATTTTATTCACAAACAAAACAAAATGCAACATTTAAAAATAATTATTTTGTTGTTTTGCAATACTGAGTATAGTCGACGGGTAAATCAACCTTTAATTACTCCTTTTTTAGAAAACGTTCGAAAAATATAAAAGGCGTTAAATTAAATAAAAAAGGCAATTGATCGGCTTTTAAAAACTTAAGTGTATTTGTGGTTGTTTTTACCCAAATGTTTTACCCAAATATTACGAGTATGGCATTAATTAACAATAAAGAAAGGATAAGTATAGATATTTCATCGAAAGAAGCGGCCAAATAAAATTTTTTATATATTACAAGGTTCGGTAACTGAGAGGAAATTGAGCAAATTTCACTTATTTCAAAGCAAATTCTTCTCATTTCTGCACAAATTTTAGCAAAATCTGGTAAAACCCTGTTGGACTTGCAAAAAAATCAATTGGTCTTGCAAAGAAAATCAATCGGGACCAAAAATACAAGCTTTTTGTATATACATATGTATACTAAACATATTTAAAAAATTTTATTTTGGAAATAATTTCGGGGTGCCCAGGCCCCCCCCCCTGGGCACGCAACTGTCCACAAATATTAGGTTTTATGATTTGAAATTTTATTGTTAGACTCAGAATATTATGTAGTTAACTGTTTGTAGTTTAATACAAAAGTTTTCCGTTCCATTTAAAAATAAAGGAACATACATTTATTTTTCAAAGAAATATCTATATTAACTTTTTTATACATTTATTCGAAATGATTTAGTATCATTTACCATTTTTTTCAGTTTCATTTATTTTTTTCATTTGTTTAAAATTTAATAAAAATTTACCCACACGGAAACTTGTGGTTTATTTTTGTCCGTAACAGTTATTACAAATTTCAATTTTGTTTGCTGTATGTTTCAAAAAAAAAAATATTCAAAAAATTTCAATTTGTTTTTTTATTTAAATTGGTTGTATATATACAAAATTTTTCAATACAAATTACAAGAACTTCATAAACACACATACATACACAAACACATTCTCACAAAAAGTATCTATAGCTATGCATACATACATTTTGTATTGCACGAGTATATTAAAAAAATAACAAAAAATACAAAAAGGGAAACAATTTCAAATAATGAAAAAAAAACATTTATTTTTTAAGGAATTAGTAGGTAAAATTTTGCCATTTATTTTAACTGATTATATCATTTGTTTCTTACGGATGTGTCAGTTTGTTAATCAACATTTAAAAATAAATAACAAAATGCATTTAAGTTAAATGAGAATTAAGTAGACCGGTCTTTATTTGAAATATAATTTCTTCTAAATGCCATTTTCTGTTATTTTAACTTACAAACTATTTTAAGTGTAGTACTCAGTAGTTATGTGAAGATTTAATAAATAAAGAAGAGCTTAGAAAAACAACACAATGGTTTCTCAATTTGAAATTTGAATTCGAACCCTTTAGGAAACCTTTTCTAGGAATTAATGCTATCGAAATAATGATGAAAATACAAATGTGTATTTCTCACTTACGTTTTGGGGTATAGAGGTTTTATTCTTTCATTGTTTTTATGGCATTTACCATAAACTTACAAATTTACTTAATATGTTGTCAAAATATTATCTTAAAATCGAAATAGCAATTAAAATAACACTATCTTAACATGTCATCTGACATTTAACAAATTTTCAACAATTTTCCAAACCCAAGCATAAATATTATAGAAACCTTAGTATTCCTTTTAAATTCATAATATACAAACATACAAGTACATGTTAATTACTCACACTAACAAGAACATACATAAAATACTATTTTTTTTTTTTTGAAAGCTGCACAAAAGTCAAACTACTTAAAACACCCTTTATAACAACAAAGATTTTTCTTTCATTCTAAAAATTTTCATTATCCATACATTGAGACAAAACAGCACACAAACACAATGTAATCTTTCACTACATCAAACATCATACTATATTTCTGTTCAGAATACTATATTTCTGTTCAGAATCTGTGAATACTACAACTATATGTATCTTCGGCTTAATTTGAAGAAATTGAAATTGAACATCGTAACAAATAATATTATTCGTAAGATAAAGATAACTTAACCAAAGCTCCACTACTTGAAATTAAACTTAATAGACTCTTAAACCAGCAGCTTTCTTCCCAACATACCAAATGACTTGAGAAAAATTTTATTATAAGCCTTAAGCTTGAAAAAGACTTGAGAATATATTGAAAAAGGCTAGCGTAACAATTGTAGAAAAATCATAATGGAACCCTCGTGAAAATATTATGTGCGTATGTTTACTATAAGCTTATTCTTGCAATTGTAGAATAAGCTAACAAAAATAATATTGTATTAACTTGCGTATAGAAAAGCTTATTTGACTCAATATATTTATAAGCTTTTTTACATAACTGTAGAATAAGCTTTACATATAATATATTATTAAGTGTTGAAAAAGAGAAATCACAATTATTTTCTTTAATTTAATTTCATTTTTTTTTTATTTTAATTCGGATATAAATAATAATAATTTATTTTAAATATAAATAATTATAATTCATTTTAAATAAAAAAAAAATATATATATCATTTCATATATAAATAATAATAATTAATTTTAACCATAAATAAAATAATTAAATTTAATATGCAAATGCACGTTCACTTTATAAAATTTACAACCAAATGAACACGCAAAACACGTTTGACAAATTAAAAAAAAAAAAGTAGCGGCACTTGTTGTATGCATTATAAGCGTAGAACAAAGACAACAAGACTATAATGTATTGAAAAATATTTCCATTTCAATCGTCATATTGCGTTTTTGTTGTATGTTGTTTATAAGCATACTTGAGAAAAAGTTATGTATAATAATCTTTTCTCAAGCATTGCTAAATACTGCTTGTAAATTCAAATTTTATAAACATTATAATAAACGAAATTAAGAAAAGCTTGAAACACACTATTAATATAAGCTCATTCTCAAGTTTTATTGCAGTTTGATTGCTATATGGTATATTGGATTATTTTTATATCCTCCACCATATATGGTGGTAAATGTCGAAATTTAGGTCTAAGACCCCATAACATATATTTGGACAAATCCCAGAAACAGTCCACCAACCAAAATTTTTTGAAATTTATCCAACTTAATTTATTTTCAATGGAACATTAGACTAGATATCTAATATTATAAATGTAAAAATAAAATGTATTTGGATGATCATTAATAAAAAAATTATTACCAAATCCTACCCAACCACCGATCTCTTACTGTTATACAAAAGATTAACATTTTTTTAAGTGTTCATATCATTACCCCAGCAAAAATAAATGGAAATGAGTCTTAAGGAATACATTTTTCATTGATTCCAAAGTATCGTTTAGTTCTGATTTTCCTCTTCCAAGGCAGTTCATTTTCACAACTTTCAAAGATGTGATTTTTTGAACAAATTTATCACTTTTTGTGTCTATGACGGGAAACTTATTTTAAAAACAACCAAAGTTAAACATTAATCATAGATATTTCTCTATAAATTTGACATTTATAACTATGCTTTAAATTTAATAGATTTTAAATTCTTAAAATCGCCAAATTCCAAAGTTAACAGACAACATTAGCATGGCTGACAATGTTCCACGAATCCTGTTAAAAAATAATTTTTTATATCTGTTAAGTGTGCTAAAATTTTTAAGAGGACAAAAAACTCACCCAGTGTCCGCAATTTCGCTAATAAAAAGTGGTAAGACGACATAACAAGACCCGCCTGTAAGACCGCCTAAAAAACGACCAATCATTAAAAACTCGACACTTTGGGCATAATATATTAAAACCCATAGGCACTGTAAAAGCGTATCATAGATTAATAAGTTATTTTAAATTACAATGCTGATACATCAACGGTCATAAATTTTACAATTTGAGATAAGCGCGCTAAACTATTGATCTATAAGCTATATATTACAAAAGGTACTCACGATGAAATAATGCACACAATGCTAAAATGCACAGTTTACGCCGTCATTACTACTCAAGATTGAGAAAATGCAAAATTCAGTAGGATGATTTTTGCATCGTGTGCAAATCACGCTCGTGAAACCCTCATAAAAAGCAGTAAAGATCAGCATATCTCTTAATGACCATCGATCTGCAAAATTTTTACATTAATGTGTCCCGACAGCACCTAAGCAATGCATATTAAGCAGCACATCATAAAATAATGTTTGCCGGGACAACCCAACTTCATACGAAACATAATAACTTACCATATGGGGTAATGCAATTAAATATAAACACATTTTCCGTCCAATTACATTTTGCAAAAAACCAACACCTATATTTCCGCATAAACTTCCGAGTCCTAACATTGAGCCAATCCATGATGCTTCATCTACGGTAACTGGAAAATCTAAAGGTGATAGTGCGGAATGCAGTCTTGAAAGTGTTGGTGAAAGCCAACCCAAGCCCAATCCATGGGAAAATGTTAATATGCTAACTTAAAAGAAAGTATTGTAACAAAAACTATTATAATTTAATTAAACATAAAATGTTACAGAACACTTAACACTGAATCCATCACTTTACGGTCCGTCGCCTAGTGATAAGGCTGGATCAGTCAGACGTAAACGTATCTCTCTATCGCAAATTTAATTAGTTAAATAAGAATAGATGTTGTGTTGCTTTTTTCATACTTTTGCCTTGAACATATATAATTAATTTCATTGATTAAATTTTACAAATCAAAGGAACCAAAAAATGTTCGTAACAGAATCAAAAAACAAATTACACGGTGCTATACTGAAAAAGAACTTGCGAAATGACCTAGTGTAGGTTGTAGGTCTAGCTGAGTGTATTATATAACCGGTTTTAAAAGTTGCAATATACGACAAAATCAAACAATGTAAACAAGTTGGTCGTTGGCTTAGAACGTTAAGGCGCTATGAAAAGTATTCACAAAGCAGATTCTACTTTATTTATTGGATTTCAAATTAACAACATTGTATTTTTATTAAATTTCGTACATTTTTGGTTATTTTTTAACTTAACATGAAAATTAAATCGCCATCTAGCGGAGAAAAAAACTGTTTTCTTAATAATGTAATGTGCCTCTTTGTCAAATCAAAACGTAATCATTCTTTAGTAATTTTCATAAATGAATCATTTATTTTGTGAGCGGTGGTATATATGTAATACTATGTCCTTGCTCAGAATCCTAGAAGGATAAAAAATTTTCTAATACATATTTTTCAATAAAACTCGATAATAAATGAAAGCAATTTAAATTTTTTTTTTAATTTTCACTGATATCTTATAGTGCCCCG
Source organism: Eustalomyia histrio (assembly GCA_949748255.1). Taxonomy (NCBI): domain Eukaryota; kingdom Metazoa; phylum Arthropoda; class Insecta; order Diptera; family Anthomyiidae; genus Eustalomyia; species Eustalomyia histrio. The sequence goes on along the minus strand of OX456524.1, from coordinate 70,986,673 downwards.
AAAAGAGTTAAAGTTAAAGAGGTTGTGGTGAATCAACGACTTTACTTTTATTTATATTTTCTATGTTCACTTGTTGTATTGATTATTATTATTGTTATTAATAGGTCTGTACGAGGTAATTTCGGGTAAAGTCTGGTAAAATGAGAGTAAGCAAAAAATTCTCTCACAAAATCATTAAAATGCCCAAAATACTGCGAACGCACAAAACCACATTTCATACCCAAAAATAAACGTCAAATTTATTCATATAAAAAAACAGCTTAATTAATAAAAATATTTGAAATGGCAAATATCTATTTACATTTTCAAATGTATTTTTCAGTATTCAGAAAGAAAAGTTCTTTATAGTAAATTTTTATTTAACTTTAATTATTTTTCAAAAATGCAAAACAGCTAATTTATTAGCAACAGCTGAGGATTTGATAATTTTACCATTTTACCCAAACAAAAAGTACGAGTGAGTTCTGGTAAAAAGAGTAACACAATTACTCTCTCATGAACGCTCTCATTTACCCAATTTTTGGTACAAGAAACGCTTTCTGGTAAGATTGGGTTCCCGCGGGCACCCGCGGCAACGTACGTCGAACACACCTATTATTGACTTTTTGTCTGTTTAAAAAACTAATCAATTTTTATTATTTAAAAGAAATTATTATAAATAAAATTTTTAATTTATCAAGAAAATAAATTTCACACTGGTGACCCCGTTTTAAAATGAAAACCACCGCTGAGCTAAACAACGATGAAATTTTGTACCTCCTTAAAAAATGGTATCTCGTTGTAAGCGGTCGCAAAGCTGACAAAATGCTAAGGATTGAAACACATATTTTAGAAGTTATACAGACAGATGATCCTAGTCGTTACGATCTTTCAGTTTATGCTATCGTTAATAAAATGGAACAATTTATGATGTCAATGGAATCTCGTTTTCAAGAACTTCTTCAAATCAAAATATGCATGAAAATTCTTCCTCAGGTCAGCAGGTAACAAATGCATTAAATGTAACAGCTTCTTCTCAACCGTCGGATACCGAATAAAAAAGATCTTCTCATCTTATTCTTCCGCATTTCTGGACACAAAATCCAGATATTTGGTTTATGGCTGCAAAAGAAAAATTTAATAATTTTTCATTAGTTTCCGACAACATTAAATATTCTAAACTCCTTGATTCTTTAGATGTTACGGTTATCGAAAAAGTAGCTAGTATTATAAAAAATCCTCCGGCTACTGAAAAGTATATTGTTCTTAAAAAAACGCATATTCCTGCATATTCCTGTCGTTACCTAGTAACGATTTCTTTTTTTGGGTTCTACTTAAGCTTTTCTACTCTTTCAAAATTTTATGAAAAATCAACTTTTTTCAGTTCTTAAAAATTTTGTTATTTCCAATTGCAAACAATTTTAATATGTTGTTTTGGTGCTGAGGCCAAAATAATACTGAATTATAACTGCACATGAAATGTAAATATAAATAAATAAATGTAAATATAAATAAACAGTAACGTCATAGTGCTTTTTAGAAAAATACTTAGCTAAGCGTTTTTGATTTATTGAAACAAAATATGCATCATTTTAAAATGTTTTGTTTAACATCTGCCAATTCTGTAGGTTTAAGCTTTTATAACAAGGTTGAAATAGCTTTAGAATTCAAGAATTTTCGAGAGTGAAGTAGTATTTCTCAGACCCTGTGCCCAGGTTTTATAAGACGATTATCGTTTATCGTCTACTTTCGTAATTAAATATCTACCATATTACATGAAAACTGTAAACTGTTGTTACAAATTTGGTAAACGACAGTAATTTTCAATTTTATAGTTCAAAAGTTTGGTAAGTAGTGGACAATAATCCTCGCTTGTCTTATAGGATCTGAGCACTAGGTCAATAATTTAACAGGAACATTTTATGTTTCTAAAAACAACGTGTTGAACAACTTCTTGTCCTATATAATCTGCTTTTTTTGTCAGTTTTAACACTGATAATTTTTATTTGAAATTAAATTTCAAAAGTGATCAGATATTCCTAAAACCACTTCTGGAGATAGTTCTACTTAGTGACGTATATTGCAACTTATCATTTAACTTTAGGTAAACGGGTTCTAGTTCTATGGAATTAGTTCTAACATAATATGTTGTGGAATAAATTTGGTTGGGAACCCCTTTTTAAAGGATTTTATTGACAGAAATCCTAGTGTTAAAATATTAATTTTGTGTTATAACATCGAAAACAACTGCATTCTTGTCTTGAAATCCTGGAACATATAATTTACATGATTTGGAATTTTTTAAGGAACAAAAATCAAAAGCTGTCTATTGAACTTACTTTAGGTTAAAAATGTTTAAAATTAAGAAATGTATTAAGAAATGTTATTAAAATAATTTCAATGGTGTTTATTTATATACTACTAGAAAAAATGTAGCGTGCGTCACGTAGCATGCGTCACAAAGGGTTCACGGCTTTTGATTAAAAACTATAAAAATTTTTGGCTGTAAATAAGTTATTTTAGAATTCTCTTATATTCATCTTTCTTTTACGTATTAGATTTGGTGTGATTTATTATTCAAAATTCGAGCGCCCCGGTAGGCTAGTTGGTAGCGTGCTAGCTTATCAGTGCGGGGGTCGTGGGTTCGATTCCCACCAGAGGCTCCGGTCTGTTTTCGCTACAACGAGCCAATGGCCTTTAGTGCTAGTGCTCGGTTAGCGTATTAATATATAATTTGTAATTATATGATTAATATAAATATAAATAAATATTCAAAATTCGCTAAAAAATTACTAAAACATACTTCAACTTTCAAAGTTACTTCTATTTTTTGTAGCGTGCGTCACAAAACTTTGTGATTAATTACTTTGCAACAAATAACTGTTAAAAAATTAAGTTTTATGCCATTCGAAAGTACACTTAAATCCCACTAAACACTATTTTTAAGTTAAAGGTATCTCTTATAAAAGACCAAGAAATTTCTATATTTTAATCCTAAAACGCGTACAAATGTAGCGTTCGTCACGCAGGATTTTCCCATATATTCGTGTTCCTTAGCGAATTTCAAGTTGATTTAGCAATGTCCGTCTGTTTGTTGAAATGGCGATCATGGCGCGAAGACGCACCCGCGGGTCTTAATTTTTATCCAGATTATTGGACATCCTCCCACGGTACCTCTAAATTTTCCATACAAATTAGTGTATTTTAGTACAATTTCATAGTTACGACTGGTACATAATATATTTTCTCATATCTTTTCACCATTAAACTCTTTTTCACTATTAAACTCTTTTTCACCACAAAAAATTTGTTCACCTCAAAAAATTTTTTTTCACCTCAAAAATTTTTTTTTACACCAAAAAATGTGTTTTCACATCCAAAAAAGTTTTTAACTTCAAAAGGTTTTTTTCACCTACATAATTGTACTTCAAAAGCTTTTTACATTATTTGTATCAAGCCCAATAGTGAACATTTTTAATGATATTTGTGGAGGATATTCAGAGATTTGGCACAGCCGAATTTAAGCCTTTTTTACTTGTTTAAATTTTTTTTTTTTTTTTATATATTTTTTGTATTTGGGGTTTTGGAATAGACTTTAAATGGATTTGCTTTTGAACAATAAAAAAAGGATAAGGTGTTAACTTTACATTGTAAATATAGTTTAAACTTTTAGCTCATACTTATGAAAAAACACATAAAATTATGTGTTCATGTAGTAGTGTTAAATTGTATGTAGTATCCAAGCAAACAATTTACATTTATAATCCAAACATCTCCAAAGTAGATCTCTAAACTAAATTCAGCCTCTAATGTTAGCTTCAGAATTAGGTAATTTTTATTAAAAAGTTTATTTGCTGGGTTATCAAGTTCTTGACTTCATTGTTATTCTAAGGAACAAGTAAAAGTTTTTGAGTTTTAACAAAAACATTTATAAAAGCAAACAGCTTTTCTACTATGTATTCCATAGTGCTTGTGTATATGAAGTGATTTTTCTCTAGGCATTTAGTTCCCTGTAAAATGTACGAGTATGTGATAAACTTTGTTAAAATATTTTAACAAAGTTTTCTTTTTTATGATTGTATTGTACTTGATACGAGAGGAATATGAGTTCATTGTTCAGACATTATAACAATGTAACATGGTTTGTTTCTTTGGTCACTGTGGTTGAATAGATAAAAACATCTTTTGTGTTAATCCATTTACTGTAAGTCTGAATCAGCGAGATTTTTAGATCGACCCGAATTTTTTTTAAATATTATAATAAGTCTGCTCTGTTCTTTAATTTTGAGAGATACTTGTCTTATTTTTAAACCAGCCTACCGTTGAGTCTGAGTGGGCCAAATGGCGAGTGCTTTAGGTAAAGGAGTGGTCGCATCCTTGGTAAAAATCGATCCTACATGAAAACGCACAATAAGCCGACTCTCGGCCTTAAGTGTATTTCCTATTATTGCACATGGGCCAATTGTGAAAAGTACGAGGGCGGATCAATAATTCCGTGAAGTTTTGAATGAAACACAGTTTTTTTTTTCAAAAAAAAAATATTTTTCAACCAACGTTTCTCCAATTTTTGTATCCCTTCCAAAACATAGGATTTTTCGAGGTCCATAAAATAGGCGTTTGTTTGATCAATAATTTCAGCGTTGGAGCTAAATCTTTTTCCACCGAGCCATTTCTTTAGGTTTGGAAATATAAAATAGTCACTGGATTTTTCGAGGTCCATAAAATAGGCGTTTGTTTGATCAATAATTTCAGCGTTGGAGCTAAATCTTTTTCCACCGAGCCATTTCTTTAGGTTTGGAAATATAAAATAGTCACTGGATTTTTCGAGGTCCATAAAATAGGCGTTTGTTTGATCAATAATTTCAGCGTTGGAGCTAAATCTTTTTCCACCGAGCCATTTCTTTAGGTTTGGAAATATAAAATAGTCACTGGGGGCTAAATCCGATAATATGGCGTATGAGGTACCAATTCGTAGCCCAGTTCATGGAATTTCGCCATTGAGACTACACACGTGTGCACCCGTGCATTATGGTCAACTGAGAGCATACGCGGCACCCATCTTGTAGACAGCTTTCTTAAATCCAACTGATCATTTAAAATCGAAACCACACTGCCATATGAAATGCCTATGGCATCAACAATCTCATGCACTTTTACTTTTCGATCGGCCAACATCGTGGATTTGTTCGACATTTTCGGGTGTATTGACCTCAATTGGCCGTCCAGAACGTCCAGCGTCATTTGTACTTGTGCGACCACAGCGAAAGTCAGTAAACCACTTTTTTGCCATTAAAATCGATAGTGCAGAGTCCCCATAGTATTGATGGTTTGATTGACGGTTTTTTTTTTCACAAAAAATAACGTTTGATGAGCACTAGAAATTCACTTTTTTCCATTTTTAAAAAAATCTACGAGGTTGTATGTTTCAAACAGCTGTTAAACGCAAAGTAAATGACGGAACTTGCTCAAAATTTAACAGTAGTCTATGAACAGGTGGTACTTGATGCGAGCAGTGTTGCATTTCATATAACTACGAGGAAAGTTCGAAAAGTCACTGACTTATTGATCCGCCCTCGTAATATAGACGTGCCCTTTATCTAAGAAACCTGATTTTCGGATAATAAGGTTCCTGAACTGTAGCAAAGTAACTACATTCTTCTCGTTCCTAAAATTGATCTTGTATAAGAAAGACGTTAATATCCCAGTAAAATACGGCGCTTACCGTAGACAGGTTTGTAATGGAAAAAATTAATATGCTATGATTTTTATATGGCGGGCTGCCACTTGGTGGTTGGTGGGTTTTAGCACATATAAAAAGCTGTAATTTCATGGCTTACAGTAAGCTCATTTTTTATGTCTTATAGTAGTTGCATACGGGTTATATTTATTTAACTCCCAGCAAAACCACACATTACCAAATAATGGGTAAAGTAATGTATAGCCATAAGGGCCAATGGATTACTTTACACCTTACTTCATTGATGAATTTTACTGGCGATGAGCGTCAAAGTAATGTATATACCCATTACTTTAGAGGTGATAATGTAAGGGGTTTCTTATATGGTTACGAGAATGCAAAACGTAATGTGTCTTAAAAATAGATTTTGAAAAAGAGGAATTTTTATTTAAAAAAATTATTACAAATATTTTATTAAAAATATTTGTAATTAAAAATAATGTGGTCAAGATGGGAATTGAACCTGGGAAATCTGGTTGCCAGCCAAGAAATCTACCCACTGAGCTATCGAAGCATATACTATTTTATATGAAAATAAATTTAAAGTATTTATTTTATTTTGCAGATTCTTCCAAAATCCAATAAATTTTTTACTGGGCATTTTCCTATGTGCAAACTCTGGCCGAATGAGGTACTGGGTAAGTGTGGTCTAATTTAATGTTCGTTAGTCATTATTGAGTAGCACTGACATAAACAGAAGAGCTGAGACACTTTTGTATTACTATCTACTTATTTAATTATATAGAGGTGGTGCTTGCACCTTGGAACTTTAAAAAAATTGTTATCGATATCTCAAAGATTGGGGCAGATGCATCAGATCTTAACATACAATGAGAAAATCCAATTTAACATTTCCATAACCAATAAAGTTTTAAATCATAATTTGCTTGTAGAACTTCAAGTGATCAGGCGTAGAAATTGGTTTAATACAGAGGAGGAAATTTTCAAAAAGTTCTATAGTAAAGATATTTCTATTTTTGAATAGAATTTTTGTACCTACTTTAGATTTAAGCTCAAAACGTAAAATTAGTTTCATTTTGTTTTTTAAATATACTTTGATCGTTTTAGTGTACACGCACCTAATTTAGGGCCCCTGTATATTTATCTTAAAATCACCACAAGGCAAAGTAAAAAACTTAATAGAACGTTCACAAAATGGGCATTTAACGCTAAGTAATACCGGATATCCCAAATTCGATGAGATGCAGCTACTTGATTGTCTGGGTGTCTCGGCACTCCATTCATCACGGCAGCTAAAACAGCGCATTTTCGGCATCGGCGGATATGTCAAAAAAAAAAAAAAAATTGCCGCATCTCGGGTTCGGAAAACCCGCAAGTCATTGACAGTCAGTGACAGTTTAGTTTGAACTTTGGAGTGGTGGCATCAATAGTCCATTTTTTCGACAATGCTGCTGCATAATATTTGGTTTTAGCAGAACGGCATACCATGTGACACAGCTTATCAATCAACTGATCTTTTAAGCATTAAGTTCAGCAATCGCGTTATCAGCGATCTTGGCGATGGCAATTGGCATCCTCGGAGCTGCGATTTAATCCTTTTAGTCTTTTTCTTGTGTAGTGCCGTTAAACCCCGATGGCATGCGAATAATCCAGGTAAAATCCACGCCTCTTAGGCTAATATCGTCTGTGCCATTCGTGAGCTAGAACCAAATACCGTCAACAAAGTCTTTGAAAATTGGACAAACAGGATAAGCTACTGCGAAGCCAGCCGCCGCGGCTGCCGCAAAATTTTGTTATTTTTAAAGGGTGGTTAAATTTTAAGGGCCGATGTTGATTTTGAATAAAACACAAATTATTTAGGAAATCATTGTCGTTTCTTTTTATTATTATGTATGGAACAAAATATAGGCCAAATGGCCGCTGCGACCACGGCGGCACACCTCCATCCCATGGTCCAAATTTTCGATGACGCTGAGGCTGAATTATCTCATCCTTTAGCTCTTGAATTGTTGCTGGCTTATCGACGTACACCTTTCCTTTCAAATAACCACAAAGAAAGAAGACCAACGGTGTCAAATCACACGATCTTAGCGGCCAATTGACATCGCCACCACATGAGCTAACACATCCATTAAATTTGTCGCTCAAAAGAGCCATTGTTTCTTTAGCTGTGTGGTAAGTGGCACCGTCCTGTTGAAACCACATATCGTCCAGGGTCATATTCTCAATTCCTGGCCAGAATAAGTTCGTTATCATCTCGCGATAGGGAACACCATTCACGGTAAATGCTTGGCCGACCTCATGACACACTATAGCGAACAACAGCAATGTTTTTCGCAGAACGAACAGGGTGAGCATGCACAGGTGTTTTCACAGACCCGGTTTGCTGAAATTTGCCCACAATTCTCCCGATTGTGGACACATTTCATAATAAGCCTGAATAACTTAAACGCGTTGCTTGATTGTGTATCTTTCCATGGTTTAAATTGAGTTAGTCTGAAATTGAGAAATGTCAAATTGAATGAAATCAACTTGACGTTTAGGTATGGTTCACATTCAACATCGGCCCTTAAAAGTTAACCACCCTTTACTAAAGACATAATACACCAAAACAAATTAAGTTAAATTCATTTTATTTCCAAAAAGATACTCGTATTTGGACCACCCTTTAGGACGAGATACGAAAGTGGAAACATAGTCGGATATTTATGCAGGTGAAATGGACGTTCTGGCCTTTGTGCTACTTACAGACGATTATAACATTTTACATCCTGAAGCCAATACAATTGACAAAGACGGGCGGATGAAAATTGAATTTGTTTGTTCTTTGGTTTACTTTAAAGTTTTAATATTTTCCCTAAATCTTCACGATATTATTAGTAAACTATGAATGGCCATAATATTCAATACCTTAGTTGGCCTTTTTCAGTTTGATCTTAGTATGCTTAGCGACTTATTTATCATACAAAAGTCATTTGGAATCCATGCACCGAGTTTTGAGGTACTGTGAGAATAGAGTATAAAATTTATAAGATACGTAAACTTTATTCTTTACTATATGGAAAGCACCAGAAACTGAAGTTATTAATACACTCAGAATATTATGTAGTTTCATAAAAAAGTTTTCCGTTCCATTTAAAAATAAAGGAACATATATTTATTCAATGAAATATCTATATTAACTTTTTGATACATTTGTTCGAAATGATTTACTATCATTAACCGATATTTCAGTGTAATATTTTTTTAATTTTTTTGAAAGTTAATAAAAATTTACCTACAAAATGGAAATTTGTGGTTTATTTGTGTCCGTTACAATTATCACATATTTAAATTTTGTTTGCTGTCTGTTTCAAAAAAAAAAAAAAAAAATTTACAAAAAACTCCAATTTGTTTTTTATTAAAATTGTTTGTTTATATACAAAATTATTTTAATTCAAATTACCATTACTTCATAAACACACATACATACACAAACACATTCACACAGAAATTGTCATTTGATTTAAATGAAAAGTGAGTAGACCAGGTTTTAAATGAAATATCATTTCTTGTATATAGCATTTTCTGTTTAACTTAACTTACAAACTATTTTAAGTATAAATACATTGAACTAAAGTCAATTCCGGGAATGTAAGAGCACACTCAGCATAGTCTAGAGTGGGTTTATTATGAGTACCACTCACGGAAAAATTCCGGAAAATTAATTTGTTTACTTTTTGCTATTTGGAATGTATCAGTGCCATCAGAAAATGTGACGGGAAGTATCAAACTTCTACAAGTCCTAAAATATTTTCGAAATATCTAATTTTATATACAAATTGTCAATGACTTCTATAATACATAAAAACCCATTAATAATTAAAAGTAGGGGGACAAGCAAATTATAAAAAAAAAAATTTTTCAAAATAATATAAATGAAATTTAATGCTTTAAGTATAAAATATGCATCTATGTACCTACTTATGTCTCTTAAAAATTAACAATATATAATTTTAAGATTAAAATCTTAACGCGCATACAATCCTCCTTCTTAAGACACAGAAACGAAAAAAAACAGTAGCTGTTAATGTATGTTTGTATTAGTATGAACGAGGTTTATAATTGTAGCTGCTGGCGGGCTGTGAACAAGCAACAGTTCAGCCAGTAACAGCCAAAACATCAGACTATTTTTTTTGTCAACTCGTTTTTATCACTTTTGTTAAGGAAAAAAAAACTGATAATGCAGGGTATAGAATATCAGATGTATACAGTTTTTTTTCATTATAGCGTTTTAATTTTCAAACACTAAACAGAAAGACACACTTAAAAACGATTAACAACAACAGAACAGCCCACAAAAATGCTAATCTCACGCAGCCAACAATTCGGAACAGGCTGCAAGAAAGCAAGCAAGCAAGCAGTCAGGTAGTAACTATAATGACATTTAAACAATGGCTTTAAGCCAATATGTCAAGAAATTACTTTAATATCAATACTATTCAATAAACAGAATTTCAAAGAATCAAAACATTTATGAATTAAAATTTTTAAAAATTAAATTTCTTTAATGTAGTTTTAAAATGATTGGAACTACTTACCAATCAATACTGAAACTTAATAATTTTTAGATATTTCTAATGTTGTACATTCTTGAGCTTGATTGAATTTCTACTATACATGATTTTTTTTACAACTTCAATTTATATCAATTACTCTGGTTACAGAAGTTTGTTGGACAGTACTAAGAAAAAAATTTACCAAATATTAAATAATTTAACTAAATTTTAAGAAATTTGGCATTGATTTGGCTCCAAGGAAATTGTAACTAAAATCAAAGTATACAATTTTCTTAAAAACACGTACAAACAATTTACTTAAATTAAGTTAAATTTAGTAGAAATTATTTGTAAACGAGTAAATTTTTGTAAAATTTTACTACGCCTGAACTCGTGGTAACGCTGAATAAACTTTATTTTTAGCTTACCCAGCAAAAACAGACATTACCAAGTAATTAAGGGAGTAAGTAGCACACAAAGGATTTCACTAGTTACCAGGCTATTTACTCGCTTAATTACTTTTGTTCGCAATGTCCCAAAATTCTTGGGTGGTCATTACCCTCTCGCTCACAAAAAAAAAGTGAGAATAACGAATAACCAGTATTGTTACTCGTAGTGAATAAATAAGTGGTTACCTACAATAATAAAGTAAGTAGTTGTTCTTAACAAAACAATAGTGTACCTTAATCAAGTAAAATTTTCTTACTTAAAGAAATCGACAAAAATAATTTGTATTTAAATTATAAAAAATCTTTAAAATATCTATTTTTTTAACTTAAAAATTTGAGTTCATAATTTAATTCTATATCAAAATTTTTAAAAAATTATTTTACAGCAGATAATTTTCAATTTTGTTGTAGTTTTTCAAAGCAAATTAATAAATATAAGAGTAGAAAAACAACTAACAGTAAATCATTATTTTTCGTGTACATATAAGTACTTCTTTCACCGATTATCAGTAGGTCATTATTTTGTTGTTTAAAGTAATGAAAAATGTAATGACCTATCATTACATGGTAATCCACACAGTAGCGACCTGTCATTACCTTGTTTTTGCTGGGTATAAATTAGTTTCATGTATACAATTTAAAATACACGCACACACACACAAACACACAAATTTCGATTTTTAATACCCAGCAAAACTTTGGTAATGGGTGTGATATTCTCATGCTTTACCTTGTAATGATAGCTCGTTACCTTTTTCATTATTTGCAAGCATAAAGTAATAAGTTACTGATTATTGATTACGTAATATACACTCAGAATATTATGTAGTTAACTGTTTGTAGTTTAATAAAAAAGTTTTCCGTTTCATTTAAAAATAAAGGAAGATACATTTATTTTTCAAAGAAACATCTATATTAACTTTTTTATACATTTATTCGAAATAATTTACTATCATTTACCGATTTTTTTCAGTTTAATTTATTTTTTTCATTTGTTTGAAATTTAATAAAAATTTACCCACAAAACGGAAACTTGTGGTTTATTTGTGTCCGTAACAGTTATTACAAATTTAAATTTTGTTTGCTGTCTGTTTCAAAAAAAAAAATTCAAATAATTTCAATTTGTTTTTTTATTTAAATTGGTTGTATATATACAAAATTTTTCAATACAATTTACAAGAACTTCATAAACACACATACATATACCAATACATTCACACAAAAAGTATTAATAGCTTCATATGCATACATACATTTTGTATTGTACGAGTATATTAAAAAAAAAACAAAAACGGAAATAATTTCAAATAAATGAAAAAAACATTTATTTTTTAAGGATTGGTGGGTAAAATTTTGACATTTATTTTAACTGATTATATCAGTTGTTTCTTACGGATGTGTCAGTTGATTAATCAACATTTAAAAATAAATAACAAATGGCAGTTAATTTAAATGAAAATTAAGTAGACCGGTTTTTAAATGAAATATCATTTCTTTTAAATGATATTTTTAGTTATTTTAACTTACAAACTTTTTTAAGTGTATGATTTATAAATGTATAGTAATAATTAAAATATTTTTGAAAATCTATTTTTAGAAACATTACTTTGTGTTTTTTTGTAAGCGAAAATAACGCAGCGCAACAATTCATTTACGTTTAAAGCAACCAGAGTTCCCTGGTTCGATTCCCATCATGACTACATTATTTTTAAAAACGTTTAAAATATTTGTAATAATTTGTTTTGATAAAAATTACTCTTTTTTAAAAATCTATTTTTAGACAATTCCTTTTTCCATTCTCGTAAGCATATAAGTAACCCCTTACATTATCACCTCTAATGTAATGGGTATATACATTACTTTGAGGCTCATCGCCTGTAAAATTCATCAGTGAAGTAAGGTGTAAAGTAATCCATGAGCCCCTATGGCTACACATTACTTTACACATTATTTGGCAATGTGTGGTTTTGCTGGGTATTTATTAGTTTATAATTCTCATTAAGTGCTAACTATTAGATTAGTTTGCATCATAGAATCTACACTTAGAAAAAAAGTTACAAAAAACTTTTTAAACGGGTTTCAATCCCACTTTACTATTTTTGTACAGATTTTTAGTAAAAACATTATTATTTAGCAAATCTTTTATCTATTTACATTTTACAAATTACAGAATTTTTACAGAATATTTAAAATTTTTTGTTGCTAATTTCAGAAATTATTTTATAAATTTTCGAAAACCAATTTGCTAAAATTAGCAAAAAAAAAATTTTTACTAATTTCAAAAAAGTTGATATTGAAGGAAATGTTATTTCTAATTAAAACATACACCTACAAACTTAAATAACATAGATTAAAAAAAGGGATTCAGACTCATGTCTAAAAATAGAACAACCACTTAAAATATCACTTAAAAGTTTTTTTGTTTTAAAAATCAGCCCTAAAAACAATTAAAATTTTAATTTAAAAGTAAAAAAAAAAACAAAAACAGAAATTACCAAATTAAAACAAAATGATAAATTCGTTTATGATTTTACAATAAAATATTTAAAAAAAAATTAATAAGAAAAAAAATGTTGATGCTCCATAAAACAAAAAATATGAAATTTAAATTTTTTTCTGAGTTTAGTAAGCACACATCAGAAAACTGCATTTGCTGATTGCAAAACGTTCATACGCAATCAACACAAGAATAAATATGTGTTTGCGTTCAAACGCTGAATATACTCCAACACACATATTTGTTGATGATTTTAAATCAATCAAACGACGTGCAAATTGTTTTGTCACTGATTTATAAACATCGGTCGTTGTTAAACCATTGATTTTATTCTGTTCATTCGAGCCAACAATAATTATTTTGATGTAGAATAAATCAGAAAAAACAACAAACAACGTGTATGAGTGTAATCATAATTAAAACAAAATAGTTTCTTATCTTTAAAAAGGGGGGTGGTTTTGTAGAAACACATTTCATAAATGTTTTATGTATATTAGGGTGGGTCTAAAATACGTTTTTTTAGAATTTTTATTAGGAATACCAAAAATATTGTTCTTTGTGAATTTTTTTTTTAATTTAGGTCGACATCTCAGGCTCGCCCGATCCGGTTAAAGTTAAATATTGCCTAATTTTCCAATCAAAATAGATGAAAAAAAATTTACACAATATTTAAATTTTTCCGGATTAGGCAAGCCTGAGATATCGACCTAAATTTTTTTTCCAAAAAAATATTTATATTTCACAAAGAAGAATATTTTTATTACTAATAAAAATTCTAAAAAAGCGGATTAAAGTCCCACCCTAATGTAAACAATATCATTAATGAAATGTGTTTCTATTTTGTTTTAATTCTGAATACACCCATACGCGTTGTTTGTTGTTTTTTCTGATTTATTCAACGCTGACTTTTTTTTGAGTGATTAAATTTGCAGTAAACATAATCGACATATCATTCAAACTGATCCGAATTACGCGTTCAGTAACATGATGCTGATTTTATTCTACAGTGAATTTTGTTGAATTATTAAATGTAAACAAAAATTTTTGTGTATGATTAAATCAAGAAAAAAGTTGATTTTGCAGTTCTCTGGCACACATACATACATACACACTTTACAAAAAGTTTACTAAAACTTAATAGCGGAAACTACTTTTTGTGATCTATCCCAGCAAAACCACACATTACCAAATAATGGGTAAAGTAATGTATAGCCATAGGGGCCGATGTATTACTTTACATCTTACTTCATTGATGAATTTTTCAGACGATGAGCCTAAAAGTAATGTATATACCCATTACCTTAGAGGTGATAATGTAAGGGGTTACTTATATGGTTACGAGAAAAGACAAAGTAATGTGTCTAAAAATATATTTTTAAAAAAAATTATTACAAATTATTATTTAAATTATTTGTAATTAAAAATAATGTGGTCATGATGGGAATCGAACCAAGGAACTCTGGTTGCCAGCCAAGAACTCTACCCACTGAGCTATCGACGCATATAGATTTGATTGCTTTAATCTTGAATGAATTGTTGCCCTTCGTTTTTTCGCTAGTGTTATCAAAACAAACATACATTACCTTTTTGATTACAAAAAAACACAAAGTAATGAATCTAAAAATAGATTTTCAAAAATATTTCAATTATTACTATACATTTATAAATCATATATTACGTAATCAATAATAAGGAACATTACTTTATGCTTGCAAATAATGTAAATGGTAACGAGCTATCATTACAAGGTAACGCATGAGAATATCGCACCCATTGCCAAAGTTTTGCTGGGATATGCAGTAAGTTCTGAATACACCATTTCTTCCACTATTTATTGAACTTAATACAATGCTTTCATATACTTTTTGAATTAACCCTATTTGTCCCAACCGTACATTGCGCAGATAAAACGAGGTACACGTGCTTGCTCTATGCGGTCAAATGTACCTGAACTGAGCTCTGCGTCGCGTGTTGCAATACAATTGAAAAAAAGGGGCACATACCTATGTATATTGCGTACAAGAAAAGAACGCCAAAGCAAATTATAACCAAGAGTTAGCTTGCTGCCTTTGCGAAAAAACCGATTGCAAGGCTCACCACAACCCAAATTTTTGTGTTGGCTGCTTAGAAAATATGTAGAAGTATTCTTTTTTTATTATTTTATATGTACAAATTAATTTTTCTTTAGTAAAATAATTTTTGTTTACAAAATAAACCTGTTTTCATATAGAATACATAAAAGATGTAGAAAACTACACAAATGTAGGATTATGAAGTTTTTTTTTCCCAAGGTAGGAGTACCGTTAACAATTTCGAACTTTGGTAATAGAGGAAGTCTGCCTAGAGAACGATGAAAAATTTAAAAATCCTATTATTAAGATTAATAAACATTAACTAGCTTGTCTGGTCGTTGCAGGGGGCTCCATTAGCTGCATGAGTGGGCGGTAAGAGCAGTTCGTAGATTCCTAGAGAAATACCATCGCTTAAACAGCGCTATTGAGTGCATGGTATCAACTGCGCTATTTATTTGGGTTAGAATTCTAATTTAGCTTTATTTGGCGGGATGTGACATCAGTTTTCACAAACGGCGCAAAGTTAGTTAAAGTCCCAATAAGTATCTTGTAATACATTATAAAAAAAGGTTTAACAACTATTACTTGAAGTTTTACTTAAAAACAATTTTTTAGAATTAACTCCTTTTTAACTCTGATAATAACGAACAATATACATACTATATTTTTTGATCAGCATCAAGGTTTATTTCAATCGAGTCTCTGGTGAAGAGTTTGTTCTGTGTGATTACTGAACATGCAATTTTATCTTGATTTTGGGAAGGATTTTTATTTAATTTGTTTTGTTTTTTACTATAAAAGAAACATGGATGTTCCACAAGATCATAGACATAATTTGGATTACAAAGAATGGTAAAAGATATTAAAATTTAAAACTAATGTATTTCAAATTGTATGCAATTTTTTTTTTTGTTGGTTGGAGACATTTTTAATAACAACTATTGAAGACCCTGAAAAGTAAATCCTATAAATATCAAATACAGGTGGCTTAGATCGTATGTATAAGATAATAAAATAAAAAAAAAGCATTTGAAAATGTTTCTTTTTTTTAATGATCTTAAAAAACTTTATGTAGAGTGTTAATGGATTTATTGTGTTCTTTTTTTTTCATTAGCATCCTTTTTTGCCCTTTTTGTGGGTCACAAGATAGATGTATTGTCATTGAAAATTATCTTTTTTGAGATTTTGAAACTGATCTTAATTAATTAAAAATCCAGAGTAGTTTTCGTTATGCTTGAATGAAGGACTATTTAATGAATGTACCTGTTCAAAAATTTTAAATTTCTATAACTCAGCAGGAGTTAAGAGACGTCGTTTATTTTCTTCTACAATATTAAACTATATAAAAAGGATCATAACAATTTGCCACAGAATCATAAAAATGGTTAACAAAGGATTAATATGACATTACACCTGTGGTGCGATTCCGTAACATTTTAACGACAAAATTAGGAAGTTACATTGTCAAAATTTGATAATTAACAAAAAAAATCGTTAAAAGTTATTATCTACATTTTTCATAGATACTTGTAGGTAAAAATTATCTACAGACATTTTGAAGGGATAATAAAGAAAACATCTTAGGCTATTATGGACTCAGATAGTTTTTCGAAATTCCATTCCTCTTATTTTCGGCAGTAGTTTCAGTAAAATTTTTCAGACTTTATAAATTTACAGACTTTGAGTCGCATTCTATTCATTTTATTAATTTTTTTTTATAAGATTGCTCTACTTTTGACAAGGGTATTGCCGAGAATTATACTAAAACTAATCCCGAATCTAAAGTCAAAGAAGTTCCATCAAAGCACTTTTTCAAGTTGTGGACCTATGTTTTCTTAACATCTGACCCGGAGAAATTGCTTTATCGTTCAAGCCGCTATAACTAGGAAGCTGAAACTTTTCAAGTAAGTTGCTTCTCTGGCGTAGACATCTGCTAAGATGGGCTTTTCGGACATTTCTACAGGGACATTTCTGACTGGATTGTTGGCTAAAAGTCTACCCCTAAAAAGCTCGCCCAAACCGATGGATCTAGGAAGTTAAAATTTGGTATGAGATTCCTCATCCAGCGTAGGCATTAGCTACGATAGAATTCTTGAAAAATCTTACAGGGTGGGGTCTCAAAAGGGAAAAATTGTCCCCCTTGATTGCCAGTCAAACCTCTTGAACTAGAAAGTTCATATTTGGTACGTAAGTTCCTCTTCTAAAGTTGTATATTTTATAATTTTTCTTAGGGACCTGGTAAAAATGGAGGGTTCACTGGGCGAAAAGCCTATCTCTCAACGGCCTTTCCAAACCGCTAGTCAGGAGCTTGATATTAGTTTTGAAGGTTCCTCATCCGGTGTAGACATCAGCTAATGCGCAATTTTTTCAAAATCCTACCTGGTGGGACAAAAAAAAAAAAAATCTTCCCCTTAACGGCATACCATATCCGCTTGCATTTAGGTTCCTCTTAATGGATAGGCATATTCTCAACGGGTTTTTTTTTTGTAAATTTCTTCGGGAAAGCGAAATGGGGCAAGTCTTCTCCTTGACGGCCTGCTCCAACCACCTTTGTCTAGAAATCTGCAATTTGAAATTTTCGTTTGCTAGAGTTAGGCCATACTCTAACTGGTAGAATGGAGTTTTTATGACACACATACGGGAAGGGCGAAACGGGAGGATTTTCTCCTTGGCGACCTGCGACCCTAGTTTAAATTAACTTTAGAAAAATAAAATAAATTTTATTCCTATAAGGACAGTTCCAAAAATATTAAAATTTTAAATTTCTAATGGGTTCCCTAAAACATCTTTTAACATTTCCCGACATTAGTAGGGCAGAAGGGAGACCACAACGCCACTTTTTTTAAAGTGCTGTCGTAACTAAACCAACAAAATTTTCGGAAAAATTTATTTTTACTTAAAAATCCAAATATTTCAACTGTAATTTGTAATTTTAAAATGTCAGTTACCTTTAATGTGTATCAAAGTAACTCAAAACGGTTTAATTACTCCACTTATGTGGTAAATTCGCCGAGTATATGTTGCAAGTTTGTCATACTATAAATAGAAATTATTAGGGGAAAATTTTTCAAAAAAGTTCGTTCATTAACTGATCAATATGTAACAAATTAATGTTGCGTAGACATCTATTAAAATTGTTCCCATTTATGCTGGCGATGCTACACTATTTGGTGGATCGGTTTTTGATAATATTGTTACAAGAAATTTCTAATTGTAGAAATTTCTTCACACGAATTTTGACAGCTGGAAAAATCTAGTGTCGTAATAAACTGGAAATAACTTAAATACCTGACTACTCATACAAATACTGGCACTCGGTGACGCAGTAGTTCAGTTTATAAGTAAAACGCAGAGTGTGAAGAACTAAAGTGTGAATAACATTTAGTCTATCTAGTGTGATATTATAGTGTTTTTCTGTAATTTTTAGTGACTGTTATAAATAAACAGAACTATAAATAATTTCAAACAGTGTTTATTATTTGCAATATAGAAAAAACTCGATTTATTTAAAAGGTAAATAAATCAACGATTTTATAAAGGGTAAAATCGTAACAATATTATGTTACAACTTTATTTTTACAACTTTAATGAGCGTTTCACACAAGAGGCGGCCACTAGTATATAAACCAATATTCCAATTCCCAATGCCTTGCCGCTAAAACCTATTGGGAATGACCATCTTTGGCAGCTGTGTTATTCGAATTTTATACCAGATAAAGTGTGTTTGCGGGAAGTTTTTCTTTATTATTTTAATATGTAGAAAAGTGCGGCAGTTGGTCATCGAACGGCGAGGTCAGCCGACGAAGAACTGGAATCATTGTTCTATGTGAACGAATTACATACGCTTCAGGCCATTTTTCGTTTGTGAACAGCTTCTCAAACGCCAGCAGCTTCTCAAAACGCATTTTCACTGCCGATTAAATGTGGGGCATGAAGCTTATGCCATGTATTTGGTGGGAACAGCTATGAGCTACTGAAACCTAATGAAAAGATTACGGGAGAACGCTATCGGACTGAAATCATGCCTTTAGGCCACATACTAAAGCAAAAATGCCCGGAATACGAAGAAGGGCACGACAGAGTGATTTTACAGCATGAAAACACTGGGCCACATGTTTAAAGACCTACTTAGCAACGCTGAAATAGGAAGTCCTTCCCCACCGGACGTATTCTCCAGATAACGCTTCTTTCGACTACTAATTGTGCGCGTTGATGATTCATGGCCTGTCCTAAACGTTCACTTCATATGAACAATGCCAAAAATTGGTCACTTACTGGATTGCTTTAAAGGACGATTCGCTTTCCTGGGCTGGTATCCGAAAATTTGCAGAAGGATGGCAAAATCTTATAACAGTTTTTGCACCATAATTCCGTAAATTTTAAAAAACGATTATTATCAATTCAAAGCCCAACAATTTTTAAACTTTTTAGAAATTTAATAAAATACACAAGTTCATCCTGTCACTCGATTTACTTATTTATTTATTTAGTCTATGAAAAATAACATCCTTACAGACTATTATGATAACAATTAATATAATAATTAAAATACAAACATATGAGAGAGTAATAAAATTATAAATGAACTAGAATTATGGGTTGAACAAAAATAAATTAAAAAAATATTATTTAATTATAAATATAAAGAATAATGTCTCTTTTAATAGTATCTAAGCTCTTATACAATTCAAAGATATGATAAAGTTGATTAAATTCGATACAAATGCGGCGAAAAGGATCAGAATTAGCATAATTTCTAGAAAAGTATTTAACACTAAGAAATAAATAGTATCTTGATAAGCGATGTGGAATATTTATGTTGAGTTTACTAACTAGTAAATGTAATGTAAATGTAAATGAATGTAAATCTCCATTAACCAAGTTTATTAAAAAAGTTGCATTTAACATGTTACGGCGACCATTAAGTGTAGGAAGCTTTATAAGAGCAAGACTGCTTTTGTAGGGAGGTAAATGCGCAGGAGGCCTTCAACCAAGTCCACGGAGGAAAAATACAGGGTGTCCGCCGGGAAGGTATACTACTTTGTTCCTTTATAATTTGTGATTAAATGAAAGAGAATGGATCTTATATTGATAAATGTTTTATTTAATGTCGGCAATTATGTATGGAAAACATACATCAGATAAATGTCCGCCTCTGTTAGCCTCACAAATGCGAGCCCTTTTGAGCACATTTTACATTACATTCTCACACATTTCACGCGGTATTTCATTAATTTCATCACGAATATTTTGTTTGAGTTGCTCAAGCATTTATGGTTTGTTTGCATAAACCTTGCTTTGCAGATATGCCCACAAAAAGAAGTCCAGAACAGTCAAATCAGGCGACCGTGGAGGCCAATCAACATCACCATTTCGTAAAATAACTTGTTATTGAAAGAGGTCTTGCAGTAATTCCATTGTAATCCTGGCTGTATGCGATGTGGCACCGCCTTGTTGATACCACATGTGAATCAAGCCCAAAGCATGCAGTTGTGGCGTTAAAAGGTTATCAATGATATCACGATATCGCTCCCCATTCACAGTTACTGTTACGCCGTTTTGATTTCAAAGAAGTAAAATCAAATGATTCCTCCTGACCAAATTGAACACCAGACTGTCACTTTTAATGGATGCAAAGGTGACTGATGAATAATTTGAGGGTTTTCCATTGCCCAGAATCGACTATTATGTTTATTCACATATCCATTCAAATAATAATGTGCCTCGTCACTCATTATGATTTTTTCATGAAAATCGGGGTTGTCATGGGCGACCGGGTTTTAACGATTCAAACACGTTGGTTGATCGAATATTTTTCTATAATAAATTTCCCACGTATCTACTTCAAGACTGCCAAATATGAACTGTCAAGACTAATGTCTACCAAAATGGCGGCAAAACAAAATAGTATACCTTTCCTGCGGACACCCTGTATAAAGGATTGTTTTTGAACGGATTCAATGGAATTGGAGTGTACGTTGTAGAAAGGATCACATACCATATTCACCATATTCAAGAATTGTTCTCACTAGAGTAGCTTGTACATTAGACCGTACCTCAAAAAAAAAGTTCACCGTTTACCCTCTAATATAAAGTATTTTAACAAGAAAATTTCAAAAATATTTATTTTTTTTTTTGGCCGAACGTAGGGGTCGCCATTTTATATTTTTCGTTATATCTTCGTTATTTACCGTTTTGATCTTAAAGTGTTGTATATCAATGTTTTTTGCCTCGCGGAGGTCGATGTTTTTCTCGAAGGAGCCATTGACCTCAAGTAACCCGTTCTAGTATTAACCCACCAGATCTCAGTTGCTACCACCTTAATGTAATTACTTAGTATATGGAAAAAGAATTTGCTAAAATACTTCAATGGCGGTTTGACAGCTTGCTTCAATCATATGATCGTTAAAAGCTTCACATGTTTTAATTGTATTACATATTTCAGTTAATGCATTTAGCTATAATGAATATCAATACTATATGTATGCAAATACGTTCATTTTTACACATTACGATCTTAAAGGAAAAGTGTGCAAAAATGCAATACATAACAAAATAATGTCTGTGTACATTTTGTAATTTTATTTCAGTTATTTTTTTTTTTATATCGAAAGATACGATAAACTACAAGACAACAACATAACATAGGCTAACAAAAGTCAAAACATACTATATAAAAGCCGATATCGGATACAATACTAACAACAAATACAACTGCTACATCTGCAACAACATTTAGTAAAGACCCAGGAGGTCTGTTCAGTTTTTTGTTGCTGTTTGTTAAACTGTTGTGCCAAAATACCACAAAAGCTTTTGTTTCAACAAATAAACCGCTAGTAGTTTTTGTAGTATGTTGTACTTGTTCATAGTTGTTGTAGTTGTTGCAACAATTCTCTCTAGCAGTTATCAGCATGATACGGGTTGATACTACCACCACAAATAATTCAATATAAAGCTATAGGAAGTCCATGAATTAATTTTCTAAATGTGGATTATTTAGTCATTGATTTTTCTATCCATACTTGTTCATTGTGTTTTTTTCTGTGCATCGCATCGATGAGATTTTGGGGATTATGACCAATAATTTTTTGGCCATAAGACCCAAACTTAAATGGGGACTATGACCAACATGATGTTGGTCATTTGGAGTTTTCTTATTTGCCGTCTACTACGTGGTAGTACAACTTTTGGTGAATTTATAAATCTGAAGTTTGTTATACCCTTCACCACAGGTGGAAGGGTATATATAAGTTTGTCATTCCGTTTGTAATTTCTACAATATCTTCTATTGATCTTAGACCCTATAAAGTATATATATTCTGGGTCCTTATGAAGAGCGAAGTTGATTTAACGATGTCCGTCTGTGTGTTGAAATTTGTCCAAAGACCGCAGACATGATGAGGACTTGATTGTTATATATTTCTGTTACATGTGATCCACTTCTGTTTGCTATTGAAAATCATCTAGATCGGTTGATAAATGGCTGAGATATTAGCAAAAAACCACGTAAAATCCCTTTGTTTTATATGTATTTTAAATTTTACACAAAACAAACACATCCATTTGTTGAACTTCCTTTCTTTCACCTCTTCACCTTTTATACACAAACAACAAACCGATACAAAGATTTGTCATTTAAATAAAAACCAAACAAAACTCTATGGAACGAAAACTGTTTATTTACTTCTATTAACGATGACTGCGCATGAGCTTAAATGGCTCAGTTGTCTAAGCGCTGTGTCACAAATACTTTTTTCTCTTAGGCGCGGGATCGATCCCTATTCAACTTTTTTTTGTACAATTTTTTTTTATATTTTCTTAAGACTTTTTTTTGTTTATTTTTTGTTTTTTTAACATTAAATAATTAATTGAATAAAATTTTAAATTAATTAAATAATCCATAAATGGACTAAAAACATCAAAATTTTTATAAAAAATAAAATTTTAGAGCTGTAATATGACCTATGGATACGTCTTACATAGCAAAAGATTGAAAATCTTTAGTATGACATAATTGCTAAAAAAAAACTCGGAAACATCGGTTGAGATACAAAAAAGTTATGACCAAAACATAAATTTTTTTAAGTACCTATTTTCTGGAAGCATAAATCTTCCCGAGTCCAAGTTTTATCACCAAACTAAATGGTTAATTTCCTCTTAAAGGCGTCCGTATATAAATCTGTCCATTCCATATATGTCCATATATAAACTTCAGTTTTTTCCCAACCTTGGTGAAGGGTATATAAGATTCGGCATAGCCGAATTTAGCCGCTCTTACTTGTTTTTAGTGTAACATTGGTAATTTCAAATTTTTTAATAAATTTTATTTAGAATATAATAAATAAAATTTTCATAAAATACAAAAAAAAAAAAATTATTTTAATGAAAAATTATTTCAAAAAATGTGAAAGTTGGGTAATAATAAATAAAAAATTTTAAAAATGCATATATCATTGCAAATATCTCCCAACTCTTTTGTTAAAACACAACCCTAAAAATATGCCATCTACACAACTATTTCATACACCCCAAAAAGATTTCAGTTGCGGCCACTCGAATTCTGACAGATACGACAACTATCTTCATATTAAAATAGAAATTCTCAATACAATATTTTAAAGGTATTAATCAATTATAGATAATTTTAAATAAAATAACGTCTTGATCGAATTCTAACCAAACTTTTGTTTGGGTGGTGTTTTTTGCTCGTGTAATTGATTCATTGTCAATGATAATACGTATTTTTCATATATCTTTTAACGATTTATCCAATTACATTCATGATTTTTTAAGTTAATATTAATATCATTGTTCCCTTAGTGTTCTTTACAGCTTCTTTTATGTTATTTTGGGAAACTTCCAAAAGAATTCATATTTGCAACTTAAAAAAGTAGTGATTTGGATATTAACCCAATGCTTAACATATACATATTTATTGTCTATTTTCTAGATCTAAAGAAGTTATTCAAATAGTCTTTAAAATATAAGATTTCACAGACTCAAGTAATTTCAGTTATACTTTTATTTTAAAATTTTACTTACGCTGGGTTTTCCACTGGGTGGATTTGTTTTTGTATTTTTTTATATAGTAATCACGTAATTAGAACTTATATTCCTATACCCTTACCGAGCACTAGCAACGAAGACTATCGGCTCGTTCTAGCCAAAACAGACCAGAGCCTCTGGTGGGAATCGAACCCAGCACGCCCACACGTTTTTTAAATACTTTTTATTAAATACAAATGCTTTGGAACAATAAGAATAAAAGTCAGCCAAATCAGGTAACACCAATTTAAACTGATTAATGAGTGGGCCGAAATATCGGTCCATTAATTTTGTCTGCTTTACTACATATACAAATTTCAACAAAACTTAAAATCGTTCTATTTAAGCGGATACCAATTAATGAAATTTTAAAATAGTTAATAAAATAAAAAATTATTTTTTTTTTTACTTTTGTTTTACACTTTTCTTTTATTAATAACTAATTTATTATTTGAGCTTAAATAAAAATAAATCATACTTTTTTATAAAAAAACAAACCTTAAGCTCAAAAAATAAATTAGTTATTAATTAAAACATTATCTTAATTTTTTAACTCATTCAAAAAAACATCTTAACATTGCGTTTTCTCTGCTTCCTTAGAGTAAAGTAAAAGTAGTGGCAAGTAGCTATATTTGAATACGATATTTTCGTTCTATGACACGCCGTCACGGGACGTATTTTTTATATGAAAAGGGCCAGGCACTTTAACATGGGCTTATCCTAGGATGATCCTCTCAGCGACATGTTACAGGACTAGTCTTAAAGAACATGCCACAACACTAACCCCAAAGAACATATCACAGGGCTCGTACTTTCAAACTAATCACGTGATAGAGGCTCTTAAATCGAGCATGTGGTAAGTTTTTTAAGAATCAATATTGTTTTCACCCTACGCGGGACTAGTACTTTCAGACCCAAGACGTGATAGAGAATTTTATACCGACCACGTGCTGGGTACTTTAGAAACCGATCCTGTTAACACGTACCACAGGACTGGTACTTTAAGTCCATCACGTGATATAGACTTTTTAACCTTTCACGTGGCAGGTACTGTAGGAACCGGTTCTCTTTTTCATCTTTTTCGTGATATGTATTTTCGAAACCGGTCTTGTTTTCACCTATCACGGGACAGGTCTCAATTCCCAAGTGACCCCTTTTTTCCCGCAGGGATTAGAAAAGAAGTGATGCCTTTGCCACAGTACTAATGTTTTTATTGCTTCTATGGCAGCACTATTTTTGCTGAGAAATTACCTAAGAATACAAAATTTAGCTAACAAAAATTATGATATGCCTCATGCTATATGCGATATTTCAACCAGACTTAGGTGCAATTAAAGGGAACAATAAAAATGAAAAAAAAAAAATATTAATTTCTATTGCTTTACGCAATGATAATTACATTTTCATCATATTTTTTAAACTAAAAATAAAACAATAGTCAAAAACAGAAAATCAAACAAACTCACAAACAAGGGAACATTTTGTAATGAAATCAATATAATTTTTACGTAAAAAAATAAAAGTTTTGTTTAAAAAATATCTCAAAAATTAAATCTAGCAATGCGAAAATATAGCAATATTTTGTAAAATTCTATATTGTTGAAAAGCCTGTTGAAAACACAAATATGAAAAATTAATAAATTAAATAAAATTGTTAGACAAACTTTTATACCCTCCACCATACAGTATACCCTTCACCATACCCTATATATCATCCCGGTTGTAACATGCTGAAATATAGGTGTAAGACCCCATGAAGTATATATATATATTCTTGATCCTTTTCTGTTTTAAGCGATGTTCGTCTGTCTGTTGAAATGGCGATCACGTTGCGTAACTGCAAGCGGGTGTGCTCATTATCCAGATTAGGATAACAAGGAACATTCAAAACCCTGTATAGATAATACACGGTGTAATAAAACGCGATTTAGCGAAATATTAAATTATTGGCATTGATGATTGATTGATTCTGAAAGATTATACTCGATATAATCTTTCAGAAATAAGAAAAAATTGGTTAATTATTTGTTAATACAACTTCTAAGTTAAAAATGTACCGACTATTGCAGTCTTTTTTATAAACATAGAAATTTCAGAAATATTAATCGTATAGTAAAGTTATTACAAAAAGTTGTTGCGATGAAAAAAAAAACAAATTTCGGTATGACAAATGGGCCTGACAATGACTGTACTTGAAAACTTAAGAAGATCTAGCGTTTTCCAATCATTAGTTGAATTAGTACGATTCACGATGTATTTGGTTTGAGTAGTCTGTATCTCCAGCACCGCTACCAAGTAGATCTATTGTGCACCCTCTAGTATTTTCCTCAGTTGTTCTCCAGTGCAGCCTTGAGTAGCAGTACAATGTTCTTCACGTCCAGTTTCTTGTATTGTTCCTCCATAATTGTTGAATTAGTAATCACGCTACCAATATGAAATAGCGGTTGCTTATTTTCGCCGAAAAAAGTTTACTAAAAATTAGAACAATCAATAACCTCTATATCTTTAAGTTATGTTATAAATTAGAAGATAGGCGGCTGACTGTTAACTACGATAAGACCAATTTCAATCAATTTTTAATATCATCTTTATTTCGTTTCATTTTAAATATATATTTACAGAGTTTGAGATATTATTCTAAATATTACAACAAATGAGATCAGTAATTTATTTTTAATGTTTAATATAGTGTTAATTTGATTATTTTAAAGGAAAAATAGGGAAAACCTTTCTCTGAATTTTTAAAAGAATTTCAAACATTATTAGAAAAGCAGAATGTATTAAAATTGTTTACTATGTAAACAATTGTATACAAATAGTTTTCAGTTTGTTGATTTCAGTAAATGATCGCTAAGAGAATTCTCTACATGCCCTTATCAATGGATAAGTAGAATGTGTGTTAGTGTTAAAATAGTTTTGGCTTAGCCTGTAAATGAATTCCTGAATTTTCTCGTATCCACTTCTACTATGTAGAAGTTCTGTAGAGTACCTCCAACGCAGGTTATGTATTATTTTAAGGCATTTATTTTGGATTATTTGCAATTTCCTGATATGCGTCCTGGCGGCTTTGAACCATATAGGGCAAGCAAAAGTTAATATTGGTCTTATTACAGTTTTGAAAATAAGATTTTTATTTTTTGAATTAAGAGATGAACGATAGTTAATTAATGGCCAGAGAGCTTTTAAGACATATGAACCTTTCTTGGCGGTTTCCTGAATGTGTTTGCAAGTTTTTTATCTATCAGAACACCGAGGTATTTGACATCGTTTACAATGGGTATTTCATCATTTCCTAACTTCAAGTTTCGATTTGGTAATCGTTTTGGGGACTTGTTGAACGGAAAGATGATTGCTTGAGTCTTAGCAGGGTTAATTTTTACTTTCCACTTGTGGAAATATTTATAACAACTTATTAGACCCTTTTCCATTTTCTTAAGAAGAGCTGTGGTGACTTTACTTGAAGTTATTAGGGCTGTGTCATCTGCATAGTATGCTGTACCAACATATGGAGGTGGAGTGAAGTCAGATGTGTATAAGGAGTAGAGCAATGGCGATAGTACCGATCCTTGTGGAAGCCCAGCTGTTGTTGTTTTTGGCGAGGAATATGATCCATTAACACTAACAATGAATTTCCTTTCATCAAGGAATTCGGATATTATTTTGCACAAATATTTTGGCATGTTAGAAAGGAGCATTTTATAAATAAGGCCATTGTGCCATACCGTATCAAACGCCTTTTCGATGTCTAAAAGAACAAGTCCAGTTGAATGTTTCTTACGCTTATTTTCCAATACTATATTAACAATTCTATTGACTTGTTGAATGCAGCTGTGTTCTTTCTTGAACCCAAATTGTTCTTTAGCAATTAAATTGTTGTCTGCTACGAACTCACTGATTCTTGAAAATATGATTTTCTCAAACAATTTGCCCAGGTTACTTAGCAGACTGATTGGTCTGTAGCTGTTTGGATCGAATTTAG
Source organism: Eustalomyia histrio (assembly GCA_949748255.1). Taxonomy (NCBI): domain Eukaryota; kingdom Metazoa; phylum Arthropoda; class Insecta; order Diptera; family Anthomyiidae; genus Eustalomyia; species Eustalomyia histrio. Next base: position 70,958,416 of record OX456524.1, on the reverse strand, counting down.
ATTTGTTAGGCTTTGGGATCGCAATAATTTTGGCAGTTTTAAAGTGTTTTGGGAAATAATTTAACTGAATGCAGCTGTTAAATAAAACTACCAATAGTTTCAAAGCCTTTATCGGTAATTTTTTAAGTAATAAATTAGGAATATTATCCAATCCGGGAGACTTAGAGGATTTTAGGTTTTTAATAATTGTACATAATTCTTCCATTGAAGTAAAAATAGCACCGTCAGAACCATTGGATTCCTTCTTAAAACGATTTACTTTACTGTTTACTGTCTTATCGATTGAATGATTAAAATTAGAGGTTAGACTGTTTGCGATTAGAAAAGAATCACCTAACAATTGTGCTTTCTCATTATCCGCGCAGATAACTTGGTTGCCTTTTTTTAAAGAAGGAATTGAATTATTAAGCTTACCTCTCAGCCCCCTGCTTATTTTCCAAAACGACTTATCGCCTGGCTTTAAGCTTGATAATAACTTTGTCCATTTATCGTTACGTTCCATTTTGATTTTGTCGTCAATAATTTTACTAATAAGTTTAACGCATTGCTTATGAAAATTTGACTCAACTAGGGTATGCGCCCTTTTCATTTTTCTATATAGGGAGCGCCTTGTCTTTAGTAGTTTAATTGTAGCATTAGAGAGAACATAATTGTTGTCTGCATTGACCTTAGGAGTAGAAATATTGCGGGCTTCTAAAATTACTTCAATAAAATTGTCAATGTCACGGTCAATAGAACCTTTGCACATATACCTTTCATTATAAAACCTTATTCGGCTTTCAATATGGTTTTGAAAAAGGAGCCAATTTGACGATTTGTAGTCGTAGTGAGTTGTGTCTACTATGTTCGCAGATGAATTGTGTAATGCACAAATTAATGGACGGTGATCAGAAGGAACATCGTAACCAAGAATATTTAGGGACATGTTTAAAGTTGAGTTAGTAAGAATAAGGTCTATGACCGATGGATTACGATTTTGTTGATATGGATGATACGTAGGTTCGATAGTATGATGTACAAAGAAATTTTGGTACTGCTGTAAGTTAAAGAGAACGTTTCCAGCTGTGTTGTTGGATGTGCAATTCCATGAAGTGTGCTTTGCATTTAAATCTCCAAGAACGAAAAACGTTTTATTGTGTGAAGTGAGTTTCAAAATATCATTACTGAAGTCTGAGGAGTACCTCGGTGAATAAGCTGATGTTATTATAACTGGCCGATTGTTGATGTTAACTTCTATAGAAATATTTTCAATTGACTTCGTATTTAAAACATTTAGAATTTTGTGTTGAACATTTTTACGAACAATTAGAGCTACGCCGCCACCTCTAGCACCATCTCTATCATTTCTGTATATTAAATAATTACGTAAATAGGGTTTGTGTTTCTCATTTAAATGAGTTTCATTCAATGAAGCTATATGTACACCGTGAAACTCAAGTAAATATTCAAATTGCTTAAGATGAGAAAAATTTGAAATGCCGTGAGCATTCCAGTGAAGAAATATAAATACATTGTTATTATGGTAATTCATATGCATGTTTAACCATTGACATAACTACTTGCATTTGCTGTATTTTATTTGTGCATTTCTGTAAGTCACTTAATGCCGACGTAAATATTTGGAAGAGTTGATCAATACCAAAGAGATCATCTTTTTCTCTTAAACACGATGCATAAGAGTTTCCATTTACAAAGCTATTTAAGCTTTTATTGTTTTGTTGTGAGTTTAATATGAACTGTGGTGGATTCGTTTGTTGAGTTGTTTTACGAATACCGTTTCTGCGAGTGTTGTTTGATGTCGCTCTTGCTCTGTTATCTAAGTAAGAAGCTCTAGATGGGCAGTTTACGTCATTCGCTGCGTGGTCAGTACGCTCTTTTCCTTCTTTCTTGCAATTGAAGCAATTAAAAACAGCTGGTCTTCTATCAATTTTGGATAATGGGCAAACACTAGTGTGGTGATTACCTGCACAAATCATACATGCTGACTGACGATGGCAGTGCTCTCCACCATGGCCATACATGAGACAATTCCAACACTGAGTTGGATTTACACTTTTTCTTTGTTTATATTTACGCCAGGAAATTATAACATTGCAAATATTTGTCACGTTTTGCAACGATTTGGGATTGAATGACTTTCGTACAAACTGTACTTTGTAAACTGCGTTGTCAGGTGAACTGTATTGTGTTTCTATTTCTGAAACAGCAGCAGGACTTAAGTTATATCCCTTTAAATCAGAGATAATATCGCTGGTGCTTAACTTGGGAAGGCCGTATAGAAATATCGTGTATAAGCGATTTTCTTTGGCATTGTAAGAATGGAACGGAATCTTCTTTTCCAAAAGCATCTTCTTGCAATACTCTTGCTTGTCTAAGGTCGGTGCAAAGATTTTAGTTCCTATGGAAGTACTCTTGTAGATGTACTCTTTACCAAATAAATTAAGTAGTTCAGTAATTTTAGTGTTAGAATCTACCACAACTGGAGGAGGCTTTAATAATTTGGGTTCGGTAATATTAGATTCTGCTTCTTGATCCATTTCAGAATCATACAGTGCACTAAACCGGTTTGCATACGCCGACGGCATGTTGACAGAAAATGTATTAGCTGTTGGCTGAAGCCGTTTTTGCTTCTTGAGAATGGATGACTTTTTTAAGGTCATTTTGGGAGGTTTTGCCCCAGGGGGCATCGCGAAAGACTGTTTTTATTCAGTGTTTTTGTTATTTGTCACTTAATACGGAGTTCAATAAGAACGAAGAACGATAATAACAAGAGTTTTTAAAGTTTTTAATTTTGATATTAATAGCAAAAAGATTTAAATATTTTTGAAGAGCACAACAAAATACTACCGTTCTCAAAGAGAGTTAGTATCGAACTGACGATAAGACCAGAGTTAGTCTATTTACTAGGAAAAAGACGGGGGGCTTGTATAGTCCCTCTTGTTTTTTGGGGTTTGCACATGCAGACTAAGTTAGGAATCTATATAGAGAGTAGATAAAATGAATATGTAGAAGAGTAGAAGGCCCTTAATTACGCTTAAGCCCAAGGATGATACATTAGCTTTACACAAGTGGTCTGATGGCCTTCGATCCTTAGAGGAGAATAGATGTTGTACCCATCATCAGGGTGTCTTCAAAAATCTGCTATGCTACGAGTATTACATTTTGGCTATGGAATGTGATAAGCTAGCTGAACAATGTGTTTTGTCGAATTGCTATTTTCTTATACCGGACAAGAAGTAATGCAGGGATTAGGGAATATTGGATGATACCAATGGAATTCATTACTACACGAATGGCACCAAACTGAATGGAAGATTCGGTTTAAGTTTCTTTTCCAGGGATCTGGAAATAGGAATGTGCTTCCAGCTAACAGATTATAACATCGTTTTTAAGGCGGAGGTATTACACGATGAAAACAGATTCATTGTGTCAACCGAATTTCTCGCCAACTAGATATCATGGTTTCACCATCTGAATTATTTGGATGTCACAACTAAATGTATTCAAGATCCAATTAAAATATATGGTTTTAACCGAAATTCCATTCCGAATTTTGGTCGCCGCAACCAAACCATTCGGTTGGCAAACAATTCAGTTGTCACAATGAATCTGTTTTCAGAGTGCATTTGGTACTGATTATTCTGGGGATGCAGTCAATTTTACGGATAGTCAGGTTGCGGATAGGGCTCTGGCAGGGAAGTTTGTAAGATCGAAGGTGGTGTTAGACTGCAAGAAAGAGATGAATGTGTATTCTGGCAGATGACGTCTGAAGTTTATATGGATACTCGAACACTGTGCAATGGATAGGAATAAAGTGGTGACGAGCTGGCTAAGAATGGATTAACCTTCTTAATCCTAGACATTTTTGGATGACGAAAACAGTACTAGCTCAGTGCGCTACCATATGCCCTTGGAGATCTGAAACGGGGATGATGTTGGTACGATCATGGAGGTTCTGTGAGGTAACCCGGATGTGGGTAAAACGAAGTAGATCTAAAGGTTGGGAAAGAGGGCAATAATTAATGTGAATGCCACGAGGATATAATACCGTCCTTGGGGTTTTTTCAGGCGAAAATTTTTGGGAAACTAATGGGCTACCTGAAGGATACTGAGTTCTTCAAGTAAACCGGAATGTTTATTTTGGCGTAGTTTATAAGTGCGCACTACATGCCAACACTCTGGCCTAGGTGAATCTAATTTCTTTTAAATAACCATGGAGGGCAAATAGCCTTTCCTCTTTTCAACCTAACCCAATTTTAATTTAAATATAAGTGAAAAATATTTCATATTTAGCTTTAAACTATTTCATTACAAACATATTTGTTTACCTCAAAACAATTAATAACTAATATTTTTACCCAAAAATTGTTAAATTTTGTGTCAGAAACAAGAAAACTTTTTCGTGTACAATCTTTACATGGTAAAATAAAAAATATATATAAAGGGTGTCCCAAGAAGAACGCAATTTTTAAATCTGGCAACATTCGAAGTGTCATTGTTTGACATTTGAACAATTGTTATTGTTTGCTAGTAGAAGGTACGAGGTTAGTAAAAATGAATGAACAACGCATTCTCATTGTGAAATTGTTTTACCAAAATGGTGAAAGTTTTGCGGCTACAGTTCGCAAATTGCGATCAATTTGGGGTCACAATAATGCTCCAAAAGAGTCAACTGTAAAGAGATTAATGGATAAATTTGCCGAAACTGGGTCTGTTAGTGATGTAAAGACAACAACGCGCCATCGACCAGGTCGATCGACCGAAAATGTCGCAGCTGTACGTGATGATGTCGCTCAAACTCCATCCACCTCAATTCGACACCGAGCTCAGCAAATTGGTGTCTCCAAATCCACTTTGCAGCGAATTTTGACGAAAGATTTGCATCTTCATGCATACAAAGTTCAATTGACTCAGCAACTGAAGCCAGCTGACCATGGGCAGCGAAGGGAGTTCGTTAATTGGGTATTGGAGAGACAACATGAAAATGCTGATTTTGCCGATAAAATTATCTTCAGTGGCGAGGCCCATTTTCATCTTGATGGCTTCGTCAATAGGCAGAATTGTCGCATTTGGGGTGAGGAAAATCCTCGAGTGATTCACGAGAAGCAAATGCATCCTCAACGTGTCACTGTGTGGTGTGGTTTTTGGGCTGGAGGAATCATTGGACCTTTTTTTTATGAAAATGAGGCAGGTCAAGCGCAAACAGTCAATGGTGTTCGGTATCGTGAAATGATAACCAGTTTTTTCTTGCCTAGAATTGAAGAAATGAATGTGGAGGGCATGTGGTTCCAACAAGACGGCGCCACATGTCATACAGCCAGAGAAACAATTCAATTGCTGCATCAGTCATTTCCCGGTCGTGTTATTTCGCATTTTGGAGATCAGAATTGGCCGCCTAGATCGTGCGATTTAACACCATTAGAATTTTTTCTTTGGGGTTTTTTGAAGTCGATGGTTTACGCGAATAAGCCGACGACGACTCAAGCCTTAAAAGAGGAAATTGGACGCTGCATTAATGAAATACCGCAGCATTCATGCAAAACGGTCATTGAAAATTTCATTAAAAGATCGCGTGCATGCCAGCAAAGCCGCGGCGGCCATCTGCACGATATATTGTTCCATACATAACCTCATTCTGTCTACTTTACGATATAATAAAGTTTCACGATTTTTTTTAAATATCTGTGTTTGATTTAAAATTTAAAAATTGCGTTCTTCTTGGGACACCCTTTATTTATTTTTAACTCAAACTCTGTTGGTGTTACTTTTGGCCGCAAATATTACTTGATTTTGGTTTTCAGTTTTTTTTTCTTCTTGTATTTTTGGCTACAAAACGCATTTGCCCAAAATACAAAATACATACAAACGAAAACTAAAAGTTCCGATCGTTTGCAATGATTGCAACAGCTGAACATGGTATTCAAAAAAAGAAAATAAAAAAAAACACAACAACAAGAACAACATAACCACAATCACGGCGCATGCTTAACAAAACCCCAAAAAAAACAACAACATTAGCAGTGAAACACTTACAACATTTAACCATACAAAGGGAATCCTCTTCCAAAATGTTTTGTCTTGTTTTATGTTTCTGTGTGTGTGTTTTTTTTTTTTTTATTTCGAATTAAATTTCATTCCAATACTCATGTCGTTTATGATGTTTATGATGTTTGCCAACATATTCTACGAAATCAGTTTGAAAAAATCAATGGCATACACAGAAAATATCCTCATCATAAAGTATTTGTTTGAATATGTACAATATGTTTACACGAATCATATTTTTGTTGTTACAAGTACAATTTTTGCATACTGCCAAAGAGTATCGATGAAACAGTGATAACTTGACTTAGCTTGGCATTACTCTCCGTCCGTCCGTCCGTCCATCCATCCATTCATTCAGATGTTTTCATAAAGATCATGTTGGTTTTGCAGTTTGTATCCTGGTGAATCAAAAAAAAAAAGTTTTGTCGGTTTTATTTTTTATTACTTTTTTAGTTTTAGCTTTCTGTTTCAGGCCAGGTGAACTTGCAAATGTCATCCCCCGCAGTTAGGCTGCTCTATGATCTCTGTCAAATGTTAAATGTTGTTTCCTCTAAAAAAAAAAGTTTTTTTGTTACTCTGAGAATTTGTTACTGAAATGTTGTTACGAATTTTATGGTTATTTTGCTAAAGGCAACTACATGCATAGTTTAGCTTTATTTATGATTTAGTTTAAACAAAGGATATTTTTTTTTAAGATTACATGACTTTTCAACTGACTTGTCATTGGGTGTTTTAGTCCTTCTTGAGGACTAGTCCTTTGTATCATAACTGTTGGTTTGTCATAATCATGACCTCAATTAAGTATGTGGTTATGTTTTGCATTTGCCTTTATCCATTTGGCATATAAACAAATTTTGTACATTAGCATGACACCCTCTTTTCTAAATTGTTGTCCATTGGCGACATTGTGACCGTTTCTTAAAATGTACTTAAAGCAAGTAGAAAATATGTGTCTTGTACACGTTTTGTAGGTTGTTGTTCTTGTTGTTATTGTCTGTTGTTTAAGTTGTTGTTATTACTTGTGTGACAGAATTTTAGTTTTGGTAACAAATGTTACCAATATTGAATCAATAATGCACAGTGGGTTAAAACTTATTGATTTTTGTTAAAAAAAAAACTCATTCCATTTTATTGGAGTCAGAATTTTGCCACTTGTCCAGCACGATAATACGAAGTAAATCTTTTGTGCGATACACTTAACTCAAAAATTTCAATAACTTCATAGTTTTTCGTTTCATAAAAAAAAAATATAAACTTGATCCAGTTTGAAGTTCCACCCAAACCAATTTTACTATCGAAGTGTATTAGTGCTTCAATAGACTAAACATTTTTTACATATCTCCCTTAATTTTCGTGATATAGATCACTTTCCAAAAAAACGTATTGATGCCATTTTTAAGTAAAATGTTCAATCACTTATGATACATGTTTCATAAATTTTTATGAAAATTTTCCTTGAAAGAAACAGATTTTACTTAAAATTTAGTCAACATTTTTTAAATTATTGAAAAATTTTACTATTGAGAACTAAATTTTTATTAGAAAACAGTAAAATTTCCTGCTAATTAGTTCATACACTAAATTATAGGGTACGTTCGTAAATGCAGTAGTTGCGCATCACTGCAGCATAATAAAAGTAAAACGTTCAAAAAAGCATCACTTGGCAGCACTGATTCACGTCAAACGTTTTTTTATGCAAACGATTGACAGTGCTGGCGCAAATTTTTGCAACTATGGCATCACTAAAGTGTCTGATGCAATAGTGCAAAATTAGCCTTCCTTTTCGTTTTAATTGATTTTTAATAATCAAAAGTCGTTTCATCTTTCCATTAATTCTATTTTTATTATTATTTAATAAAAAGTTGTCAATGTTATTGCGGTGAACATAATTATATCTTTTGCAAAACGTTCTAAAAAGCAAACTGTGCAGTTGTTGAGCAGTAGCAAAGCATCTGCAACAGATGATCACGCATCAGCAACAAAAATTGGCATAATTGCCGCAGTGATGCACAAATTTTATGCATTTACGAACGTACCCATACTGTTAGAAAATGTTTCCTCGGCTTAAGAAAAATTTTATTTTATTTAAGTTTATTAGATAATTTTTTTTTTTTATTAAAAACTAGGACTTAAAAATAAGAAAATATTTTCTAACAACAAGTTAAATAGCACTTCTTTTAAGTGAAAATTATACTTAAGTGTGATAAAAATTTGCTAATAAATATGAAACTGTTTCTATGATTTAAAATACTTAACACTCATTGTGTAAGAATTTTCCCACTGTTTTTACTAATTAATGTTTCCTTGGTTTTAAGAAAAATTTAACTCTATTTAAGTTCATTCGATAATTTTTTGTACTTCTTTTAAGTGAAAATTAATCATAAATTTAATAAAAATTTTTCAATAAATATGAAAATTTTTAGAGTTCTTCCATTTATTGTGTAAGTATTTTTCCACTTTCGGAGGATTTCCGCTTTGTGAGGAACTTGCTTTTAATAAGCTTCTTGCTATTTATTTTTTTATCCCTAAATTAAAGTGAATTACACTTAATTCGTGTATTTTAAATATATAAATTAAATTTTATTAGCAAAAAGGTAAACAAATTAAAAAAATGTACTGCATTATATCCTGAAACGTAATAAATTGTTACAAAGTCAGATCCTTTTCGTAGTTTATTAACGGTTCTGCTTGAGAGAACTTAAAAAAGGGACGCCCTATGTGACACACGGCATCTATGGCTAAGGAACACTGGGGGTCCTTTGTCTTCTTAAATTAACTAATTTAAGGAAATTGTTGCAAAAATACATAATATCACAGTTACATTTCTTATTATGATTGGAAAATGGAAAAATGTAACAAGTTTATTTAATGGCATTTTTAGCTTAAACTTTAATTGACATGTACAAATTTTAACTTTTTTTAATTATTAAGTGAAAAACAAAAATAGTTTAGTTTATATTTTAAGCAAATATTTTTTTTTATAAGAAAAAGTCTGTGGGTGACATAAGTTGTTTTAGTAATCTTATACAAAATACTAGATTTTCAGAAATTTTTCTGATCAAATCATTTTAGATTCTATGGTAAATTTTCCAAACTCTTTACTAGATATTAATTCATATATTCTTAAAAAACTTGGATTCTAAGACCTTTCTTTAAATAAAAAAAATTCTTAGTTTCTGAGGACTTCTCATCATGCAACATCCTCTTAGATTCTAAGAACTTTTTTGAAAAGAAAAATTCTGATACTCTAAGGACTATCTAAAAAAAAATATTAAAAATGTCTTTAAAATATAAGTGTTTTTCTATTAGAAAAAGTCCATAGAATCTATGTTTTTTTATTACAAAAGTCCTTAGAATTAAATTCTTTTGTGGAGTATTTTCCTTTAAAAAAAGTCCATAGAATCAAAGAAGTTTTCTTAAAAAAAATATTCTTAAATTTAAATTTATAGATCTAGGGACCATATTATGCTAATATTATGGTTTTTTATTAAAAAATTATGATTACAATATTATAGTACGACTATGGTTGGCACAATCATAATCTCAAAAATATATGATGCTCTTTGAATATGATTGCCCCAGCGTGCTGTAAGAAATGGCTGAATTAATATCAAAGTCTTATGATTCTGCCCCACTGTAAGCTGGGATGTTTAATATTTAATATTTTTCATTTATTTACATAGAAAAAAACAAGACACAGTGTTCATCAAGTAACTACTTTTACCCACTGTCCGAGAACTTTTTTAACCATAAGCATTGTCTTATTTTTTTATTATATGTACTGCAATCATGATCATAACGATTTGAAAAAAAAAACAGCAAAAAAAAAGGTATTTTGTCATAATTTTTATGTTTTGCATAAGGACGATGTCTTTTTCACTGGATGACATTATTTACTAACTTGGCGGTAAAACTGCAAAACATTTGGCCAAAAAAAGAAAAACATGATTTTACAAAACAAACAAAAATAACAACTATGATATGCGTGGCTTATGTGGGGGGTCATGTATTAATGTTTCGATAAGCATTAGGGCAGCAGGGGGAGCTTTTGCCGGGTGGGACACATACGCCACCCTCTATTATCTTTGAATTGAATAGAGTTATTAAATGGGTTCCAATGACAAAATGTGCAGTTATCGATCATGTTCCAAATTTTTAACTCTGTTAGTTTTATTAAGGATACTACAAATACACAGGATGTACAGAGTTGAAGGCATCGATCTACCAATCAAATCATTAAAGTTACAAGTTTTTAATACAGTGATTTTATTTGACAGTTTATTTGAAAAAAAAAAATATTGGAAACAATTATAATTTTATTTTGGACCCAATAGAATGAATAAAAAAGTTGCATTGAAATTTGGTAGTACGAGGTACTTTTATGATTGGCTCGGTTGTTTGCTGGGTTGGTGGATTGACTACATCCTGTGTAGTTGTAGTACGCTTGTTTTTTGTGGTCGCGGAATGACTCGTTTTTTTGTGGAATATAAAATATGTATTCAAGTCCTTATCTAAGTCTTAATGTAGCAATTCCCTAACTATGTATATTTTTTTTCTTTAGAGGTAAATGAGAAAAGTCAAATAAATTGGAAAAGCTTTGGATATAAAAATTCTTTGAATGCAATATGCAATATGAAAGCACTACAGGCAACCACAAAATAAATAATTTTATTGAACCAAATTTTATATTTAAAGATTTTACTAAATTTATTCCTTTTTCTGTTAAGATACAAATCCCCATTCAGGGCCTTTTGAAATTAAGTCATCTATATGTACCTTTATTTGGCAATATATTTTTTTTAGAAATACAAATACCAAAATTGCCGCGTACAACCGCCACAAGTCGTCGTTGGCACAATTCACATTCGAATTTCAAAAAAGGATAATTTTTCATAAAAGTATCATTTTTCCAAAAAAAAGTACCATTTTTCTAAAAAAGTGCAACTTATCGAAAAAGTAAATTTTTTTTGTTATAAAGTCATTTTTGAAAAAAGTACCATTTTTCATGAAAAGTATAATTTGAAAAAAAATATTTTCAAAAATTAAATCAAAAAAAGTACAATTTTTCTCAAAAGTACATTTAAAAAAAACAATTGTACCATTTTTTTAAAAGTAGACGTACTAGTCAAAATCAAAAAGTGACATTCTTCTGGAAAAGTATATTTTTCAAAAAAAATTAAAATTTTTCTATAAATACTGCAAGTTTATAGTCATCGAGACTCAGTAATACAACCCCAAAACCTAAATATTGATTGATTTTAAAATCACAAGGGATTTTTTTGGTACATTGGACGTAACTACGTGAAATAAATGAAAACGGTCGCTAAAGACATTCTAGGAAAAAAATGGAAAAACTTTAATTTTTTAAAACTGAGTGTAATAAAAACGGACAACGTGCAAAAAGGTAAATATATTATAAAATATAAACTTGCTGGATTTCTAAAACGTGTTTGTGATTGTAATATTTCTTGAAAAATATAATTTTTCAAACAAATTTAAGTTTTTTAAAAAATTATTTTTTTAGAAAATGATTTTTTTGACAAGTACACACTGCTTTTTTAAAAAATGGTATAATAATTTTTTTCAAAAATAGTTATTTTTTTGGAAAACGGTACTTTTTTCAAAATGGTTCTTCTTCGAAAAATGTGCTCTTACAAAAATTTAACTTTCTTTTAAAAAATAGATTTTTATTCGAAAAATGGTATTTTTTTTTATGAAAAATGGTACGTGTTTAACAAAATGTACTTTTTTACAAAATTTGTACTTTCTTTTGAAAAATTGTATTTTTTTCAAAAAATAGTATTTTTTCAAACATGGTAATTTTTTTTTAAAAAAAGTCCTTTGTTGGAAAACGACAAATTTTTTAAAATTCGCAACTTTTTATAAAAAAAATTTCTTTTTCTTTTTAAAAAATTTCCCTTTTTCTTTTTAAAAAATTTATAAAAACAAATATTTTCTTTTGAAAAATGCTTTTTGTTAAAAAAAATGTTATATATTTTCTAAATATTCTACTTTTTTCAAAAAAAAAAAACACCATCACACAACCGTGCCAACTATTGGCACATGCCCAAAATTAGTTGGGACTTCCTCCTTTATATCGTCCAATGTTTTTCCAATCTGTAAAAAATATTTAAATAACAATTTATTTTGATATAGTTGAACCCTTTACCTCAATATGTTTATATAAATATGTTACATTCATTCGCCTCTTAATTAGCTGTTCTGTACTGTTTGATTCCTGAGACTTACAATAACGTTCGCAAACGCAATCAATTGTTTGCTTAATTGTTCATTGTTTTTCCAACATTTTCATTATATCGCGAGGAATTGAAATTAATTTAAAAATGTCATAATTTTATGACATTATACATAAATATATTTACAAATATTCTTCGTAAAATTTGTATTTCATAAATTAATACAAATTTTAGGCACAATGTGTCTAATTGTAAACACATAGTATATAAAAATACTTAGTGTGTGTATTATTGCATATGAAAGTGTGTGCAAAAAAGTTTTATGTATTTGCGAATTTTCATAATATGTACGAAGGCGGATCAACAAGTTCGTGACTTTTTGAATTTCCCTCGTAGTTATATAAAATGCAACACTGCTCCCATCAAGTACCACCAGTTACTAGACTACTGTCAAATTTTGAGCAAGTTCCGTCATTTACTTTGCGTTTATCAGCTGTTCAAAACATACAACCTCGTGGACTTTTTTAAAAATGGAAAAAAGTGAATTTCGAGTGCTAATTTAAACATTATTTTTTGCAAAGAAAAGCCGTTAATCAAACCAAGAAAAACCTTGATAAATACTATGGGGACTCTGCACCATTGATTTCAATGGTAAAAAAGTGGTTTACTGACTTTCGTTGTGGTCGCACAAGTACAAATGACGCTGAACGTTCTGGACGGCCAATCGAGGTCAATACACCCGAAAATGTCAAAAAAAATCCAATATAACATTCCGGAGACCAAGCAGCAGTCTAAAGAATGGGTTTTTTCTGGGTAAACCAGCTCTGAAGAAGGTCAAGGTAAGTTTGTCGACCAATAAGGTGATGGCAACAGTTTTTTGGGATGCACGCGGGATAATCCACATCGATTACCTTCAAAAGGGAAAACAATAAACGGCGAATATTATACCAACTTTTTGAACCGATTTAACGAGGATTTAACAAAAAGGAACCCATATGGCCATGAAAAAAGTTATTTTTCATCAAGATAATGCACGGGTTCACACATGTGTAGTCTCAATGGCAAAATTCCATGAATTGGGCTACGAATTGGTACCTCATCCACCATATTCTCCAGATTTAACCCCCAGTGACTATTTCCAAACCTAAAGAAATGGTTTGGTGGAAAGAGATTTAGCTCCAACGATAAAATTATTGATCAAACAAATGCCTATTTTATGGACCTCGAAAACTCCAATGATGGACTAAGTGTATTGAGCTAAAAGGAAATTATGTTGAAAATATATTTTTTTTTTTGCAAAAAAAAAACAGCGTTTCATTCAAAAAGTCACGGACTTATTGTTCCCCCTCCTATTACATAAAAATTAACCCATTTTGTAGTAGTAAATTTGCGAACATTTTTTAGAGTGTAGCAAGTGTTTTTATACCCTCCACCATATATGGTGAGGGTATATATCAGTTTGTCATTTCGTTTGTAACATGTCGAAATATAGGTTTAAGACCCCATAAAGTATATATTCGTGATCCTTATGCAATTTTAAGTCGATTTAGCGATGTCCGTCTGTCTGTCTGTCTGTCTGTCTGTCCGTCTGTCTGTTGAAATGGCGATCACGACGCGAAGACGCAAGCGGGAGTGCCTATTTTTACTCAGATTATTGAACATCCTCCCGAGCAATATCGGTTAAGCGGTTCAAAAGTTATGAGTGAAAATGTGAAGGTACCTCTAAATTTTCCATACAAATTTGTACAATTTTTCTGTATTTATTTTTTTTTCTGTTAAGTAAGTAAAAATGTTATTAATAGCCTGTTTCTCGATATCGAACGAAAAACTAGTCGAACGAAAGCGAGTCACTCGAATTCGAATCAATTTGGGTTTCTCTATTTCGAAAGCCTTCGATCGACTTGACTTACGTGTGTCAATTTTTGTTTCTTACGCGTTCACAAATCACAGAGATGCCAGATCATATATTTTAAGCATTTGTTGCAATTTTCTTTAAAAGTAGCAAAAATACTACTAAACTGCTTAAAGACAAAAACAACCCTGTTTAACAGTAATCAGCTGTATATGACAAATGAAATAAAAAAATAACAATAAACAAATCAATTTTTATTTGGAAATTGTGTTTTTTTGTGAAAATTTTTGTTATCGATCGGTTGTGGGTGAAATTGTTGTTTGGAGAGCTTTTCTGTTGCATGTTGTCTGTTCGGTGCGGTCACTGCTAAAGTCCTTGTAAAATAAAAAATGTAAATATGAGCTTCTTGGGCAAACGTAAGCCGCAAACAACACACAGATACATTTTACCACTCAGCAACAGCGTAATAGGGGGTGAAACGGAGTTTAGTTTTCTGGTGAAATTTTCCTCCTCTGCGGAAAGTTTGTTTGCTCCGAACACCGGAGTCCTTCTGGCAAAATCAGGCCTTTCTTCCATATAAAATACAAGCGTCTTCGGATGGTCCATTGTTGATTTTTTTTAACTAAAATTTAAAATTCTTAACAAACTACAAATATTTGTATTACTTTGTACTTACTTTTTGTTATCCATTGCTTTTTTTACTTCATTTTGCTTTTAAAAATATCAATTATATATTTACTCGACAAAAAATAGCAAGTGACTGATTTTGATATTTGCGTTCGAGCTGTTCGAAATAGAGAAACCAAATTTTGTATGAAAACAGTTACGTTTTCATTCGACTTGTCGTTCGAGTCATCGTTCGCATAGAAATAGAGTTAGTGAAACCCAAATCAGTTTTCTTTCGACTAGAAAGCGAACGAACGTGTTCTTTCGAAATAGAGGAACAGGCTATAAGTCTTCTTATTGTTCGATTACATTTATTGTCTTACATAGAGAATAATAACATTCTTAGAGCTATATGTGTGTTACTCTGATAACTAAGTTAACGTAAAAATCAACAATGTTAATGTCGCTAACAGAGCAGACCTCTGTAAATAACATTGCTAAAACTAAATAAATAACATTACTAAAACTAAACAACAAAAGTTCGTTACATAAATTGACAAAACATATTCATATTACAGTTCATGCAAAATTTAGTATATACGTATATCATCTTCAGCCCCTATGGTGGAGGGTATTCAAAGATCGGCACAGCCGAATTTAGCCCTTTTTACTTGTTTTTTACTAAAATTTAAAAGATGTGAAAAAACTTTTTTTTGTAGAAGTGGTTGCGCCTGGGGCTCATTCGCCATTAGATAAGCGATATTATCCAATTGGTTTATTAACAATTGATAACTTTTCCCAACTAAATTGACATTCGCAATTGCGAAATTAAAATATTGCAGTAAAATTACTATCCAGTAGTTATAACCCAGCAAAAGCACACATTACCAAATAATGGGTAAAGTAATGTATAGCCATAGGGTCTCATGGATTACTTTACACCTTACTTCACTGATAAATTTTACAGGCGATAAGCCTTAAAGTATTTTATATACCCATTACCTTAGAGGTGATAATGTAAGGGGTTACATATATGGTTACAAGAATGGAAAAAGTAATATGTCTTAAAATAGATTTTTAAAAAAGAGGATTTTTTATTAAAATAAAAATTATTTAAAATATTTGTAATTTAAAATAATGTGGTCAAGATGGGAATCGAACCAGGGAAATCTGTATGCCAGCCAAGAACTCTACCCACTGAGCTATCGACGCATCTAGTATTTGATTGCTTTAAACTTAAATGAATTGTTGTGGTTCGCTTTTCGCCAGTGTTGTCAAAATAAGCATACATTACCCTTTTGCTTACAAAAAAACACAAAGTAATGTATCTAAAAATAGATTTTCAAAAATATTTCAATAATTACTTTACATTTATAAATCATATATTACGTAATCAATAATGAGTAACTTATTACTTTTTGCTTGCAAATTATGAAAAACGTAACGAGCTATCATTACAAGGTAACGCATGAGAATATCGCACCCATTACCAAAGTTTTGCTGGTTCAAAAATTATTTAACACCATATATCGGGCAGTTTCATCAAATCGGGCATTAAAATCAAATCAAAACTATTTAAATATTTAGATAAAAATGAATTTTTCCTAAAAAAATATTGTTTGAGAAACCATAGCACCTTAAAAAAAAAGAAGTGTCGAATGTGCCCCAGACCGCCCTACTACTTATTTTATTCTCTTTGCTGAAGGGACAATTTGAACATGAAATAAATTTCAGTTATGATCGTGGTTAAATCCAAACGAAAAAATAAGAAACGATCATAATCATAACAAAACTACAGAAATGTATGATTATTTATTGTTTAAAGTTATTAGTGAAAAGAGATGAAAAAACCGAAATCGTGTTTCCATTTTTTATTTTTTCATTTGTTTATAGGAAACAAGTAATAAAACATTTGTAAATTGTTAATCTTAACGCTACATATGTAAAGCATATTATTTTTTTATAATAAGTGATATCTTTAAAGTAAAAAGAATTTTGAAACTAGACCACCAGTGAAGAAAAACAGAATTATGAAAATACAATAATAACAATTACCACAGAAAAATATTGAAAAAATATTGCAAACTCATATGGAAGTGTATTGTTATCTTAATATAAACAACGCAAAGACATCATAGTGTTAAGAACTATAGGAACACGATGAACACTTGACTTGTGTTATTAAAACAAAATACGAGTCCTTTTTCTATCTTCCACTTATACATACACCATCAACACAGTACAAACAAATATTGTTGTTGTATTTATAGAGAAAAAAAAAATAACATTGATTACACTATCGTATTACACTTTGCTAACTACGTCTACCAAAACAACAAACAATTGTGATTTGAGAACATCAATTTTCCGAAATCCTTAAAACACTTTTAAAATCATGTTTACATGTAAAGTGACAAAAAAAAAAGTGGCCATTCATGATTTTTTGTTTTTATTGAAATAAGTATAAATATTACACACACATGTTTTCATAGTCAGTGGTCCTTTGTTCAGAAATAAAAATCATACTCATATGTCTTTTAAACATTTCATTTTTTTATTTTTCATAGATTTATTCTATTGTCCTGTTTCTTAAGAGTTCAATGTTTTTTTTTCTGTTTACCCTCATTTTTTATGTTTTTCTTGTGGGAATTGAATATTACAATTAATTTTCGAAAAAAAAAAAATCTTTTATAATTTTCATTGACTTGAACAAAATGAAGTTTTTTGTGTTGTCATCTATGTACGTTTATATTGTTTTGAAGGTGTTTTTAGTTTTTCTTATTTCTTTTCAAATCACCTTGTATTATTAGTCAACATTTTCAATTAATTGTTTTGTTCAATAATTGTATAGAAATGTGTAAATTTAATAAAAGTAGAATTTTTCATTGTCATTGTTAGTATTTTGTTCTTAATTGCTGCCGGTGGTCTTACTACTGTTGTTGTGTTAACATTCATGAAAAATAATTGTACGAATTCTCTTTCCTCTTTCAAAGATGTGTTAACAATAAAGTTAATAGTTTTTTTTTCTATTTAATTTTGAATTTATCAAAAAATGTGTAAAATAAATTATTTTAATATTTCTATTCAGCGTTGGGGTACCCAGCAAAACTTTGGTAATGGGTGCGATATTCTCATGCGTTACCTTGTAATGATAGCTCGTTACCTTTTTCATTATTTGCAAGCCAGAGAACTGCATTTGCTGATGGCAAAACGTTCATACGCAATCAACACAAGAATTAATATGTGTTTGCGTTCAAACGCTGAATATACTCCAACACACGTATTTGTTGATGATTTTAAATCAATCAAACGACGTGCAAATTGTTTTGTCACTGATTTATAATCATCGATTGTTGTTAAACCATTGATTTTATTCTGTTCATTCGAGCCAACAATAATTATTTTGATGTAGAATAAATCAGAAAAAACAACAAATAATGTGTATGAGTGTAATAATAATTAAAACAAAATAGCTTCTTATCTATAAAAAGAGGGTGGTTTGTATAAACACATTTCATAAATGTTATATGTATATAAGGGTGGGTCTAGAATACGTTTTTTAGAATTTTTATTAGGAATACCAAAAATATTGTTCTCTGTGTATTTTTTTTTAGGCTCGCACAATCCGGTTAAAGTTAAATATTGCCTTATTTTCCAATCAAAATAGATGAAAAAAATTTAGACAATATTTAAATTTTTCCGAATTAGGCAAACCTGAGATATCGACCTAAAGTTTTTTTCCAAAAAAAATATTTATATTTCACAAAGAAGAATATTTTTATTACTAATAAAAATTCTAAAAAAGCGGATTTAAGTCCCACCCTAATGTAAACAATATCATTTATGAAATGTGTTTCTATTTTGTTTTAATTATGAATACACTTATATGCGTTGTTTGTTGTTTTTTCTGATTTATTCAACGCTGACTTTTTGTTGAGTGATTAAATTTGCAGTAAACATAATCGACATATGATTCAAACTGATCCGAATTACGCGTTCAGTAACATGATGCTGATTTTATTCTACAGTGAATTTTGTTGAATTATTAAATGTGAAATAGGAATTTTTGTGTATGATTTAATCAAGAAAAAAAGTTGATTTTGCAGTTCTCTGTTGCAAGCATAAAGTAATAAGTTACTAATTATTGATTACGTAATATATGATTTATAAATGTAAAGTAATAATTGAAATATTTTTGAAAATCTATTTTTTAATACATTACTTTGTGTTTTTTTGTAAGCAAAAGGGGAATGTATGTTTGTTTTGATAAGACTAGCGAATAAACGAAGCGCAACAATTCATTTAAGTTTAAAGCATTCAAATACTTTATGCGTCGATAGCTCAGTGGGTAGAGTTCTTGGCTGGCAACCAGATTTCCCTGGTTCGATTCCCATCTTGACCACATTATTTTTAATTACAAAAATTTTATATAAAATATTTTTATTAATTTTTTTTAATCAAAATTCCTCTTTTTTAAAAATCTATTTCTAGACACATTCTTTTTCCATTCTCGTAACCATATAAGTAACCCCTTTCATTATCACCTCTAAAGTAATGGGTATATACATTACTTTGAGGCTCATCGCCTGTAAAATTCATCAATGAAGTAAGGTGTAAAGTAACCCATCGGCCCCTATGGCTATATATTACTTTACCCATTATTTGGTAATGTGTGGTTTTGCTGGGTAATTAATTATTTTGTAGGCATTTTCATTACACTTCATTATGTAAAAGTAATTGTTATGCAAACATTTTTAGTCTCATCCTAGACAAGCCTATTACACAAATAGGGACTTGACCTAACATTTTATATATCTTAATAATAATTAATTAACAAAACAACATTTATTTTACATTAAACGATTAATCGCCTCGAATTACCGATCATAAAATTTCAGTGATTTTTGGAATAATTCTATAATTTGTTAATCGCCAGCCTCGAATAACACAGTGATACAAAATTAAAAATTCTTCAAGGGTTTTTTTTTAAGTTTAGTGCGAGATTTTTTTTACAGTAGTGATTTTGGAACGCTGTCTAACAAGAAAAAAATCATTAAAAATTAGAAATAATAATAATAATTTTTTATTTTTATTATCCTGTTTTTGGGATCGAGAAATCCATTTTTTGATAATTATTTTTACTTAAAACTCACGCTAGGTGGCGCCGTCTTACAAATTTTGCTATTTCTACAGGAAAAAACGGTGTTTTTTACTTTTTTGAAGCTGGAAAATCAATTTTTGATATTGGCTTCATTGTAAAACATTGTATTATTGGGCAAATCCAGCTCAAACTGCACTGCATTCGGATTTGTCATCTTTGATTTTAATGAAATTCTCCACAAATATTGTAAATGGGTAGTGTTTATCAAATCATTAACCTTTCAACCCTAAACCTTTTCGATTTTTAAAAAATGACGTCATGAAAATTGGCAAAAACGTGAAAATATCGAAAAAGTGTCTATACAAAGTCGACCATAACTTCTAAACTATACAACCTAAAATTTCTATTATTACCATTTTTAAGGTGAAAACATTACCTTGAAAATGGCATCCTAAAATTTATATTTTATTAAAAGCTTAAAGGTAATGTTTGTAAGTTTAATCTTCAAAGGCCCATATCTCTCAACCCAGTTTTTTCAAAATCCTGAAAAAATATATGTTAAAAACCAAGGCCTCTCTATATTTTAGGTGGAGACTCATTTGGTTCCTGGGTAAGGAAGGAAAACGTGCTAGCCATAAGGACACCATTAGGAAATTATAAAAAATATTGAAAATATCTACTTTTTGCATTTAAAAATTTCAGTTTATGTAGGTTCAATGCTATTCCACATTTGAAACCCTTTAAAGTCTTAAATTTTTTGCAAAATTACCGTTTACAGCAAATAGTTTTCTTTGTTGTTGTAAGTTTAAAAAAAAAAAAAAAATTAATCAATAAATATTAAAAAAACTGAAATACGAATTTGGTACTTATTTCAGTAAATACCAGTAAATCATTATTTTGCATATACATATAAATACTTCTACCATCCATTATCAGTAGGTCATTATTTTGTATTTTAAAGTAATGCAAAAGGTAACGACCTATCATTACATAGTAATCTATACAATAATGACCTGTCATGTTGTTTTTGCTAAGACACTTATAATAATATGAAAAACTTTGGATATAAATATTCGTTTAAACCTTTTTCTTTTATTTGTTGAGAGTTTTTGTTAGGAATTGCAATAAAATAAATATTATATTTATATAAATTTTTTCAGATTTCATTCAGTTTTTTTCTTCACCTCTAAAGAATAATAATATTCATTAAAGTAAATTGAACTTACTGTTTTCAAGGTAAAAATTTTAAATTAAAGGGCTTTTAAGGATAAAAGTCTCTTTAACTAAAAATATTAAATTGGTTCGTAAACTATTAATCCATGTGATCATATAAGACATCATAAGATATTTCCAGGAACTCCCTAAGGGTGTACACTTTGAACTGGCCATATAAGTAGTTCTTGACTTTTTGGAAACTTCTTTTTTGACCTAAAACAGGACAGCAAAAATATGTGTGTGTATTGTTGAATCCAAAATAAAAAGTTCAACTTATGGTATAATTTTTTGATGTCATCCGAGTTATGCTCCACTACAACAAATTTTCTAAATTACCAAGTTTTAAAATCAAATGAAGAAAATAGATTGAATCCCCAAAATGACAAATATAAAAATTAAATGATCGATTGAAGTCTCAAGCTAATAACACAGTTCAACACAAAAAAAATTAAAGGGTTCCGACGATTGATTCTTGTTAAGGAAACCAAAAAAAATATACGTGTGTCGGCGTTTTGATAGTTTACATCGGGATTTCATTTTAGATGCGGTATAAGTTTCCCAGCTCTGGCCTGTTCTTGCAGCATATCAGTATATAAAACTATGTTTTCTTTACATCTGAGGTGTAGGGTATGTTCAACAACTTTGTAGATAACGGTATGCCAAATATTTTTGTAGAAAATATTAACCCTCTAACTCCCCTCATAACGGCATTTTATGGCTTTATTCTAACACATTGTAAAACACATCCCGAAAAAGGGGCAGGGCGGAGGTAAAATGTTCTACAAAAATGTTAGTCATAAAATTCTACTATATATGTCAGAACACACCAAAACCAGAATCTGACTAGAAATCTGATAAGCAATCTCGAATTTGATTGGTTTTTGGTATTTGAGTTAAGTTTTCGGTTTTGGTGTGTTCTGACATATATAGTAGAATTTTATGACCAACATTTTTGTAGAACATTTCATCCCCGCCTCTCCCCCTTTTCGGGGTGGTTTTTACAATTTGTTAGAATTTAGCCAAAAAATGCCGTTATGTGGGGGAGTTAGAGGGTTAACATGTTGTGCAAAAATATTTTTCATACCATTATCTACAAAGTTTCTGAACATACCCTGCAGCTCAGATGTAAGGAAAACATATTATTATATACTGATATGCTGTAAAAACAGGCCATGGCTGGGAAACTTAAAGCGCCTCTAAAATTAAATTCCGATGTAAACTATCAAAACGCCGACACACGTATATTTTTTTTGGTCTCCTTAACAAGAATCAATCATCGGAACCCCGTAATTTTGGAAAAAGTTTGCAATTGTTGTGCAGTGTAATTAGATTTAATGATTTATACAGGATGTCCGCCGGGAAGGTATACTATTTTGTTTATAATTTTTGATTAATTGAAAGAGAATGGATCTTATATTGATAAATGTTTTATTTAATGTCGGCAATTATGTATGGAAAACATACATCAGATAAATGTCCGCCTCTGTTAGCCTCACAAATGCGAGCCCTTTTGAGCACATTTTTCATTACATTCTCATACATTTCACGCGGTATTTTATTAATTTCATCACGAATATTTTGTTTAAGTTGCTCAAGCGTTTCTGGTTTGTTTGCATAAACCTTGCTTTTCAGATATCCCCACAAAAAGATGTCCGGAGCAGTTGAATCAGGCGACCGTGGACGCCAATCAACATCACCATTTCTTGAAATAACTCGTTGTGGAAAGAGGTCTCGCAGTAATTCCATTGTAATCCTGGTATGCGATGTTGATACCACATGTTAATCAAGCCCAAAGCATGCACTTGTGGCGTTAAAAAGTTTTTAATCATATCACGATATCGCTCCCCATTCACAGTTACCGTTACGCCGTTTTCATTTTCAAAGAAGTAAGGTCCAATGATTCCTGCTGACCGAATTGCACACCAGACTTTAAATGGATGCATAGGTAACTGATGAATAATTTGAGGGGTTTCCATTGCCCAGAACCGACTATTCTGTTTATTCACATATTCATTCAAATGAAAATGTCCCTCGTCACTCATTATGATTTTTTCATGAAAATCGGGGTTGTCATGGGCGAACTGTTTGAACGATTAAAACACTTTGGTTTATCGAATATTTTTCCATAATAAATTTGCCACGAGTCTACTTCACGACTGCCAAATACCAACTGTCAAGACTAATGTTTACCAAAATGGCGGCAAAACATAGTAGTATACCTTCCCGGCGGACACCCTGTACTATCGACTGATATACATTGATTGAATTCCCTATAATTGACGATTCAAAAAGAAATACTTTTTGAATACATAAATACATAAATAATTATAATCACCCTTATTCTAGTTGTCGTCATCGGCACAAGACAATGTCGTCTTGGGATTTTTTTTTGAAATTGGTATTCCCGTTGTCGTTATCGAAAATAATCGATAACTGTCGACAAGTTTTTGGTATTCTGTAAGAAAATGTGACGACGATATTGTCTTGAAACGACTCTGATTTTGTCGACACAATTTTTAGTAACGACTTGAGGAAAAGCAATGACTGAAAAAAAACGGAAAAAATGGGAAGAAATATCAATTTTATTAAATGCACTTGGCCCACCGAGAATAATGTGAGATGGATGGCACAAGGTAAAGAAAGTATGATCATATAAAGTGCATTATAAAAATATAACAAAATTTATTTATAGGTTTGGCGAGACTTAAAATTTAAAGTTAAAAAGAAAATGGTAGCCAACAAAGCCGAGTGTAATGCTACAGGTGGCGGAAGATTCAAGCAATTTATATTGAGCCCGCTGGAGGAAGCTGTGGCAAATCTTCTACAGTTTCAGAAACAGCTGAACCCTGAGTTAAAGTCGTTTCCAACACTGAGCTGGTACGACCCCTGGGCTAAAAATCTTAATATAGCTGCCAACTTTATTGTTTTGGAAATAAATGTGGACTTGATTCCGGTTTTCAAATTAGTTGCTATTGTTTCCAGCACATCTGTGAATTCTGTTTTATTTAGCCGAAAGTAACTTTCAAACCTTTTAAAAAAAATAGAAGATTAACATTCTTTAAAGTAACAGACCTTGATTTTGCTACTCACTTGTTATCCGGCAGATTAAAGATATTGGATTTCTGTATGAGAAGTCTTCTTTCCAATACTAGCTTTTCTTTATTTTCTTCATCACGGGTATCAGAATTTAAATTACACATAAAAAACATTTTTTCGCAAAAATAATAAACAAAATAAATCTGCCGACTCAATTTTTAGAGATGTGTTTTTGTTTAAATTGATGAACTGTCGACGTCGTTACAACACTGTTTTAGAATACCAATTTGGTGTCGAAGTGATGTCGACGTCGAAGCAAAGTGATGTTGACTCAAAAACGAAGACGACATTGATAACGACAACTAGAATAAGGGTGAATATAATAGATTTTATATATCAATAGTCATAAATTGGTCGCAGGTAACTGACGTTGGAATAACAATATGGGTTACTGCAGTCATTTAGCATCTAGTTATATCTCAAAGTGTAATAATATCATCAGTTACGAGTTATCAAAATATAACCATTGGTATGCACTATAAACTTTGCTAAAATTTAAATTTATACAAATTTAATTCTGTTAAGTTACACCCCCATATAAATGCAAACTACGTACATACGAGTATAATATTTAAAAAACCACAACAATGTTCGGAATACATGCCCTGTCTTGTACAATTTTGCGGATGAGTGGAATATGATAATAATTACCCACAGCCTGACCAACCGACCGACCGACAGACAGACAGACAGAACAGTGCTGATATTTTGTTGTTGATGTTCTGTATGTTTAACAATTTTTGCAACAAGCCAATTTAACAACAAGGTATGGTTGTCAGTTGTAGTCGTCATTCAGTCATATTGGAATAAAAACCCTTAAACAAAATAGAATTACCCAAAAGGAGTAAGGGATCCATCGTCCCCCCCCCCTTCTCAACACAAGAGAAAACTGAAAAATGTACCAGGTTATGGTTACTATGTTTCATAGTATGTTGTACCACCAAAGGTTAAATGTAGTGTTTTTCTGTTTTTACATGTTCTTGATGTACTTGTTTTGTTTCTTTTTGTATATAACATGTTTTGTTTTGTTCAGTTTTTTTTTGTTTTTTTTTTGGTTATATGCAAAATTACAAAAATACAAAAAAAAATGTACAAGCCCACAACAAGTTTAAAAACCCATTCTGTTAAAAATACAAAACATGAATTTGTTTTTACAAATAGAAAAGGGTTTATTTTATATACATACATAAATATACTTGTTTTATTTGAATATATTAGAAGTTCATTTGATTTGAATTCGAACATTTTATTTTCAACAATGTTTTCGATGTTTTTTTATTTTTGTTTTGGAGTTGTTAGGGTCCCACTACGTACAGTGGTTGTCAGCTTATTTGATGCAAGTAATGAAAACAATAATAAAAGTCTGATAACTTAAAACTAAATGAGATATCGAAATAAAAAAAACTGTATTTTATAGAGCAATATATTTACTTTGCACTAGGCCATCTACTCATTTCATATTCTTTGTCATTCTACAAAAAAAATAACAAAAATAAGTGAGATAAAAAATTGAGCAGCTTATTTGATGCAGTCAACTTCTAACAGGATATCTCCCGTTATTTTAAGAGTTCGTTCACATATTTTTTTTATGTCTCTTGTGCAGGTTCATTGTAATAGATATTGCATAGTTTTTAGTCTGATCAGGCAAGTTAAGCGGTAGTGGCGAAATAATTTAAAGATGGGCCGGCGCATAAGTATTGAACAACGAGAATTGGTCATTCATCACTTCAAAAATGGCCAATCACAACGTAAAATAGCTGAAATGGTTAATTTGGCAGCATCAACAGTCCAGCATATAATTGAAAGATTTTTGCGAGAGAATAGGGTAAAAAACAAGGGCAGAAAAGCGCCAAATAAAATTTTTACACCGTACGATGAACGATGGATTATCAGAAAAGTCCAGGAAAATCCAAAGTTATCAGCTCAACAATTAGCAAATGAGGTTCAGAATTCTCTTGGCAAGACGTGTAGTGCGTCAACAATTCGACGTCTCTTGTGTTCCCATGATTTTCATGGTCGAGTTCCACTTCAAAAGCCCTTCATAAATCAAAAAAATCAGATCAGCCGGCTAAACTTTGCACAAAACCATATCTCAAAGGACTTGGACTTCTGGAAAACTGTAATTTTTTCAGATGAATCCAAATTTAATATATTTGGTTCGGATGGAAGGTCCTACGTGTGGCGAAAGCCCAATACACAGCTTCTGCTTAAGAATTTGCGTGCAACAGTAAAACACGGTGGTGGAGGTGTCATGGTATGGGCTTGCATGGCAGCAACTGGTGTAGGAAATTTGGTGTTCATAGAAGGAAATATGGACAAAACTATGTACCTTAATGTCCTGAAAGAAAATTTGCTGCAAAGTGCAGAAAAACTGAACCTAAGGCGCAACTTCCGGTTTTATCAGGACAATGACCCCAAGCACAAGTCTGGTGTGGTTCAGACCTGGCTCATATGGAACTGCCCGCATGTGATGGAACCACCGGCGCAGTCACCCGACTTGAATGTCATCGAAAATTTATGGGCACTGTTGGAAACCAACATTAGAAGACACAACATTTCTAGCAAAGAAGGTCTCAAGAAAGCTTTAATGGATGAGTGGAACAAAATAACGCCAGAAACCACACTAAAACTTGTTGAATCGATGCCAAAAAGATTGTCGGATGTTGTGGCTCAAAAGGGTTACCACACCAAATATTAAAATCTTACAAATAATTAGCTATTTTGTTATCTTTTAAATGGTTTTTATACTGCATCAAATAAGCTGCTCAATTTGAAAATACTATTTTTTTTGTTTTCCTTATAATTTTTTTCAAAATAACAAAATGTGAAATAAATGAATTACATAATTTAAAAACACATATTCTGAAATAAAAAATGGCTTTTAATTTTTGTAAATATCTCATTTAGTTTAGCAGATAATTGAAGTATTAACTTCTTTTTTCACTTGCATCAAATAAGCTGACAACCACTGTATGTAGGTAAGGAGGCGGTACAATTTAAGGGAACATTCTGAATTAGACCTTTTAGGAATTTTATATTAGGCCAATTCATGTCATGTCGTATACCTACGGCATTGGTGTCAAAAATGATTTACTAGACGTCTACACGAGACATAAAAACAATGTTACAACAAGGAAAGTGATTACCCACCAAAAATAAATGAAAATGATTATTTAAGGATCAATTTTTAATTGATTCCCAGCAAAACTTTGGTAATGGGTGCGATATTCTCATGCGTTACCTTGTAATGATAGCTCGTTACCTTTTTTATTATTTGCAAGCATAAAGTAATAAGTTACTGATTACGTAATATATGATTTACAAATGTAAAGTAATAATTGAAATATTTTTGAAAATCTATTTTTAGATACATTACATTGTGTTTTTTTGTAAGCAAAAGGGTAATGTATGTTTGTTTTGATAACACTAGCGAAAAAACGAACTGCAACAATTCATTTAAGTTTAAAGCAATCAAATACTAGATGCGTCGATAGCGCAGTGGGTAGAGTTCTTGGCTGGCAACCAGATTTCCCAAGTTTGATTCCCATCTTGACCACATTATTTTTAATTACAAACATTTTAAATAATATATTTGTAATAATTTTTTTCTAAAAAATTTCTCTTTTTTAAAAATCTATTTTTATACACATTACTTTTTCCATACTCGTAACCATATAAGTAACCCCTTACATTATCACCTATAAAGAAATGGGTATATACATTACTTTGAGGCTCATCGCCTGTAAAATTCATCAATGAAGTAAGGTGTAAAGTAATCCATCGGCCCCTATGGCTATACATTACTTTACCCAGTATTTGGTAATGTGTGGTTTTGCTGGGATATGTTATAATGAGTAAGGTGGTAAGCACAATATGTGAAAATTTAATTTGCAAGTGTGTAGACAATTTTCAAAATATTTTTTTAAAAATTTATTTATAGTTTGATTTTTTTTTTTTTTTTTTCATAGAAAAGTCATACATGTTTTTTTTTTTTTGGTTTCATTAATTATCGTTTATTGCAATAATTTGTTTTTAATAAAACAACAATAAACGCATTTGGCAATTAAAAATTATTACTGTAGGACGTTTACCACAATGGATTTCCAGCGGCATAAACATTTTCTTTGAGGATTTCCTCCCCCAAATGTTTTTGACATTTATCCTTACATGTTGGATCCAATAGAATATTATGAATATTTTCTGTATTTGGTGATATAATATATTTTGGTGGTTATACTCGTGCTGCCTTGAATGGTATTTTTGATAAACATCTTGATCGTGTCCTTATCGCTTGAGACTTTGTTCGTATTGTAAATATGAGTATTTTCCTTGTTGAATAGATTGTAAACGGTTTTCAATTTCACTTTACTATTTTTGTACTGATTTTTAGTAAAAAATGTATTATTTAGCAAATCTTTTTACTACTAACATTTTACAAATTAAAGAATTTTTACAGAATATTTACAAATTTTTGTTGCTAATTTAAGAAATCATTGTACAAATTTTTGAAAACCGATTTGCTAAAATTAACAAAGAAAAATACTAATTTTAAAAAAGTGGATATTAAAGGAAATGTTATTTCTGATAATTAAAACTTACACCTACAAACTTAAAATGCCTTTAAATGTTACATAGGTTGAAAAAGGGATCGGAAGTGAAGATACCGACTCATGTCTAAAAATAGAACATCCACTTAAAATAGCACTAAAAAGTTTTTTTTAGTTCTAACAACAATTAAAATTTTCGTCAAAAAACAATTTAAATTTTATCTTAAAAGTAAAAAAAATAATCAAAAATATTTTTCAAAACAAAAATTACCAATTAAAAGCCTTTGATTAAGTTTGTCATTCCGTTTGTAATTTCTACAATATTGATCTTAGAACCTATAAAGTATATATATTCTGGGTCCTTATGAGGAGCGAAGTTGATTTAACGATGTCCGTCTGTCTGTCTGTGTGTTGAAATGGGTTTTCCGAAGACCCCAGACATGATGATATATTTTTGTTACATGTGATGCATTTCTCTTTGCTATTGAAAATCAGATCGGTTAATAAATGACTGAGATATTAGCAAAAAAACACGACTACCTCTATTTTTTTTTCGTAAAATCCCTTTGTTTTTATATGTATATTGAATTTAACGCATAATAAACACATCCATTTGTTGAAATTCTTTTCTTTCACCTCTTCATCTTTTATACACAAACCAATACAAAGATTTGCCATTTAAATAAAAACCAAACAAATCTCTAATGAACGAAAACTTTTTATATACCTCTATTAACGATGATTTTTTATGAGCTTCAATGATTCAGTTGTCTAAACGCTATGTCACAAATACACTTTTTATCTCTAAGGCCCGGGTTCGATACCTAACTCCATCAATTGAACTTTTTTTTGTACAATTTTTTTATATTTTCTTAAGACTTTTTTTTTGTTTTTCTAACATTAAATAATTAATTTAAATAAAATTTTAAATTAATAATTCAGTAATCCATAAAAAGGCTAAAAACATCAAAATTTTTATAAAAACCCTCTGATACAAACGGTTTTATTTCTATTTTTTGCTCTGATTTAAAAGAATTTATAAAAAGATTTTTAAACCATTTTATTTCTCATATATTAAGAAAATTATGTACATAATTTCTCTTTGAGTGCAACTATTTTATAAAACAAATTTTTATAAACTATTTTCCTTCAAATTTTTTAAGTAAAGGTAAAGAAATTAAATATATTTTTTAATAAAAAAGCAAAATAATACCCCAAATGCAAATTTGCCAGCTAAATCAAACGTTTTTGTAGAAATAAAAGACATGCAGTTCTAGTGATTTCTTTAAACGATTTGTAAAAAAATATTTTTTGGTCGAAAATAGTTTTTTTTACAACTAAAAAGATTTTTGAAAAAAAAATAATATGACAACACTGATTGGCATTATGTTTGTGGTTGTTTTTCTTTATTTATTTTATTTGTTGAACTTCTTTTCTTTCACCTCTTCACCTTTTGTACACAAACAACAAACCCATACAAAGATTTACCTAAAAACCAAACAAATTTGATTTGAACAAAAACTGTTTATTTACTTCTATTAACGATGATTGTGTATGTCCTTAAATTGTTATAAATAGTTTTTTTCTTTTAGTCGCGCGATCGATCCCCGTCTATTCAACTTTTTTTGTACAATTTTTTTTTACATTTTATTAAGACTTTTCTATATTTTTTAACACAACAAATATGTACAGCTTAGTAGACCTAACGATTTCGGTCAGTTTTTCTGTATATTTGGAGAACGGAAAGAGGAAAAGTTCCAAAATAAGGTGCAAGCAACTTGGTAATCAATACACAACATCTGACCAAATGTGGGCGGGATCTGTGAATGGGGCGTGTCACAACATATATTACTTTATATCT
This sequence comes from Eustalomyia histrio, assembly GCA_949748255.1. Taxonomy (NCBI): domain Eukaryota; kingdom Metazoa; phylum Arthropoda; class Insecta; order Diptera; family Anthomyiidae; genus Eustalomyia; species Eustalomyia histrio. The sequence continues at coordinate 70,927,896 of OX456524.1, read as the reverse complement.
TAAGAACGGTAAGACCGAAATTAAATAATCCATAAATGGGCTAAAAACATCAAAATTCTTATAAAAACCAAAATTTTAGAGCTGTAATATGACCTATGGCTAAGTCTTATATAGCAAAAGATCGAAAATCTTTAGTATAACATATTTGCTAAAAAACTCGGAAATATAGGTTCAGATGCAAAAAAGTTATGACCAAAACATACATTTTTTTTAAATACCTATTTTCTGGAACCATAAATCTTCCCAATTCCAACTTTTGTCACCAAACTAAATGGTTAATTTCCTCTTAAAGGCGTCCGTATATAAATCTGTCCATTCCATATATGTACATATATAAACTTTACTTTTTATATGTACATAGAATTTAGATTTTAAATTCCACTTTGCAAAAATTTTACTAAAATTTTGTAGCAACAGCTAATTTTTTGTACAAATTTCATTGTACTACACCTCAGCAGACATGTGTTGCTAAGATTAGCAAAAAATACCGCTGTGCTCAAATTAGCAAAATTTTCCGTAATAACAGCAAAATTTTCAGTTGCTATTCTAGGTTGGTGAGTGTACGAAATATAGAATTTCTCCCGTAGTAGTGTGGTCATCTTAATTATCTTCATCGAATTTAATATGCATTACATTTTATCAGTCATAAATTCAATATTCAATATTTTGTGTATTCCTTTACATTTTTTTTCTAATTAATAAGAGTCACTATTTTAATTACCACTATATGATAGTACATTTACAAACTTGTGTTAAAAATTTGAATTTACCGAAAACTATACTAATTTTAGGCGCAACATGTTTATTTATAAACACATTATGTTTATTTATACGTTGTATGCGTATTATTGTTTGTGAAAGTGTGTACACAATATTTTTACGCATTTCGTGTTTATATTTACCTGCTTTATGTTACACAAAAATTTACCTGTTTTATAACCAGTAAATTTACAACAATTTTTTAGAGTGTGGTGAAAATTTTGTTCGAGGACAAAGACAGTATATTCCGTGATTCTCTAAAGGCATGCAAGCAGTGGCGTAAGTTCATGGTCGCTGGGTGGTGCACTGCACAAGGGCCCATGACCGACAGGGGCCCTTTGTTGAGAGTAGTAAATATTTTTTTTTTTTTTGTTTAATGTATTTGTGTATTTTTTAAATGTATAAAAAATTGTACGTTAAATTAAGAAAATTTTTTGCATACATTTTTTTTAAGGATCTCAATATATTAATAATCAAAAAAAATGTTAAAGGGGCCTTAAACGATCAACCATGCTGTACAACATGTCCAGCATTTAATAATGTATCGCTTTGTTTGATTGCCATTACAAAATCAACTACACGCAGTCATGTAGCCATGCTGTACAGCATGCTTGATAGTATATTGACCGCTTGGTCAAGTAAAATTTCAACGGTCTCTGCCATTAAAATTAGTTTTTTTTTGTCATAAAAGCACTGTTTGAAATAACGTTAAAAAGTACAAACAAGGATGAATCTACTGAGGCCAAAGTGTTAGAAATAACAGTAAATTTTAGCGACATGACGGAAGTCTCCACAGCAATGCTATTATTTTACACAATTCTTGTGACCTTAGCAAGTGCTAAAAGATCATTTAGGAAATTAAAAATAAATTATTTGAGAAATAAGATAGGCTAATCCAGATTATCCAATCTGGCAATGATTGCCATAGAAAACGAAATGACATCAAATTTAGATGCATCCAAATTAATAGAAAATTTTGCAAATGTAAAATCACGTAATTTTTATTTTTATACCCTCCACCATATATGGTGAGGGTATATATCAGTTTGTCATTCCGTTTGTAATATGTCGAAATATAGGTTTAAGACCCTATAAAGTATATATATTCGTGATCCTTATACAATTTTAAGTCGATTTAGCGATGTCCGTCTGTCTGTCCGTCTGTCTGTTGAAATTGCGATCACGACGCGAAGACGCAAGCAATTGTGCCTATTTTTACCCAGATTATTGAACATCCTCCCGAGCAGTTTGGTATTCAAAATGAGCAAAATCGGTTCAGCGGTTCAAAAGTTATGAATAAAAATGTGAAGGTACCTCTAAATTTTCCATACAAATTTGTACAATTTTTCTGTATCTATTTTTTTTCTGTTAAGTAAGTAAAAAATGTTATTAAGTCTTTTTCTTGTTCGATTACATTTATTGTCTTACATACTATGACAATAATAACATTTTTAGAGCTATATGTGTGTTACTTTAATAACTAAGTTAACATAAAAACCAACATTGTTAAATTCGCTAACAGAGCAGACCTCTGTAAATAACATTACTAAAACTAGATAAATAACATTACTACAACTAAATTACAAAAGTTCTGTTACATAAATTGGCAAAACATATTCATACTACAGTTCATGAAAAATTTAGTATATACGTATATCATCTTTAGCCCCTATGATTGCCGGAGGCTGGGCTCATATAGAATGAGGTAAGGTCCAGAGGAGCTGGATCGTCGTTAATACGTCCATTAATTATACCGACAGGAGAAAGATATGTAGATCCAGCCCAGATGGTGTTTTTCTCGCTTTCGTATATTTGGCTGACAAGCATATTATCGTGTAGCGCAAGTATCTCAACAAATCTGGCTTGCAACGACATGTAGTACCTACAGAAGAGTAGAACATCGGCATTTTCATAGACGTAACTATTTAAAAATCGTTTTATGAAATTTTCATAATTTTTTTCAGATGCATTTTTCTAGGATTTTCCGTTCCAATTCTTTGGCTACTATAGGAGATATAGTAAACCAGATTGGGTTTTTCTGTTAAGCTTTGTTGGTTTTTCGTTTCATTCCATAAAATGTATTTTTGTTTTTGTAACCAAAGACATTTATTTAAAAAAAAGAGCAAAATACGTAATTGCTTTAGTGCCGCTTCTTTTAAATAGGTGGCGCTGAATCAACTAAAACAATACCCTGCCCCATGGCTAGGTCCATAGAAATTTATATATAAAGAAAGAACAAAATGCATAATTGCTTTAGTGACGCTACTTTTGAATAGGTGGCGCATAATCACATTAAAACTATTTCCTAACCCATGGCGATATAGCCTTGGATTAGGCTTTCAATTAATTTATTTACCAAAAATATTAAATTAACTACATACTTTAAATTATAATGCATTCAGATGTTGCTAGTAGACTTATTAAATAATTTTAAAGTCAATTTTTCAAATGTTTGACGTAATAAAAGCATTTGTTTCTCATTTTTATGTCAAAATAGAAATTTTTACAGAGGAAAATAGTATTTTTTTTATTGCATTTGTATAATTTTTGAGAATTGAGGGATTGGCAAATGTATATTTATGTTAATTTTTTCTTTATAAAAAAATACACATGAATAAAGTGCAATATTGTGCTCTTAAACATCTAAATGAATATTGATTTAAAAAATTAAGGTATAATATGCACATAAAACATATATTTTTCATAGTTTTTGGCAAATATTCATTAATGTTACAAAGAAAATAGAAAATCAATAATACTCTACTGCATATTGTAGCACAATATGGCTAATGGAGGGAGACTAGCTCTGCAGCAAAATATGCCTAATGGAAAGAATGCACCTTCTGATGGGCCATCTATTGACAAATAGTTACAACTCATGTTGTTTTTTTAACGAATTAATTTCTTTGCTGTATTCTCCCCATTAGACAAACACACTTCAATTTTTTAAAGAAAGAACATTCGTTGCAACTATTTATCAATACGTGGCGCATCAGAAAGTGCATTCTCCCCATAAGGCATATTCAGCTGCAGAGCTAGTTCCCATTAGCCGGAACAAAATTGAGTATTTGACAAAAACTATGCTTTAAAATGTGTTTTTTGTCCAGTCCATGTTTAAAAACCTAGTAATTGCCTATACAAATTTAGTACAATTTCATAGTAGCGACTGGTACATAACATATTTTCTCATATTTTTCCGCCAGTCGCTTAGCATTAAATATTTTGTATTCACCTCAAACATTTTTTCACAACTAAAATTTTTTTTTCACCACAAAAAATTTTTTCACCTTAAAAATGTTTTTTCACCTCTAATTTTTTTTCCATCAAAAAACTTCTTTTCACATCTAAAAAAGTTTTTAACCTCAAAAAATTTGTTCACCTACATAATTTTACTTCAAAAGTTTTTTTATATTATTTGTATTAAAAACAGAAGAAAACATCTTGTTAGGATATTGGTGGAGGGTATTCAAAGATTCGGCACAGCCGAATTTAGCCCTTTTTTTTACTTGTTTTTTATTTAACATTTTGTAATTTGCAAGCCTAGAGGCCAATTAATAAATTACAATATTCCACTCACTTAAGGTTACCTTAAAATTTAGAAATTAAAACCCTGATAAATAAATAAAATATATAATATTTTGCTATCCCAAATTGAAACGATAAAAAGAATTATGTTGTAATAAAAAATTATCAAGAAGATAAGAAAATTTAAATAAAATTGTTCAAACTATGTACTACTTAATGATATTTTTTGTACTTGTCAGTGTTTTTTTATTAGGGGCCAAATTTGATGTATTGCACATGGGCCTTGATGACTTAGCTACGCCACTGCATGCAAGGAGGTAACCTCCGTATGGAAAACATTCTTATCAGAATCACTCTCTTAGGCACTAGTAGGCTATTACAGAACTCATGCAGGGCACACAAAGGATGTGACATATGCACGGCACAAGTCCTCGGTAAAACCAAGATATAATTAATTAAAAGAATAGTCACGGGTTGTCGATAGGGCTATCGAAATAGGTGACCTATGATGTACAGCACAGCTTCTGGTGGAAATCTCTTGAAAGAACACATATAGGGTGTTCCAAGTTTCCTTAGGGGCACTTAAGGAGGTGACATCAGCCCTCTAAAAAAATTCATTGAAACTCAAAGGAAAATCACTGGACCTTAAGGGGCACGTTCTTGTCAGAATAAGTCCTCAACAGCTAGAAAGTGAGAATGATTAGTGATTACCTTCTGAACACGTTCACGGCTACAGACGACTAATAGATGCTCTACTTTATATACCCCTAATGACAGGTAATTGTAGTTGTCGCCAATGTACCCAGTAAAAAATATATGGATTAATCCATAATCGAGCAATAAAGGAGTAATGACTTGTTCATCCATTTGGAGTAATAAGCGAGCTATCGAAACTTTTTTGTTTTGTTTTGTTGTTTATGCTTCGCTTAATACTCCAAATGGATCAATGAGGGATGTATCAATTCGTTTTTGGTTTTTTTTTGACATAACTGTTAATTGTTGATGTATTCGTTTTGTTTTTCTATTTAGTCAGTTTAGTTTTAAAAAGTGAAAGACGTGTTATTTAAAAATGCGAAAAGGTACGGGTATAGTAACAAATTGTTAAAAATGTGTCAAAATTTAGTTTCTAAGTGTCATCCAACACGACTAGTTGAAAAAGAAATTAAAAAATTCTCAAATTGTAATCGGGAGACTTCAAGTGAACAAGAGGCATCAGCACCTTACAAATACAAATTGTTAAACTTTTTTTATTTCGGTAATGAATTTTTAATATCATGTCTTAAATAATATATTACGTGTTATCTTTTCTTTGATTTTCTTGCAGAAGCACTTAAAGACACGTATCCAACATACCCGGAATATGAAAAATCTTTTAAGCTGGCATTTCATAAATGTATGGCAACTGTTTACCGGTCTGTCGGTACTCGTCAATAACTACGACCTCGTCGAATCCAACCAAAAAACAACAATTTATTTTTGAAAAAATTTTAAAAAATAAATGAATATTTTCTTGTAAAAATAACCAAATTTGTATTTTATATAAATGTTTTCACCCTTTATGCTCTTTAAGGAGACAAAAACGATTACTCCCTCTGTCGTCATTTTCAAGATCAAAGGGAGTACTCCATAAGGAGCTTAAAAGAAGTACTCGTGTCTGCGGACATGCTGTGTTAAAAATCCAATGAGGTCCGGAGTTTTATGGAGTAATCCATTACTCGCAAAGGAGCGCTCCAAGATTACTCTTTGGATGATCCTATTTTTTACTGGGTAATAACAACGTGTGCATACAGAAACGAGCGGCGAGACTTCTATCCTTACAAATTCTGACAATCTCAAAATTTAAGAGCTTTATAAATATTCCTGGAATTTAAACAAAATACATAAAACTACAGACGGAGATTGTTGAATTTTAGATACCCAAGCTTTGGGTTTTGTCATATTGAAAAAAATTAAAAATAAATTAATTTCGCGGTCCATTATGAGCTACTCCTACAACAAGTACAATAGGAATAACTAACATAACCACAAATCTAGATATACATATTTTGTCAAACTTATAAGGAATAAAAAATAACTACTTATGCATTCAACACTTAAAATAAAAATATGTAAATTTTTGTTATTTTCATTTCAACAACAATAGGGTAACATTTTAAGTAATTGGTTCAACATTTAAGGATTGTTTATCATACTTTCCCCGACCACAGCAGTAGTCGCAATATAAGGAAAATTGCTGAAGAGGAATCATACCATCATTAGACCGGATACTATAAAACACTACCACATAATGTGCGTTATACTTAAGCGGGTTGTTGTACAAAATTACAAAAACCATACAAAAGAAGAGGAGCTAAAAATGGGCGTTATTTCTAACTTTTTTTGATATACAATTCAATTTTGTTTCTTAAGGATTGAAAATGCTTTTAAAGTTAATACATAGAGGATTAGTTATATTGTTAGAAATACTTTTATACAATAGTAGTAGCACACTTACCAGTTAGTTGGATGTATTGTAACCAAATGTAATAGTGTTGAACAAGTGTATGAATAGATGGATGGATGGATGGATGGATAGGTATTACAAGAAGAAGAAGGAGGGTGCTTTTACTGTATTCATTTGTCATTCAAAAGCTTAAATAAGGATCTATTTTACAGTGTTGAAGTTTATAAATGTTTTAGTCATTAGATTTTCATTATTTATTTGAATGTTTAACATACACATTTTCTCTATAAACTAAAGGGTGGTTAAATTTTAAGGCCTGATGTTGATTTTAAATAAAACAGAAATTATTAAGGAAATTATTGTCATTTCTTTTTATTATGATAATATGGTATGGTTCAATTATGTATGGAACAAAATATCGGCCAAATGGCGGCACACCTCCATCCGATGGTCCAAATTTTCGATGACGCTGAGGTATAATTAAGGTTCTATGCCGTTAATGTGCCGAATTATCTCTTGAATTGTTGCTGGCTTAATGACGTACACCTTTTCTTTCAAATAACCCCAAAGAAAGAAATTCAACGGAGTCAAATCACATGATCTTGGCGGCCAATTGACATCGCCACCACGTGAAATAACACGGCCATTGAATTTGTCGCGCAAAAGAGCCATTGTTTCGTTAGCTGTGTGGCAAGTGGCACCGTCCTGTTGAAACCACATATCGTCCAGGGTCATATCCTCAATTCCTGGCCACAATAAGTCTGTTATCATCTCGCGATAGCGAACACCATTCACGGTAAATGATTGGCCGACCTCATGACACCGTATCGCGAACAACAGCAATGTTTTCTGCAGAACGAACTGGGCGAGCATGCACAGGTGTTTTCACAGACCCAGTATGCTGAAATTTGCTCACAATTCTCCCGATTGTGGACACATTTGGTCGATTATGCTGACCAAAAAAAAATCACAAAGTTTAGGTGTGGTTCACATTCAACATTTGCCCTTAAAATTTAACCACCCTTTACAATGGATAAAATCACTGTACTCATTCTTCATTACAATTTCATCACATGTTTAGTAAATTTCAAAAAGAGACATGTTTCGAGAAGAAAATAAAAAAGGACACTTGTTTTTCTAATAGTTTTCATACGAGTCCTTTTATTATTGTTGTTATTTTAAGTAATGGCAATAACACAGACTTCTCTATTACAAGACCTTTACAAGCCTAATACTGGGTATGAGTATTTTTAAACAAGAATCTGTATGTTCTTCTCTTTTGCCAATGTGTGAGATGGGGAGAAGTTTATGCTTGTTTATTGTCGTGCTAGTGGTGTTGTTAATGGGTTTTGCCAATTAGGATTACTAGATACACTTGCTATTTTAAAAATAGACTGCCAGACGGACGGACGGACGGACGGACACAAAATATGTGACATTTGAGTGGATAATTTTAGTTTTATAGACTTTGTTTTAAAATGAATAGATTTTTAAATAAGTGTAAGTCTTTGTTAACAAATGTTTACAATCGAATTTTGTGTCGTTTAAAAAAATTTAAAGGCCCAAACACAATTAGCTGTTGTGGTATAAAACACCCTACACCACTATATAAATTGCACCCTACACCACTTTATGAATTAATTTAAAATATATTTATATCGAGTCAAAATCACTTTGTGGGTTGACGTGGTGGTGTTTGTTTATCTGTACATATACAGGTTGGTTGAAAAGTTCCTGCGCTCGAAATGAAAGAATACTGTTTTTGTTATGAAATATATTTTTTAATTCAATATAATCTCCTAGAAGCTCAATACACTTGTTCCAATGATCTTCCAATAATTTTATCCCATCCTTATAATGGTTTTCCGGAAGCTCTGCAAAATAACCGTCTAGGGCTGCTATGGCATCTTCATTCGACGAAAAATGCTTTCCACGAAGGAATTGTTTGAGATTTCTGAAGAGATAGAGTCACTAGGAGCCAAACCTGGTGAATACGGTGGATGTTCAAGCAATTCGTACTTTAATTCTTTGATCGTCAAACACTTTTGTGAGCAAGTGCATTGTCTTGATGAAAAATGATTTTTTTCCTCTTTAAACCAGGTCTTTTCTCACGAATTTTTTTATCCAGCTGATCCAAAAGGCTGCAATAATATTCAGAGTTTATTGTTTTACCTTTCTGAAGATAATCAATCAACAAAATTCCTTTTGCATCCCAAAAAACTGATGCCATTACCTTCTTTGCTGATCGTTGTGACTTCACCTGCTTTGGAGCTGAACAACCAGCTTCAGTCAATTGTAAACGTTCTTGTTTCAATTAAGGATCATCAAGTCTCATCCATAGTTATTAAAATGCTCCAATTTACGCAGAGAAATTTGTTTTCGATCGAGTTTTTGTTGAATTGTTAATGTGTGCGGCACTAACTTTCCAAACAGTTTTTTCATACGTAATTCTTCATGTAAAATATGGAGTACTCATTCGCATGAGATGCCTATGGCATTAGCAATTTCACTCTTAGTCAAACTTGGATCTTCACTAACCATATTATGTACCTGCTCAATGATTTCTGCTGTGGTTGCAGTTTTTGGTCGTCCTTCGCGTGGATCGTCTTCAAGGCTGGTACGACGACGTTTAAATTCACCAGCCCAAAATTCAACGGTGCGTTTTGAAGGTGAGGACTCCTTATACACTTCTAAAAATTGTTCATAAATTTCCTTTGCTTTTAAACCCTTCAAAACAAAGAATCTAATGACTGCACGATATTCAACTTTTTCCATATTAAAAAAAATCAATGACACGTCAACTTCAAATGGCTTGTACACAAAGAAAGATTTGACAGGATGACTTGCAAATTTGCATGTGTTCTCAGGACAGTTATACCAACTTGAGAAAAAAAAGTTTGGAGCTACCAGTGCCATCTCTTGGTGAGCGCAGGAACTTTTAAACCAACCTGTATTCTAATTTGTATTTTCATAAAATATAATGACTTATTTGAGAGACTCAAAAAATACAAAAGTCGAAATTCGCGGTCTTCAATATTTAAACATTTTTGTACGTGTTGAGTTCAAATGGTACTAAAATAGCGAAATAAATTTTGTATAGCAAATTTTGTTATCGGGTGAAAGCAGATCAAATTCTGCATGACTAGTTGTCAAAATCAATCAACTAAGTTGTTTACTACTTTTGGTGAGCTGTCAAAGTTAGCAAATAATTTCTGTTTTTACAAATAGTGGAAAGATTGAAATTTTTTACAATTCAAAGTTTTATTTTTTGTTTTAAATCTTTTAAAAGTAAAACTTTTATAATGGAACCTTTAACTTCAGGTATTAAAATACCCAGCAAAAATGAAGCTGCCAAAGAAGCAATAAAAGCATCACTACTATGGCAAAGGCATCACTTCTTTTCTAATGGTTTCATCGATGAATTTAACATTAGCGTGTCATAGGATGAAAGTATTCAAATGAAGATACTAGCATTACTCATACTTTACTCTAAGGAAGCAATGATAATACAATGATTAGAGATATTCTGATGCATGAGTGGTATTTAAGCTTTGATGAAAATTTAATTCATAAGTATGCAGAAAAATAAGTTTAAAGAAGCGAAATTTATGCATTGATTTACAAATACTCTTTATTAATACAAATAAATAATTTTGCATTAGTGAAAAAGCATTTTTGTAACATTTTTCAAAAATTTTAATGCATTTTTAGACAAATTTTAAAATATTTTTGGATAATTTAAAAACTGGCTGTACAATTTTGAAACACTTTTAGACAATTTTAAAATATTTTTCAACAATTTTAAATAATTTTTGCACAATTTTAAAACATTTTTGGACAATTTGAAATAATGTTTACACAATTTTAAAATTATATTGGTAAATTCTGCATTAAAACCGGAAATGATGTAGTGTTAAATAAAATACATAATGCAAAAATGCACAGATTGCGTCGTCATAAATATTTAAGGCTGAAAAAATGCAAATGACAGGCCAGCTAGTTTCAATAAAAGGTCAAAAAAAACCTGTTTTTCTTGATTTTTCAAAACTTTTAAAAAAATTACAAAACTGCATAAATTCTAACCCTCATGAAATTTTAAACTAAAATATAAAAAATGATTTAATAAAAAAATTAAAAAAGTTCATCAAAACTATTTTCTCAATTTGAGTAAATGCTTTAGATTACAAAAAATATACGATATGCTATAACTTATGCTTTAGAAGTAATGAAGATTGATTTTTTAAGATATGCATCGGGTTTATATCCAGATCACTGCATTTGAAATATGAACACATGAATTCTTTTGGAAGTGCCTTAGAATAACATCAAAAAATCATAAAAGAATGCCAACTGAAGTTTAGGAAGTAATGAAAGAAGTTATAGTCACAGAATGACTACCATTTCTTTTGCTGGGTACATATATACAAACAAAGTTTTTTTTTATAAAAATCATGTGTAAATAGTTTTGATAATTTTTTTTAAAAGGTTAAAAATTTGAATATTTTTACACATTAAATATGGTCACAATAATTATATTAGCTATAGTTGGATATAGTTTTTTTGAATTTTAAAAATGTAGAGGATTTCAGTTTGTATTTAAAAAGAAAAAAAAGTCGAGACAATGCATAGCCCTTTCTATTCTAATTTTTGTGTAAAAAGTCTGGTTGTCATTTATTGAATAAGACCAGTAAGTGTGTTGTTGTGTTTTAATATTGTCATTCTGTATATTTTTGGTATTTTATTTTTATTGTTTTTGTTGATGCATTTTAGTTTTTAGAGATGAGTGCGTAGGTGATTTTGATCACTTGAGCTCACGTACCACAAAATTTTTCACGCATCAAAAGAGGAATCGGAAGTGATTACGAGGATGGGTCAATAAATCCTTGACTTTTTGAATGAAACACAGTTTTTTTTCAACATATTCTCCTTTTAGCTCAATACACTTGGTCCAACGTTTCTCGAATTTTTGTATACCTTCCAATAATATGAGGTCCATAAAATAGACATTTGTTTTATCAATAATTTCATCGTTAAAGCTAAATCTCTTTCCATTTCTTTAGGATTGGAATTAAGAAATAGTCACTGGGGGTTAAATCCGGAGAATAAGGCGAATGAGGGGGTAAATCGTAGTCTACTTCATGTTTTTTTGCCATGGAAACTAAACTGTCACACAATTCCGTTGGTGGTCAATTGTGAGCAAACGCGACAGCCATCTTGCGGAAAGCTTTCTCAACCCAAATGATCTTTTAAAATTAAAATCACTAAGCCATGTGAGATGCCTATGTCTTCCACAATCTATCACACATTCAATCTCCCATCGGCCAACACCATATCGTGAATTTTTTTCAATTGTTTTGGGTGTAGTGACCTCAGCTGGGCGTCCAGAACGTTCGGCATCTTCCGTGCTTGTAGGGCCACAACGAAAGTCAGTAAACCATTTTTTTACCGTTAAAATCGAAGGGGCCGGGTCCCCATGGTATTTATCAAGTTTTTCCTTGGTTTGTTTAATGAGCACTTGAAATACACTTTTTTCCATTTTTAAAAAAATCCACGAGGTTGTATGTTTTAAACAGCTGTTAATCGCAAAGTAAATGACGGAACTTGCTTAAGATTTAACAGTAGTCTACATATTAACAGGTGGTACTTGATGGTAGCAGTGTTGCATTTCATATAACTACGAGGGAAGTTCGAAAAGCCACGGCTTATTGATCCGCCCTCGTAATCAACTCATACAGCATGTTATTATTCGAAGTGTGGTTTAACGGTATTATCAAATAAGATGAAAATATTTTTATCTACTACAATTATCTGAACAAAAATTCGGCAATATGTACTTATCGGGCGTTGCTCAAAAAAAAAATAAAAAAAATTGTTATATCTTCTGTTTTAGGGCAGGGCCCTGTAAAACTTCCCAGGCCCTAAAAACCGGTACGAGTAGTAACATATAAGTAGGGGTACTAAAATGATTTGAAATTTCCTCAGGATTTCAAAAATACATTTTGTTTTATAATCCATCATATGTGGCTCCCTCTAGATCCAGTTACGACTCCTTGGGCTTCCGAAAAGTGTACAATTAAAAAAAATATATGACTGCCTTTGTAATAAAAAAAAAAGAAAATGTTCGTCTATCTTTGGATTTTTGGAACGGGCCTGTGTATCCCCCAGGCCCGTACAAAATGAGTTTTTCCCTTAATTTTTAGAATCCTCATTGATGTTCAAAGCACAAATTGATAGAATTGCCATTGCAACAATTTCTAGGAACGAATTGGGAATCTAGGATGCATACAAATATTTTTCAATGCACCATATTGAGTGTAGTCTCTCCAATAATATTATAAATTTTGATCTCTTAAATTTTAAGGGCCGATATTGATTTTGAATAAAACAGAAATTATTTAGGAAATTATTGTCATTTCTTTTTATTATGAAATGGCCGCCGTGACCTCGGCGGCACACCTCCATCCGATGGTCCAAATTTTCGATGAGGCTGAGGCATTATTGAGGTTCTATGCTCTTGAATTGTTGCTGGCTTATCGACGTACACCTTATATTTCAAATAACCCCAAAGAAAGAAGTCCAACGGTGTCAAATCACATGATCTTGGCGGCCAATTGACATCGCCATCACATGAGATAACTCGGCCATTAAATTTGTCGCGCAAAAGAGCCATTCTTTCGTTAGCTGTGTGGTAATTGGCACCGTCCTGTTGAAACCACATATCATGCACATCCATATCCCCAATTTCTGGCCTCAAGAATTCCGTTATGATCTCGCGATAGCGAACACCGCAGAAACGAACTCGGCGACCATGCACAGGTGTTTTCTCATTTCCTACAGACCCCATTAGCAGAAATATGTACACAATTATCCCGATTGTGGACTTATTATGATGACCAAAAAAATCACAAAGTGCATTTTGATTTTAACGCCCATTTTCATAATAAGCCTGAAAAACTTTAACGCCTTGCTCGATTGTGTATCTTTCCATGGTTCAAATTGAGTTAGTCTGAAATTGAAAAATGTCAAATTAAATGCAGAAAAAAAATTGACGTTTAGGTGTGGTTCACATTTAATATCGGCCATTCGAATTTAACCACCCTTTAAATGTAATTATTTTAAACTTCGAAAACACCTCAACTTTCCACAGAAAAAAAACACTCAAAACGAGGAAATTAAATGTGTTTAAAATATTTCATATATAAACATTAAATAATGTATATAAATAACTTTATAATTTATTTTTCGAGAGGTATCCTAGGAACTCAAAATAAATTTGTTCGCTTGGCCGAGAAATTAAACTTGCATTCCCTAATTTCAACTGACCTCTAGCGGTTTCTCAAAAAAAAAAAAAAATAATAACACGCTGCTAAAAAAAAAACAATTGCAAGAACTTTTGAAATGACCTAGTGTAGGTTGTAGGTCTAGCTGAGTGTATTATATAACCGGTTTTATAAGTTGCAATATACCCTCCAAACTTTGAGATATGGGGAAAAGAGTATTTTTTTGGACGGGCGCACTTAAACCTTTCTAACTCAGTGATTTTTTAACCGATTTAGAAACGGTCAACGGCATTAATTAGAAATGAACGTGCTCTTTCCAAGTATATATACTTCCCGTATACTATTAATATAGATACATATGTATAAAAAATAGTTTGTACTTTAAATTATTTTTTTTTGTTGAATCATATAAAAGTTAGAAAAGTTTAAGTGCGCCAGTCCGAAAAAATACCCTTTTCCCCATATCTCGAAATATTGCAACTTATAAAACCGGTTATATTATACACTCAGCTAGGCCTACAACCTACACTAGGCCATTTCGCAAGTTCTTTTTCAGTGTAGCACAGTGTAATTTATGAGACCAACTAAAATGAAGTTTTCCCCTAAAATTATGTCAATCTAATATGAAACCAGTGATAAAAATGTTTTTTTTTTCAATGCCATAACTGACACTTTCTTAATTGAAACATAAAGTTCTTATAAGAATTTTATTTAGTTTAAGATAAAAACAAAAAACTAACAAGAAAACTTTTATTCTTGTCAAAATATATTTTCAAGACTTTTTTTCTTTTTTTGACATCCGTTTTCCCTACCACTGACCTTTTATTAATTTTTAATAACATTGTTTCCAAGTAAAATACTTAAGCCAATAAGTGTGTGTGTCCAAATGTTCTGTTGACCCTTCCATGAACTTGTTTTGTTTCCAAGTAGAAATTAAAATTTCTAAACAAGAATATACTCCAAGAATCTTATCTGTCGAAGAGCTGTCATTATTTAACAGTTTGTTTTTGTCCTTTTTTCCTAACAAGATTGTGATTTCAATTATCTGACATCTATAGGGTTAGAAATTTGAGATGTTTATCTTATTATTGCACTTCCTCTACCCAACACACATACACACATAATGGTAGATAATGTTGGCAGGAATGAAAAGGGGTGTTTTTGTGTGCCTTTAGAAAACTGTTGGTCTACAAAATTAAATTAAATTTGATTATGATGCTGATAGTGATAATAATGTTGCCGATGATGTTGATGTTGATGCTGACTAACTGAATGCCAGGGTATTATTTTTGCCTGCTCAACTTGTGATAATGTATCTAAATGAGTTTTATTTGTTTATCCTAAAATGAATCTATTAGCAAGGGTAGAAAGAAGAAATTGATACTTTAATTTCACCCTCTTCCAAACTCGGCGATATCAGGCGTTAAATTTTGTGGGTTTTGTGTAAACATTTGTAATACATATAAGAGTTTCGTACAATTTATTTTTTTTTATTATTATTGCACATTATTATAGAAAAATATTTTTCCAATTTTCATAATTTTTGCATATCTGTTATCTGTTTATCCACCCCTGTACAAACGTGCAAACGTTCATAAAATATTATAATCAAATTAAGTATTTGTTATTTCCACCCCTCAAGCGTATAATGAAGATGTGTCTTCTTATTAACAACAATTTTCCACCTCGTTATTTTGAAAATGCAGCAATCTGAGATAATTATGTGTCTAGAAATCTGTGTTTAAATTTTACAGAGCCTGGGAAAAATCTATTTTAGAAATAGTTATATTTTACACAAAATGGTGTTAAACTTTATTTAACTGACTTAGTTACTGTTATTGTTTCATAGTACCAGTATTGATAGGCAAAAATTTACAATATCTGAGATATATTGGATTTGATCGATTAAAAACTACGTCACCAGTTCGCACTTTATATAAATAAATTTATTTCATATATTGTTTATAATTTTTGTTATGGTTTTTGTGTCCACTTTCTTATATTTACAAAGGCAAAGGAAATGAACCGCTTTTAGCCGGAAAAAAATATTCCCACTACCAGAAGTTTAAGAAAAGTTAGAGCCTCTAGCGAGGGCAATATGAACAGAAACAGTGAAATTTTAGAAAAATAAGTGTTGATTCAATATAAAGTAATTTTTATATGTCTTATACACAGAAAAAACTAAAATCGTGTTTCAATTAAAATATTTGTAAATACAATTAAAAATTTAATTGAATTTGGACCAGCGAAAAAATTTGTTTTATCAATTAATTATTTTTTGTTAAAAAGAATTGAAATTTTCAATTATTTTTTAAATCATATCAATTAAAGTTGTAATCAATTAAATGTTTAATTATATCAATTATAAATTAATGTTCTAACCAAAAATCAGTTAAAATTTTAATCAAATTCCAGCATCAATTTCTACCAAATTGTTCATAGGAGTACCATAGTAATTTTGCGGTTCCAATAGCACCACAAAAAAATACTATGGTACCAACTTTATCAAACAAATTTGTTCTCATGTTCCCATTTTCAAAAATCCATAACATATTTTTAAATAATAAAATTTTTCTTTTTTCTAAAATTATTTTTCGAAGATTTTGTTTGCTAAAAAATAAAAAAAATAAATATTCTAGAAAAAAGGTTGGCATCATAAAAGTATTTAAATAGATTAAAATAGACCTTTAAAAACATGATTCCTTGATTTTATATTTAAATCTGATTCAATTTTTCATGAATCGATTTGAAAAATTCTTTTTATTGTTTGAATTGTTTTCTACTTTATTCAATTAATATCAAATTCAGAGAATCAATTTGATTTTTGTTGATTCTTTTTATAGAATCTATCAAATTGATAACATTTTTACAAATAAAATAATCACAAATCGTTCCCGAACAGAAGCACAACAAATTATTCAATCGAATTAAAATTGAATTTATATAAATTATAATAAATCAGTGATAGAACAATATCAAATCCTTAATATAAAGTGGTTAAAATTTATTTATAGATTCACAAAATTAATAATACGAAATGAATTATCAAGCTCCGCATTCAAACCAATACGTTATTAATATAGCAGATATGACTTTCAATTATCGATCTGAAAAATCTATAAAAATTTAATTTTTTTTATCAATAAATTTTCAAATCCCCTTATCTGGTAACACTGAGACTATGTTGTTTTTGTAAATTTAAACAATGAGTTCGGTTCTCTTTCTTTTAAAAAAATAAGTTATGACGCTTTTATTAATACGCGTAATATTAAAAATATTTTTAATAAACATTTTTTTTTGTTGATTATCAATAAGTTGATTATCAATTAAAAATTAAATTGATATAATTAAACTTTTAATTGAAAATGAACAAAAAATAAAAAAAAATTAATTGAAATTTTTTTGTCAATAATTTTTTCTGTGTATATTCAGTTTATTTCTGATTTGACAAATACTGTTACTGTATAAGAAGGATATTAGGGCAGCTAAATATGAGTTTTGAAAACATGTTTGTGGGGACATAGAAAACATCTCTGAAGCATAGAGGTTGAACAAGATTCTCGAGATCTCTTCGCGTATTCTGGGTTATCTTAAGGACCACAAAAACTGTGGAATATGACCAGTTTGGGTTCACTTGGTCCTTGATAGAGTTCTTCTGAACAAAAAAATAATAAAGAATTATTATAATATTTAAATACTATGGGAAAAGATAAAGAGGCACTGATCTCAGATTAATACAAATAGATTGTTCGAGTTTTATCAATATTGAATTTCATTTTAATGAAGATTTTACTAGCAAAACTTTAAGCGAACGACCAAAATTAGTACGTTTGCATTTGGCATATGTCAAATTTGACAGTTTTAGTAGAGAAGACAAAAAGAGCAAAATTAAATGTATTTAAAGCAAAAAATACTGGCAAAAAACAAGCAATGTAAAAAGTAGGGGAACATACTTTTTTTAAAAAAAAAAGAACAAAACTAGCAGAAAATTTTTTTTTTTATTAGAAAAAAAAATACTTTTTGTTAAACAAAATGTGAAAAAAGCCAATTTAAAGCTCAAAAATCTTAAGAAAAAGCTACTTTAAACCTAAATATTGGAAAGTCCAGTAGAAAAAAGGCAAATATGAGTTAAAAAAAGCAAAAATAGCAAGACAAGCATATTTGCCTTCTCATGCCCGTAATCTACCACCCAGCATAAAAAGAGCTGAGGAAGAAGTAGTGAAAACGTACATCTACTGAACCAGAAGTTGTGAAAATTTCGTTGAATCATTAATGATTTTAACATTAGCGTGTCATTGGGAGGAAGTAGTTTGTTTCGGTGCTATGAAACATCGATGATCAGATGGACTTTTTCATTAGTTTACGAAAGTTGTTAAATATAAGGACTACAAAATAAATATAGAGAGCAGTTTTGTTTTAAAGTTAAAAATGTAATTTTGAACACGCCAAGAATTATTATTCCGACCAGGACAAAGTGCATATCACTGGTATGCAAAATATGTTTTTAATAATGCATTATATACGAGTAACTGCTGAAATGCACCATTTATGGGCCATTTTTACTATAATTACACTGTCCAACAAATTAAGACTTTTTGAATGGAACAGAATATCGACCCTATAATTCTGAAAGGGTGTGTTGAGTAGATCATTTTTGTAACTTATGGTCCAGCACGTCTGATTTTGTTTTTACAGTGGGTCAAAGTTTTCATTTTTTGGTCGAAGGGAGCATTATACTATATGAAAAAAATGCTGTAAGTTAATGTCTGAGAGAATTCTTATGGTCAGAGTTGTATTATGGAATTGTATGAGGATTATTTTTGTGGAAGATCTTAACCCTCCAACTGGTCTCTTTATGGGTCAATTTGACCCTTTTTTCGAGAAAATCAAAAAATATCCTTTAAAAAAGGACATTTAAGGATTAACGTATTCTACGAATATGTTTGCCGGAAAATTTCAGTGGGGGTCACCAAAGACACCAATGTTGTAAATAAAGCTCTTTACGCTTAATTAGTAAAACAGGAATTTGATAAAAGCCGATGTAAAAGTTACATTTCCAGGAAAAAGACACGCCGATCCGGAAAGTTTTGAAGCAAAAAAATAAATATGTACATACTATAATAAACCACTATTAAAATAAAATTATAATTTTTTATAGAAGTTGGCGTGTAATTTTGCCAATTAATCGTAAAGAGCTTTATTTACAAGAATGGTGTCTTTGGTGACCTCCACTGAAATTTTCCGGCAAAGATTTTCGTAGAATATTTTAATCCTTAAATGTCCTTTTTTAAAGGATATTTTTTGATTCTCTCGAAAAAAGGGTCAAATTGACCCATAAAGAGACCAGTTAGAGGGTTAAGATCTTCCACAAAAATAATCCTCATACAATTCCACAATACAACTCTGACCATAAGAATTCTCTCAGACATTAACTTACAGCATTTTTTTCCTATAGTATAATGCTCCCTTCGACCGAAAAATGAAAACTTTGACCCACTGTAAAAAAAAATCAGACGTGCTGGACCATAAGTTTGTTCTACAAAAATGATCTACTCAACATACCCTTTCAGAATTAGAGGGTCGCTATTCTGTTCCAAAAATGCTGTTGGAGAGTGTTATAATTATAAATTGTTATAAATAAATATTAAAATTAAAAAATTTATATGCTTTTCAATGGAATTGTTACAAAAATTTTATTCTTTTGACTTCATAAGTAGGGGTTAATATCAACATTTTGGAAGTTGTTTAAAATGACTTCTTACAAACCGAAATTTTTGCGCTATTAACTTCTTTGGATGTTCTGAAAAAGAGATTCGAAAAGAATAACATCTATTTTATTTTGCTGGGCAGTGCTTAGATATCTATTTTTGTTCGCCGGTAGGTATATAAGCACTGGTAGGTATCTATTGAAATTACGGGCATCAGCACTCCGTTTCTGTATCTGATGCGAGAAGTTTTCGCATCGATAAATTTATGGTCACCCTACTTTATACAGGATAACTTTATTGATGAAAAAGTTGTTTGCATTTTTACTGGTAATTTTTTAAAGGCTTTTACTTTTAAGCTGTGGACACATTCAGTTTTGTAAAATATCTTATTAGATAGAGAAATAACATGAATACAGCGCCTTATTAGACTCACCAAAAAAAGTCTGTAATGGCAACTGAAAATTTTGTTGTTATTACGGGAAATTTTGAAATAAGTGGAAAAAATTAGTAGCCGATACTAAATTTTGGTAAACTTTTTTCAGCAAAAAAATTTACTAAATATTATTAATATTGGTACAATCAAATAAGTTTACAAAATTAGTAAGAGCTACTAAATTTTAGTAAGTTGCTGTAAACTCAATGAATTGTAAAATATAGCAATATATTGATTTATAAAAAAATATTAAAATGCACAAATTAACGCAATTATTTTTACACTTTGAAGCTGTTAATTTCTTAGGAAATTGCCTTACGAAGTCGAATATACAAATTTATATTTTTTTTATCGAACAACATTGTTTTATTTATTTTTTTTTTAAATATTTTAGACAAAATTTAAAAAAAAAATCAAAGGCTTAAAAAATAGTTAAAACATAAACGAATTTATCATATAGTTTTAATTTGCTAATTTTTGTATTAACACATATTTAAAGTATTTTTTTTTTTTTTGATTTATAAATGTGAAGTAATAGTTGAAATATTTTTGAAAATCTATTTTTAAATACATTACTTTGAGCTTTTTTGTAGGCAAAAGGGTAATGTATGTTTATTTTGATAACACTAGCGAACAAATGAAGCGCAACAATTCATTTAAGTTTAAAGCAATCAAATACTATATGTGTTGATAGCTCAGTGGGTAGAGTTCTTGGCTGGCAACCAGATTTCCCTGGTTCGATTCCCATCTTGACCACATTATTATACCCTCCACCATATATGGTGAGGGTATATATCAGTTTGTCATTCCGTTTGTAACATGTCGAAATATAGGTCTAAGACCCCATAAAGTATATATATTCGTGATCCTTATGCAATTTTAAGTCGATTTAACGATGTCCGTCTGTCTGACCGTCTGTCTGTCTGTTGAAATGGCGATCACGGTGCGAAGACGCAAGCGCGGGTGCCTATTTTTACCCAGATTATTGTACATCCTCCCGAGCAGTTTGGTATTGAAAATGAGCAAAATCGGTCCAGCCGTTAAAAAATTATGAGTGAAAATGTGAAGATACCTCTAAATTTTCCATACAAATTGCTGTATTTTAGTACAATTTCATAGTAGCGACTGGTATATAAAATATTTTTTTCACCAGTCGCTCAGAAATTAATAATATTTTGTATTATTAACCTCAAATATTTTTCACCTCAAAAAATTTTTTTCACCACTAAAATTTTTTTTCACCACAAAAAATTTTTTTCACCTCAAAAAATTTTTTTCACCTTAAAATTTTTTTTACACCAAAAAATTCGTTTTCGCATCCAAAAAAGTTTTTCACCTCAAAAAATTTTTTTCACCTCCATTATTTTGCTTCAAAAGTTTTTTATATTATCTGTATCAAAAACAGTAGAAAACATGTTTCTAGGATATTGGTGGAGGGTATTCAAAGATTCGGCACAGCCGAATTTAAGCCTTTTTTTACTTGTTATACCCTCCACCATATATGGTGAGGGTATATATCAGTTTGTCATTCCGTTTGTAATATGTCGAAATATAGGTTTAAGACCCCATAAAGTATATATATTTGTGATCCTTATGCAATTTTAAGTCGATTTAGCGATGTCCGTCTGTATGTCTGTCTGTTGAAATGGCGATCACGACGCGAAGACGCAAGCGGGGGTGCCTATTTTTACTCAGATTATTGAACATCCCCGAGTATTTAAAATGAGCAAAATCGGTTAAGCGGTTCAAAAGTTATGAGTGAAAATGTAAAGGTACCTCTAAATTTTCCATACAAATTTGTACAATTTTTCTGTATCTACTTTTTTTCTGTTAAGTAAGTAAAAATGTTATTAAGTCTTCTTATTGTTCGATTAACATTCTTAGAGCTTATATGTGTGTTACTCTGATAACTAAGAACGTAAAAATCAACAATGTTAAAGTCGCTAACAGAGCAGACCTCTGTAAATAACATTGCTAAAACTAAATAAATAACATTACTAAAACTAAATAAGAAAAGTTCGTTACATAAATTGACAAAACATATTCATATTACAGTTCATGCAAAATTTAGTATATACGTGTATCATCATTTGGTGGAGGGTATTCAAAGATTCGGCACAGCCGAATTTAGCCCTTTTTTACTTGTTTTTTTTTTTTTGGGATTTATAAATGTGAAGTAATAATTGAAATATTTTTGAAAATCTATTTTTAAATGCATTACTTTGTGCTTTTTTGTAGGCAAAAGGGTAATGTATGTTTATTTTGATAAAACTAGTGAACAAATTAACCGCAACAATTCATTTAAATTTAAAGCAATCAAATACTATATGTGTCGATAGCTCAGTGGGTAGAGTTCTTGGCTGGCAACCAGATTTCCCTGGTACGATTCCCATCTTGACCACATTATTTTTAATTACAAATATTTTAAATAAAATATTTGTAATAATTTTTTTTAATAAAAATTCATCTTTTTAAAAAATCTATTTTTAGACACATTACTTTTTCCATTCTCGTAACCATATAAGTAACCCCTTACATTTTTACCTCTAAAGTAATGGGTATATACATTACTTTGAAGCTCATCGCCTGTAAGATTCATCAGTGAAGTAAGGTGCAAAGTAATCCATCGGCCCCTATGGCTATACATTACTTTACCCATTATTTGGTAATCTGTAGATTTGCTGGGTTTTATTGTGCTATTTTATCGGTTCAATTTTGAAATATCCTAAACAACCATTATAATAACGCTAAACTACAGAAACACTGATTTATAACGGTATTTTGCAAATATAACAAAATTTAACAGGTAATATTATGAAATAAACCTCGTGATATTTGAAGACACATGTCACTATTGCAATCGCAGTTTTAAAATATTCGTATCAGTATTGATCAGATCGTGATAGACAACTACCGTTATAATGAAAATGTATTGCTTGCTAACCATCAAATAATAATATTTTTTTTTACTAAAAATCAGTATAAAAATAGTAAAGTGGGATTGAAAACATTTTCCAATTTTTCTTTTAACTTTTTTTCTGAATGTATCGTCTTTACATTTCTATTTATCTCTCTGCCATTTTACGTTAGACACGTGAGCTGACATTTCAAGTCGATATGTTTTAAATTTTCTTTATTTTTCAAAATAATCTCCTTTTAGCTTGATACACTTTCCCCCAGCGATATTCAATAGCTCCGATACCCTGTTTATATTAAGAACTGTTTATCGCGACAGACTGTAGCGGTAGCATGCTGT
This sequence comes from Eustalomyia histrio, assembly GCA_949748255.1. Taxonomy (NCBI): domain Eukaryota; kingdom Metazoa; phylum Arthropoda; class Insecta; order Diptera; family Anthomyiidae; genus Eustalomyia; species Eustalomyia histrio. The sequence continues at coordinate 70,904,492 of OX456524.1, read as the reverse complement.
AATTCCGGCTTCTGGCTCGTCGGCCAATGGGGGAGTTCGGTGCTACGTCCTCGTGAAAATTAATGGCAAAACTACAGAGTTTATTATTTAAATTTTGCATGCTGTAATATTTAGAAAGAGATAGACAGAGAAATAAGGGAAACGGAAATAACGGAAGACAAAGAATTCTTATAAAATTCGGAAGTTAAAATTGTTGACTGTATGCGTGTCTAGATGTTTACACGGCTTTATCCCCACCCAACCATGATCATGCTGTGAAAGGCGATAACTTTATGCATGATCCCATAGGTAAACTAAACTATCCGATCAGCTAGACAGAAATCATAACCAACGTTTTAGAATTTCATTTTCAAATACTCAATGGTTTTATTTAACAAAAAAAATTCATGCGGAATAAAAATAAAGGGGTATTTTAACTAACAATAGATATATAAATTGTATTAGAAATTATATAGAAATTTATAATTTTAAAGAATTAAATTAATGTAAGAAAAATTTAACGCGAGGGTGCAAAAATCAATAAAAAAAAATGCTGAAAAAAAATTTAAATCCAATTCGGATATTTAAAATCTATAAAAAAAAAATATCCCGTTCGGATATGATAAATATAAATACCAATATATATAAGAGTTAATATGTTGACTAAAAATGTGCAATATTATTTTTTTTATTTTTTTAAATTAGGTACACAAAAAAAATTATAAAAAACTTTTGTTGGCGGGTGTATATTTTGAAATAAAAAAAAATAATGTTTATTGAATTAAAATATAAAAAAAAATGCAAAAAAAAAACATCTAGGCCGAGACGCGACTTGAACCGTGAACGCCTGGATCTCTAACCACACACCTTCGCTCTATGCTATGCTTGCACGTACGTTATAAGTCGCAATATCTCAACAGGTACCACTAGCGAGGATTACACAATGTAAACATGCGTAGCTATTATTAGACGGATGTAAGTCAGCAAACTCAAACAAATAAGTACAGTGAAGCTTGATTACAACGAACTCGAAAGATCAGGCAACTTATTGGTAAAAAAAATAAAATCATTTAAATTTCCGAATTTGTTTTCTTTTCCTTCTCTGTTATTGAAATTACTAAATTTTTAAGTCATTTTACTTAAAGAATTTTTCCATGACTAGTGGTTCAAAAAAAAATCCTGTAACAAACGTCATCTCCGGTGTTCGCTATAAGCGGGCTTCACTGTAATACCGTATTATTATAGCCAGAGGGAATTGCATGCAAAGCTAAAAATAACCTTTCCCAAGTCTATGGTGATCTATGTACACTCAAAGAATTATACCGGGCGATTTTTGTAAAAATATAGAGAAATAAAATTAAAAAAATATTTATAAGACGATTAAAAAAAATAATATCATGTAAATAATACTTTCAGTGTAGCAATAGATGAAAGTTAGTTTTAACTCTGATATTGGTTGCTTTCCTTATCCAATATATAACAAACCAACTTATTTTTACCAAAGACAAAAAAATTTTAACTTTTATATAAAAAATGTAAAAAGACACTCTTGAATAAAAAAATGTAGAAAAAAAAGATATAAAAAAAGTTTATTCTCCGTCACGCGGATTCGAACCCAGGTTCACCGGGTTCCCAGGCGAGGATGTATGCACCGTGCCAATCACCGATATAAAAAAATGGTAACTATTACTGTCCTTGGTTGATATTGTTACTTAGATTTTACAACGTACAAGCAAAGCCTTTTATTTAAACGTTCTTTTATAAAATACCGACGGAATCACGCAAAATTGAATTATAGAAAATCGCGTATAACTTGGATATTTTTTAAGCCAGAAATATAATCCTGGTACTTACATTTTATGAAATTTAATACCCGATCGAAAGGTGCTACTATTTTCCCGGTATCACAGGTTAAAATTTAAAATATCATATGCTCATTAATTTTCTTCATTTAAGTTATCTTAATAACAATGCAGTGTTTTTTTGTTTTTTCCCCTTTTTAACAAGATTTTCTGACCATATGATATTTTAGTTGTATAAATACAAATAAAAACAATAAAAAATTTAACTTACAATGTTTTGGGTTCCCACGTCGAAAGATCTTTCGCTGGACTCCTTTCTGATGGATGACGATGATCAGCAGAATAAGAAATAAATTTTTGCCTCTATTTGTAATTTTTTTGAAAGTTTTTTTTTTTTTTCCCTACACTTTAGTCAGTAATTTTATATGACAATGTACCTTTAATTTTTTCTTTAAAATAACATTGCTATTTAATTAGAGTTTGCACATTGTTTTCTTTTTTTTATTTTTCTTTTTTTTTTAGTGATTTTTGCACTGATTATTAATATTGGCGGCACTTATTTAAATAAAAGTATTTTTACTAATTTTTTCCCTATATTATTTTTTATGGTTTGTTTTTAATTAATATTTTTGTTTCTGAAATTTTTTTTTATATATGTTTTAACCAAAAAAAACACCACTTTTCACTTTTTGTTGAATAATGATGCGGTAAAGATGTCCGGTTCCCATGATGACACCGACATAAGGGTTTCCGTTGAGGGTTTCCCTGGCCCAAGAAAAATTGTTCGGCAAGCTTGCCCTTAGTCAAAACCTCTTTGATCTGAAGGAATTCCTTTTTCTTCTGTATTAAGAGGAGGTAATTAGTTTTTTGCATATTTTTTCCTATAGGAGTGTGTATAACTTACCTTCTGTATTAGGGGTCTACCTAATGTTTTCCTGCTCCTTTTTTTGTCTTATTGCTGCCTTTACCAAACCAACAAAAAGTCTATTGGATTATTATATATATTTTTACTTGAGAGAATGTCAATAAAAATTATATTGAAAAACTCACTTCTTTGTGAAATATCCAGACTTTTTGCAAAAAAAAAATATTTGAAATTTAATTTTTAATTTCAGCAGCAATATGGCAGCAGACAACAAATGGCCGATCTATAGGCATAAATTAGTATTTATACCCAATTTAGAACGCCAAAATTTTTGGAAAATAAACGCTAATTCAGCCTTAGTTCAGTTACCACTAATACTAAAGTCGCATACACACCACTCAATTTTAAAACATATGCAAAAAGCAAAAAAAAATAATTGCTCCCAAATCTACGGTATAAAGTGAACTGCATTATCACTGAGTTATAATTTTGAAAGGGAAAACAATTGTGACTTTAACATAAAACTAATATTTGAAAATTATTTAATTGAAAATGTTATGCTACAAGCGCCCCTACATAACCCCCCTGCCAAAATCAGGTTTGGGGCTACCAAGCTATCAAAACTGATACCGCTTGTAGCTAAAAGGAAATCTGAATACAAAAAAAAAAAATGAAAACTTCAAAAAAAAATCGAAAATACTTTGGATTATAAGATTAAATTATCGTCGGATGTCCTTGGCGTGATATATCCCTACTGTTTTTCCTTTCAAATCCTCCAATTCGTAATAACAGTTACCAGTCTTCTTACGAATTCGAGCTTTCACAAAAGGCGGAGCAAGTTTAGAGTTGAACCCTTTTTTAAAACTACTTTGACGGAAGTTTCGCCTGAAGACCTCTTGACCTACCACATAGTTAACCTCCCGAGAACGTAGATTATAAGATTTCCCGTTCTTATCCTGTTGTCGACTCATATTCTTCGCAGCCCGGTTCCTAATTACATCAAGCGAATCCTCTCTATTAAATCTGACAGCCCTATCGTCAAGCATCCCCAAATTCCGCAAGAGTGCATATGAATTACCGTTGGTAATCATATGTTGTCCGAACGCCATGTAATAAGGAGAAGTGCCTATTGAAGCATGCACAGATGATCGTAGAGAACAACTTATGCTGCTGAGGTACTCATCCCAATTACTTTGGTCGTGTTTAATATAAGCCCTTATTGCAGATAGAACTGAACGATTGACGCGTTCAGATGCATTTGCTTGGGGCGAATAAACTGCTGTATATACGTGATTAATGCCATAATTTTGCAAAAGCTTATTGAACTGAGACGATTTGAATTGAGAACCGTTATCTGAAACTATAGATTCCGGTGTGCCGAAGGTATGAAATAATTCCTCCTCAAGGTATTTAATAACAATATCTGCTGTGAATTTCTTAACTGCTTTCAGAAAACAAAACTTTGAAAAATGGTCGAGTACAACAAAAATTCCAATATGACCTGATTTCGAACGAGGGTAGGGTCCAAGAAAATCAACATAAAGTTTCTGGAAAAATCTAGACGTGGTAGACGTTTTCCCCATCGGTGGTCGCGTAACGTAGTTAGGGTGTTTAGTTCCCTTACAAATGTCGCAGGAATTGACATAATCTTTGACATCATTTACCAAATTTGGCCAGAAATAAAAACGACGTATGCGCTCCAATGTTTTAGTGATGCCACCGTGAGATGACAAGTGGTTGTCGTGAGCCTTTTCCAAAACCTCCTTGATCATATCCTTAGGTATCCACAGCTTCCAGGCAAGATCGTCATGCAATTGTTCACCTACACAATGTTCCGTACGTCTGTATAGAAAACCGTCCAGGATTTTTGGTCTGGAGTTTTACCAAGATTCTGCCTAACTCTGTCCAACAGTTGTAAGTAGTCGGTACTTTTGAATTTTTCGGATTGTAAATCCACGAAGACCCCAGGATCATCTAAAACGGACAAATTTAACCCATGGATTTCGGACAGATCTTCAGTGTTAGTACGCGAAAGCGCATCAGGAACTACATTTTTGCTGCCTTTTCTATGCTCGATTTTAAAATTAAAGCCCTGAAGTTTTAAAGCCCATCTTGCCAACCGCGAATTGAGGTCCGTTTGGGACATAAGCCACTTAAGTGACGCATGATCTGTTATCACTGTAAACTCATGACCCTCAACATACGCCCGGAACTTTTTGATGCTTAACATTGCTGCCAAACATTCTTGTTCGGTAACCGAATAATTACGTTGGGCTTGGTTTAGTTTCTTCGACATAAATGCGATGGGAAACTCTTCGGCCTCCGCAGTTTTTTGTACCAATACACTTCCTATACCAGTGTTACTAGCATCACAGTGTATATAGAAAGGCTGTGAAAAATCAGGACTGTGCAACACTGGGGCGGTAGTCAAGATAGATTTTAATTCCTCAAATGCTTTTTGAGCATCATCGCTCCAAACAAATCTCCTACTGGTCTTTAACAAGTCTGTTAAAGGCGAAGTCACAGCGGCGTAATTCCTAATGAACTTCCGATACCAACCTGACATACCCAGGAACCGTCGAAGTTGTTTCACAGACCTCGGTGTCGGGAATTCCACAATCTCCGATATTTTATCCGGGTCTGTTTGAATCACCCCATTCCCCACTAAATGGCCAAGATATCGGACTTCCTGTACGCAAAATTTCGATTTCTCAACGTTAATGGTAAGTCCTGCAGAACGAAATTGCCTAGCTACTTCTCGAAGAACCTCCAAATGTCTCTGAAATGAATCCGACACAATTAACAAATCGTCCAGATAGATAAACACTTCTGTTCGCAAATTCGCCGGTATTACCTTGTCCATTAGCCTCGACATAGTTTGGGGTGCATTGCAGAGGCCGAATGGCATGACTTTGAAATGGTACAAGGGTCGGCCGGGAACAGTAAATGCCGTCTTCTCTTTTGACGACCTGTCAAGAGGGATTTGTCAAAAAGCATCCTTTAAGTCCAGACTAGTTATGAACTCCGCCTTCGGTAACCGACTAAGGATACCATCAATATTGGGCAGTGGATATGCATCCTTGACGGTTACAGAATTGACTTTTCGGCTATCAAGACATAAACGTACTTTGCCTGGTTTACGGACGAGAACAATTGGAGAGGACCAGGGACTATCGGACTCCTCTATCACATCATTTGCTAACATCCGGTCAAGCTCTGCATAAATCAGTTTCTCCATTGCCGGAGACACCGGAAAATGACGTTGTTTTATAGGCGTGGTGGATCCAACGTCTATAACGTGAGATATAATATTCGTCCGACCTAGACCTTCCTCAGCAAATGATGGGAACGATTTTATTACGACCTGAAGTTGTGGTTTCTGCAAATCTGAGAGTGGACGCTGATCTGAGATTTCAGATATTTTTCCGTGAAATAAATTTAAATTAATTCCAGACAACAACCCGGGAGGTAACAAGTTAAACGATTTCCAAAAGTCTATACCCAAGTACAAATTCTGGGATAAATTCGGCACTATATATAGTTTTATTGGCTTAGTTACTCCTCTAAAAGTGACATCAGTTTTAATGAACCCTAACACGTTTTGTGATTTTCCATCCGCAGTTTTAACAAAAGAACGAATTCTTTTAAAGTTGTCATTCGAATCCAGAAAATCCGTAGCTGCCTGGGACCCTAAACAACTTACTGAGGCACCAGTATCCAGTAAGCCACTAACATTCTTATCAAAAATCACTACGTCAGCGTATGGACGAATATCATTTGGCCTATCGTAGATGGTACTCAATAGGCTGCGTCGCGTCTGATTAACTTCTCTCCAAAATTTATGCAAGCGTTTCGTAGACCTAGTATGTTCAATTCTCGGTATCTGCTCATTAAAAATCGAATCTCTTTTAGCGTTATATTCCGCTAATCGAATATGAAATGGTTTTAAATATGTTGGTGGGTGAGACCTATGAAAATTTTCAGATGACAAACACGGTAAAGAGTTATTTTTATTGGCAATAGTTCCGTTCTCCGCAAGAACAGCGTGAATACATACGTAGAGAGGTAATAGCTGCTGTAAGTGCACAGGAATCTGAAATGTTAACTAATCTTAGCCAACATCTGACCAAATTGGTTGAAACAACTATTGAAGCTGGTTTTCGTCGTATGAGTTTGAATGCTCAACCTCAAGTTACTCAAGTTAGTCATTCGCCTCTATTAGAAGGCGCTGGCTCGTCAAGAGCACACGCTAACTCCACAAGAGTAGAAGATAATTTTTCTAATCCTATTCCTCCTCCAATGCGTTCTTTGTCAGTTTTAGAATTTCATTTTCAAATACTCAATGGTTTTATTTAACAAAAAAAATTCATGCGGAATAAAAATAAAGGGGTATTTTAACTAACAATAGATATATAAATTTCTATATAATTTCTAATACAATTTATATATCTATTGTTAGTTAAAATACCCCTTTATTTTTATTCCGCATGAATTTTTTTTGTTAAATAAAACCATTGAGTATTTGAAAATGAAATTCTAAAACGTTGGTTATGATTTCTGTCTAGCTGATCGGATAGTTTAGTTTACCTATGGGATCATGCATAAAGTTATCGCCTTTCACAGCATGATCATGGTTGGGTGGGGATAAAGCCGTGTAAACATCTAGACACGCATACAGTCAACAATTTTAACTTCCGAATTTTATAAGAATTCTTTGTCTTCCGTTATTTCCGTTTCCCTTATTTCTCTGTCTATCTCTTTCTAAATATTACAGCATGCAAAATTTAAATAATAAACTCTGTAGTTTTGCCATTAATTTTCACGAGGACGTAGCACCGAACTCCCCCATTGGCCGACGAGCCAGAAGCCGGAATTACAGCATGCTACCGCTACAGTCTGTCGCGATAACCTACCTGTGGTCATATTTTGTAAACGTTACATGCTACAGATATTATTTTGGCCCCACGTTGGGCGCCAACGTGGGGCCCGTGAATTAAAATATAAAAAAAAAAATGCAAAAAAAAAACATCTAGGCCGAGACGCGACTTGAACCGTGAACGCCTGGATCTCTAACCACACACCTTCGCTCTATGCTATGCTTGCACGTACGTTATAAGTCGCAATATCTCAACAGGTACCACTAGCGAGGATTACACAATGTAAACATGCGTAGCTATTATTAGACGGATGTAAGTCAGCAAACTCAAACAAATAAGTACAGTGAAGCTTGATTACAACGAACTCGAAAGATCAGGCAACTTATTGGTAAAAAAAATAAAATCATTTAAATTTCCGAATTTGTTTTCTTTTCCTTCTCTGTTATTGAAATTACTAAATTTTTAAGTCATTTTACTTAAAGAATTTTTCCATGACTAGTGGTTCAAAAAAAAATCCTGTAACAAACGTCATCTCCGGTGTTCGCTATAAGCGGGCTTCACTGTAATACCGTATTATTATAGTCAGAGGGAATTGCATGCAAAGCTAAAAATAACCTTTCCCAAGTCTATGGTGATCTATGTACACTCAAAGAATTATACCGGGCGATTTTTGTAAAAATATAGAGAAATAAAATTAAAAAAATATTTATAAGACGATTAAAAAAAATAATATCATGTAAATAATACTTTCAGTGTAGCAATAGATGAAAGTTAGTTTTAACTCTGATATTGGTTGCTTTCCTTATCCAATATATAACAAACCAACTTATTTTTACCAAAGACAAAAAAATTTTAACTTTTATATAAAAAATGTAAAAAGACACTCTTGAATAAAAAAAATGTAGAAAAAAAAGATATAAAAAAAGTTTATTCTCCGTCACGCGGATTCGAACCCAGGTTCACCGGGTTCCCAGGCGAGGACGTAGCACCGAACTCCCCCATTGGCCGACGAGCCAGAAGCCGGAATTACAGCATGCTACCGCTACAGTCTGTCGCGATAACCTACCTGTGGTCATATTTTGTAAACGTTACATGCTACATGTTTAGCTCCTTAAAATAGCCATCAACCGCAAATCTTTTACCACCCAGCTATTTTTTCAAGTTTGCTATATAGAAAATAATGCGAGGGAGCTAAATGTGGCAAATACACCCAGAAAACAGTATCAGTTGTGGCCAATGAATTTGTTGCCAATCGAATTCTGGCGGTTACGACAACTATCTTTATATTAAATTATATTTTTAGTTGTGAAAGCCAATATTCAATTGTCCAAATTTAATATTTATATTCCACATAAATATTATTACGTTCCACAAAATTTTATTTTAAGAAAAATTTGATTTTTATATTTTTCGGATATCGAAACTGGGCATCCAGATTCATAATTCACACTCTTACTTACTGCACCACAATTTAATTTAATTTTCTTTGTTATATTTGTTATTTAAACATATGAATATTTTACTATAATTAAAAAATTATTTTTTTTAGATGTTTGCCTTTACCGGGATTTGAACTCGGAAATTAGGAGTACTAGGCTAGCTCTCTACCCACCAGCCCACAAAAACTTATAAATTTTAATGACTAATTTTAAATTTAAATAATTTTTTAGAAAAATAAAAAAAGCAGAAAATTCGTTTACAAATACCAACCGTTAGTGGCTTCTATAAGCAATACAATCCACAATTCGGTTGGTTCAACTGAAATCCTAATTTAATGATATATTTGATCAAAATAACCGTACTTGTAGTTACCACTTTCGAATATGGACAATTTTTTAATAAGATTAATTGTACTAATATTCTAGTACATTCACTAAAGAAATGGATGCTTCTACTGTGGAAATATCAATAATTGGTTAATAGTATCCTTTTTTGTTTACTTTTGGTATAATAATGGATTATAGTTTATTCTAAATAAAATAAAATCCTTACAACTAAATTTTAATGGTTTTGATCGAATTGAAACTAATCTTTATTCTGGGTGTAAGGAGCGTGATGAAGCAACTCAAAAATTAATTAATTGATATTTTTACAAATTCACTGAGATTGTTTATTTTTGATGGCTCAAGAAAAATACAATAAAACATCTGTTTTACAAGGTTACCACTTTTCACCAAAGTAATTTTTTTAATTTTGGGGCCGCTATCGTATATATTTCAACATTTGTCTACATATGTAACCATATTTGAATGTATATATGAACATTTTTCGCCGGGTAGTTAAAAGTTTTTAATATTAAAAATTAAAAAATCCGTATTAGAAATGAAAAATTTTGTTTGCAGGACTGTTAAAAAGACTGCAGTTAAACCAAGGCTTCGTATTTAGTACGATTGTATTAACAAATACATATTTTTTATATACAAATTTTTACCAAGTATTCGGGACATTGATAGGTTAGGTAGGTAAGGTGGTAGCCTGCCAATCAGACTCACTAAGACTATAAAGTCCCTTGTGATACCACGGAAGCTGTAAAAATTATATCACTAGCATCCCCCGTCGAACCATCCCGATTGCCTCAAAAAGCCCCTAAGTCGGCCGATATCGATATCAGCCAAATCACCCAGATCCTCAAAGAAACATGAGCCCAAATGCAGTCCCCTCCTACGAGCCAGGGCAGGACAAGGTGCTCCACAGAGTCCTCCTCCTCTTATATCACTAGCTTCCCCCGTCGAACCATCCCGATTGCCTCAAAAAGCCCGATATCGATATCAGCCAAATCATTCAGGTCCTCAAAGAAACATGAGTCCCCTCCTACGAGCCTGGGCAGGACAAGTGCAGAGAAGGTGCTCCACAGACTCCTCCTCCTCTTCGTCACCACAGCTTCTGCAAAAGTCTCTAGCCGCAACGCTAAACCTAACTGCATGTGTCCCGTCATGACGGACACAAGAAGGGATATATCGGGCCTTGACAGTGACAGCAACCTGTGCGTGCGCTTCCTATCCAGACGGGGCCACATCTGTCTGGAACGAATACAACCACGGACAGAGGCGCACCTATCTCTTGCCAACCCATAAGCACTCTCCTGCAGCTGAAACTTGCAAGTGGCCAGAGGCATACCCAAAGATTCCATTTCGTGTGGAATGTGTAAGGTAGTCCCCAGTCTTGCAAGCTCGTCTGCCTTACAGTTCCCTGTGGCCCGGCACCCTATCTCTTGCCAACCCATAAGCACTCTCCTGCAGCCGAAACTTGCAAGTGGCCAGAGGCATGCCCACAGATTCCATTTCGTGTGGAATGTGTAAGGTGGTCCCCAGTCTTGCAATCTCGTCTGCCTTACAGTTCCCTGATATGTCCCTGTGGCCCGGCACCCATCGGGACATAGATACTAGTTCGTATGAACTGAGAATTCGTCTTACCACATAAAACATTGCTTGTTTTAGAACAATGTAGTGACATTACTTTTTATTTAGAAATGCTTACTAACTTTGAGCTCTAGGCAGCGCCGGTTTTTCAACTAGAAAGTCTATCAAATTCCATCCAAAAAAAAAACTCGTAAATGTTTTGTCCATCAGGAATAACAAACGTAAAACACACGTTTCAATTAGCAACGCTTAAATGTCTTACAACCATCTTAACTAACGGCTAAGAAACATTATACGCACACATATCATAGTTAAAGTAAACATGAAATTTGTATACTCTCCCACTTCTATTCCCACAAAACTACGAAAAGTACGAAAATCAATGAATTTTATGTTTCCCGTGACATTAAAGGATTCGCAAAAATACTGAAACCTTTAATGAGTAACATAGTTACATTATTTTATATGTTTCAACAGAAACAACATTTACAAACAGGAAGCACGTGCCCAACAAGGACATATTGTAGAAGAAAGGATAAAAAAAATGTGAGTAGCGCCGCCGGCCATCCATCCTAAAAAGAAAACATTCATAAAAAAAAAACTTTGTACGCAGGGATTAATAATTGAAGCGTTGACGCGTACATTGGCTATATTTGTTTTTGTTTACAAGTTACAAACATACTTGCACACAGATATAAAAAAACGTAACAAACACCCCAACTGACACACCTACTTTGGCCACAATAATGTGTCTTCTTTACTGCAAATGATGTTTTTTCCCGTTTATTTGTCTGGAATAAAAATGAGTGAAATTTATAACCGCATCAGATGAATTACCTTCACAACGGGGTGTATTAAAACCAACTCATCCTTAACTGCTTCTTCTTCTTCTTCGGCCCTATAAATAAACAAAAGGCAATGGAACGGTAGCAGCAGCAGCAATAACAAAAAAAAGGGAAAAGGAGGTGGGCTAAATTTCACACCGTTCAAAATTGATACATACGTTCCAAATTCGTTGAGGGTGTTTTGTTATTCCTTTCGACTTTTTGTTTTGTTCATTTATGTTTCTTTATATCACTTCAAGAGTTAAAGTTTTTCCTGTAGCGAAATTTTTGTGTGGGTAAAGAGTGTTGATGATGTTTTAAAATTAATTACAATAACGAGTGAAAGTGTCATATGCCGGATAAACAGAAAAAAAAAATAAAAAATTTGAAAGAAAGACGAAATACAGCAAAAAGATTTTATTAAGGATTTCTAATTTGATTTTAAGAAACGGAAATTAATCCTTAAAAAAATAGCAACAATATTTTCTTTTAGCTTTAAGCTAAAAAAAAATGTTAAATATTTATAAAAAAAATCAATATTTTCAAAGACACGTTTTTAATGATAAAGACAAAGCAACGTTGTATGTATATAAATATATTTTTCCCAAGAATAAGCAGGTTATCTTAATGAAAAAAGGTTTTAAATATTAATAGACTTGAAATAAATATTAACACATTGATTGAAAAAAAAAACAAAAAAAAAAAACAAAAAACTTCGACACCATTCCTAACAAGGACCAAATGTCTTGACGTTTTGTCTCCGAAATCATTTCCCAAAATTGTTATATATGTTGCATAAAATCAATACAGGCCCTTTCAAGAAAAATATACTGATGGGTTACCTCCAATAAGTGATATATTTTATTTTTAAGAATATTTTTTTTCAGAATTCTTAAAAATGTTTGCATTTTAGTTCTAAAAAATTAATAGAATATTGATAATTTTTTTTATAAAAAAATATAAAAAAATTAATTTTTTTGTTGCATACTTTTTTGGGTATTTCGGCTCAAACGTCATATTCGCAAAGTGTTTTGTCACACCATGACGATGCCGCTCACGTAGTAAAAAAACGTTCTCTTGGTTTTATATGGGCAAATTACAAAGGTTCAGCATCTTTTCAAATTGGTTTTTTTGCGATTCCAATTGAATTTCTTTGCAAATCCAATTAGTTTTTAGCAGATTTCCCAATTGGATTTGAAAAAAAGGTTTAAAAACAGGGAAATTTACTCAAATTTTTGCAGAAATCAGGGAAATTTGCTCAATTTTCCCCTGTTTTCTCAAAGTTTCCGAACCTTTGTATTCTGTATAAAATTTTGTTTGGCGGTTGACGGCGTTGCAATCTCTATACTTATTATTCCTCTATGGTTTTGTCCCCATTTCTATTTTTTTGATAAATATCAGAACAATAATATTTACAAATTTTCAAAAAAAAAATAAGTTAACTTTTTTCTGCATTTGGGCATTTCCATTGTGGCGTGACGTGACATTTGTACGACAAAATGTTAATAAAAAAAATTAAAAAGTCAAATTTGTAAGAATTTTTTTTTATATTTGCGAAGTAATTAAGTAGCACTATATTCAGCAAAAAAATTACAACAATCGACCTTAAGGATTTTAAGATATAAGCAAAAATATTCGCTGGCGTGACGTTACAGAAAACATAAGTGGGTTTTGACTTACAAAATTGCATAACTCTGCGAATTGGGCAAGAATTTTTGTAAAAAACCTTTTTTAGTAGGATTTGGAATAATACAAATTTATTTTACAAGTCATTAAATTTAAAAATATTTCCTCACTTCTTTTTTATTAGATTTATTATCTGACGTGACGTTACATGGCGTTACGTTACTTAAATTTCCATATGGTATTTTTTTTGATTACTAAAAAAGAAAAAGATAAAAATATATAGGAAAATTATATAAATATATTTATTATATATGTATATATATTATACATTTATTTATTAAGATATATCTTAAATTATAATATTATAGTCTTATGTGAAAATGCAGTTTCAGCTGCTTTTATTTGCATATCTTCGCTGCTTGAAAAAAAGTGAATTTGATGTATACCAGGTATTTTCGGCACCTCCTTCCACTTTTCAGTTAGCAAAGTAGAAAATGAATCGACTTGTTCCGAGGAAATGTACGTTAAATTGACGCCAAAGATGTTATTTCGGGCACATTCATAAAACGAAAACGCATTATCTAAGATTAAATGTTTTGTTTTTGTCATCTGCCAAACTTTTCGTTTTATGGTTGCTCCTACCCCATCAACCGCACCTTTGCCGTGAGAAGTTGCAAAATAATTCCACTCAAAAACCTTGCAACCAAATGTAGAAACAAAGTCAGGTAAACTTCGAGCAATGAACTTATTTTTAAATTGTGAACTGCATCCATCCGAAAAAATATAAATATTTTGAAATGGGCCATGTTCTTTTTTAATCATTTCCACAAGTGTGGTCAAAAAGCAGCAAACATCGAACTTATTATGGCTGAGTTTGTCATTGATTATCGCATAGGATTTTACTCCGCCAATCAGCCAAGCCACACAAGTAAAAATGGTAACTTGACGGTAGCTGAAGTGTGCGCTTTGTACCTCATTTTGACAGATTAATCTGTAATTCTCTGCGAAATCCATTTGCAGGATTATATCTTCTGCCTTAATATGTTTTTTTTTTGGTTTCAAAATAATTTTGCTGGGAACGTTTAACAAAGAAGTGGCGTTTAAAAAGGGCAACTGTGCATCTAATTCGTACAAGAGATCAGATAGAGAACCTTCGGTATGTGTCAACGCAATTCGGTCTTCCACTTTGCGCCACTGTTTCCATTTAATGGCTTTTTCCATTAACGAAAAATATTTTAGGGGTACTAAATCATTTTTCACATTTGTTACACAATTTCTGCAATTACTTGTCATACATTTTTCGTTTTCAATGTTGCAACAGACAGATTTAAGAAAAGTTTCAAAATTAGAGGAAAATGATTTTATCACCTCAGCACTGCTTTCTAAAAAAAATGAGAAATTGGCATGGTACTTACACATGCACATAATATGTGGCATCTTGCACGATAGTTGCACGTATTTCGGTCGCAATTCATAAAATAACGACTTTCTAGCGTAGTCAATATTTCTCTCCCTTTTGTATAATTCATACGACTCAGAAATAGTCAGCAACATAAAGCGCTTGGCCACTGTTTCCCCATCAATAATTAACGTATCCTTCCGACCTGCAGCTTGGATAATTATATCGTCTCGCAAGTAGAAGTCCTTAATGAATTGCTTTTTTTCTTCTATTGCTGATTCAGTCTCTCGTACCAAAGATGAAGAACTTTTTGTGCCATATTTTTCATAAAGAATGTTAACAATATGTGCTCTTTTCTCTGGATCAACCGGCAAAGCTGTTTTGGCTTTATTTAATGCCTTTCCTAAGGTTTGTTTACATCTGTAGGGTGGATTGGCTCGCGGACTGACTGTTTTTTCACATTCATTTTTCTTTTTCAAACGAAATTGTTGTTGCCTTTTTTTGATTCCAACAACTTTTTTCTATACCTCGATGCTCTTTCTTTTGCCCTTTCACGGCTTATTTCAAGCCTATTAGAATCTGATTTTAATTTTTGCCTATAGCGCTTTGAGTAATTTTTACTTTCAATCGATAATTATATCTGTAAAAACCATAATTGAATTTAAATTTCAAATAAACATAACACCATCCAAAGAAATTACTTACAATGTGGCGTGACGTTACACACTTTTGAAAATTAATATAAAATTAACTATTTGTTAAATAACCGAGTTTTTAATTATAATTAGTTTACTTTATTAAACTTTGTTAAAATGCAAAATTTCACGCACTTGCGATCGTCAGCGTAGAGATAATGAGACTAAATGTTTTTTTGTCTGACGTGACGTTATCTTAGAATATCATTAAAGGCAAATATAAATTTTACCGTTAATTGATTTTTGTTTGATCTTTTGCATTTATTTTATGGTAAGTTGTTGTTGCAACAACAGTTTTGCGGTAAGAGTGCAATTGTAGAATTACTCTTAGAAATGTAAATTGTAAAGAGAAGTTAACCTTAGAAAAAGAACAAAACTGACCAAAACGAGAACTTGAACTTTGATGACCGGTATCTCGCCATCGCAACTAAGGAAAGCTTTAAACTCTTAAATTTAATTAATTTAGAACATTACTCTTTAATAATACAAGAAAGAAAAAACTGTTGGTTAACTTTTAATTTTTCGGTCAGGGTGGACCTTTCTGTGGAAATGCCCATTTATGAATTGAATTCGCACTACAACATTTTGTTGTTGTGAAAAAAATACCGGAATAGTTTTAAAATTAATATTCAAATCAACAAATGTTGAATGAAATTTTAATTTAGGAGTAAAAGATTTAAATGGCGTCAAATGATGTACAGAAATTATAATCGTTTATACCGACTTCCACTGATGTTAAAAATGTCAGCTTTATTATTGTTTTGGTTTAAGTCATAAAAATCAGTCCTTACTTCGTCCATGTATTATACCACCTCGAAAATGTTGTTATTTATTATTCACAGTCACAAATTTTTACAAATATTAAAGAAGTTCACAAGGTGTACTATCTTGTATTGTTGTATCGTTTTAAAACTTTTTTTACCTTAATTTCTTAAATTTTTTTTTATACATTTATTAAAAAAATAGTTTCTGTATATATTATATTGTTGGATCTAATCTGATACAATTCAATCTGACATTTTTCGTGTAAATTTGGATCTTATTTAGGGTGGGTGCGAACTGGCGAAATAAAATTAAATCTCAACTAAATTTATTTGAAATTTAAAAAATTTTAAAATATTTTTCAAAACAATTTTAAACCCTTTTGTCAATTTGTATTTTGTTTAGGATTTAATAAGCCACCTCGCACAGGGTCTTAATCTCCATATTTATTGCTGGATCTAATTTGATCTGCCATTTTTTGGATCAAATAAGATCAGCGAGATTTTACAGCAGATATTAAATAATATCAAATTGGATATGATTGCGTCAGATTAAATTTTTTAATCCGCTAACAACGAGAATAAAAAGCAGTTCTCGTGTTCAAAGAATACGACTAGCTATCGGGTTTCCCAATAAGGACTTAAGAACTTTTTTTTTTTAATAAAACGCAAACTATTTGAGATATTTACAAAACTTTATGATCGACTTAAAATACAATCAAAACATTTATGAATGGAACTCGACTTCATTCATAGGGCCACTGCGAGCACGTCGGCAGCGGTCGATTCGTTGAACCCAGTTTTCGATGACTCGGTCACAGATTTCGGCCGCTATTTCGAGTTCAATGTTGGCTCTGAGTTCTTCCAACGTCGTCGGCTTGTTGGCATAGACCAATGATTTGACGTAGCTCCAAAGAAAAAAGTCTAAAGGCGTTAAATTGCACGAACGAGGCGGCTAATTGACTGGTCCATTTCTTGAGATAACACGCTCACTAAAATTACTCTTCAATAAATCGATTGTAACGTATGCTGTATGGCTTGTGGCACCGTCCTGTTGAAACCACATGTCGTCCAAATCCATGTTTTCCAATTCGGGCCAAAAATAATCATGGTGCGATAACGATCGCCATTCACAGTAACGTGACGATCGTTATTGTCGACAAACAAAATATGGCCCAATGACGCCGCCGGCATGCAAACTGCACCAAACAGTTATTTTTTGTGGATGAAGTGGTGATTCATGAAGCACATGTTCATTTTCACCAAACCAATAACGCATATTTTGCTTATTGACGAACCCATTTAGCCAAAAATAATCTTCGTCACTGAAGATGATTTTGTGATGAAATTCATCATCGTGGCGCATCTTCTCCAGAGCCCAATCGGAGAACGTACGTCGCGTCAAATAGTCGATCGGCTTCATTTCTTGAGTCAGCTTGATCTTGTATGGGTGTAAACCAAGATCTTTACGCAAAATTCGCAATAAAGTGGTATTGGCGATGCCCAGTTCATGAGAAATCCGCGGAATCGACTGATTTGGATCATTTGCTACGGACGGCTGAACGACAGCGATATTTTCGCCACTTTGACCAACTCGTTGTCTCACGGCACGGCAGCATCACGCAATGAATATGTAGACTCAAATTTTTAGTTAACGCTCTTGAAGTTGCTTTCACCGACTCCGAATTTCTGTAGTACTTTTTTGTAATTTGCATACGTTGTTCGTTCGTGTACTTTACCATGACGAAAATGTTGAGTTTACTGAAAAAAAGGAAAGAAACAGTTAGATGATCAGTGAAATAGTGCGTTCACAAATTACATTCATGGTTGTCAAGTACCTATTGAAAAACCCGGAACGAGGTAGTACACGGTCCGTCCCTCGATTCTGGATTAACTCGATACCTCTAACCTTCACACTATATGTAAACAATTTTTCTAACTTAACGAGAATTACATACGGTGTTGCTATAAGTATAATATTGGGTATGAGTAAAACCAGTAATACTGGCATGAGAATAAGTAGTTTTCTAACGACAAGTTACAAACTTATTATAGCCGAATTATGCATGCTGCACCATGAATTTATAAACTTAAACTGAGAGATATCATCAAAAATTTTAAGTTGGAAAAATCGTTAGAATATAAGAATTTATTTAAGGAACATATTTTTTGAATTTTAGATGTCGTTAATAGAGTTTCTTTAGAATTTAACGATATTTGTATACCTCTCAACAGGGTACATATCAGTTTGTCATTCCGTTTGTAACATGTCGAAAATTTGTCCTCTATATTTTTTATACAAATTGGTGTATTTTAATACAATTTCATAGAATTGACTGGTACATAATATATTTTCTTATATTTTTTCAAATATTTTTCACCTCCAAAAATTTTTTTCATCACTAAATTTTTTTTTCACCTCAAAAAATTTTTTTCACCTCCATAATTCTACATCAAAAGTTTTTTACATTATTTGTATCAAACCAAGTGGATATCGGTGTAGGGTATTCAAAGATTCGTCACAGCCGAATTTAAACCTTTTTTTTTACTATTTTTTGGAAATGTTTAACACGGGAGTTCATTATAGGAAAATAATACTTTTTTGTTAACAATATTTTGGTACTGGTCGCTTTAATATAGGAAAAACTTCAGCATCTGAGGATTTTAAAGGAATAAGTTCTTAGCATTTGAGGGTATTTCTACAGAACTAATTTATCAAATTTCCCTCAATGTTTTCTATAGCACATAGCCCTAAAATTCTAAGGAGTATTCAGTGGGAAATAGTCCTTAAGGCGGGCTATACACCTCATTCTTTTCTGGCAGTTTTAACAGCACGGATAAAACTGCCGGTGTGTGGCAAAAACCATCCTTCTTACACGTGTTCAAAAATATCTGTCGCAACTTGTTTTTAATCCTCCGTTATCAAACGTGTTCGTTCAAAATTGCTCGTGTGCGTGATTACACTGTTTAAAAGGACGGTTTTTGTAATGTTAAAATGCCGGCTTATTATTTTTGCTCTAATTTCTTGTTTTTCTTGCATGCATGCTTTCACGCATTCCTCCACAATCCAGTCGTGCTAAAGGCAGCTTTAGGAGATTTTAATATGATAATCTAGCGGTTATTTTATGGGAGATAGTCATCCGAATGTGAATTCCCTACAGTAAAAAGTTCTCTGTATCTGATGGGTTTTCTTTGGAAAAATACTGCGAATAACAGACGTCCCCTACTAGAATAAGCGTTCATCACCATTTTTCAGTTTGAAATCGTCTTCGGTTTCACAGACTCCTCTGACAGACCCTTAAGCGCAGCCTGACAATCAGTGAAGATGACTGCATCCCCAGAATAATCAGTCTCAGTTAAAAACCCAATGTACAAAGTGCCACAAGCTCCGCCTGAAAAACGCTGTTGTGGTCCGGGAGCCAGATGAAATTCCTTTTCCTAAAGCCCCACAAAAGAAACCTAAACCAGTTATCCTTAACCTGTTAAAACCAGATAGTATAATATATATATGTCTTGATATGCTTATACTTGGCAGTAGGAATCACACAATTTTCCAAATCCCTTTAAATATAAAGAAATCTGGCACAAAATCTAATTACATTCAATGATATGTATCTAAACAGATCTTATCTGATCTTATGTTCCCCTTGCTAGAAGCTAAGTTTTTCAGTCAAACGGCTAACAATTTCGTGGTCTCGACTAAGAATTTTTTTGTAGTCGCACCAATTGGCGTCATGGCATCATGGGTGGCTAAAAATTTGGTAGTTTGTTCATCCTGGTTCATAGGGTCCTTGCTATAACTGTAATTTCGCTTTTACCTATCAATATTGAGTATTTACAGATTATAATTTAAGATTCTGTATTTAAAGGGAAATGTCTTACATTATAAAATTTTTATTAATGTTAAGAAATTTTGTAATTACTTGTGAAACAATTTCAGTGATTAATTATTAATTTAATCGGCCGGAAATTCTCTCTGTTTGGATTCTTAAAATTAAATGTACAAAAAAAAAATAAAATGAGACTGAGTTTGTATACTCTGTTAATCCTTTAATCCCCCAAACAGATCCAAATATAAAACTGAAAAATTATTGAATATTTTCTTCGCCAGATATCTAAATTTTATGAAAATGTTTAGCGTACAATATTTGCAGAATACACAGTCTGCAAATGCTGCAAAATCGTTTTAAAAAATTTGTAATACTCATAAACTTTTCCTTAAATCCTAATAGCTAATATTCGTGGAAACAAATGTCCTTGTGCAAATATAGAAAAGAAGAAAAAAAACACTGCATGCAAAAAAGAATTTCCAATCAAATGCAATAAAAAACGCGTCGTTAAGATAAACCGTTTGTTGCTAAAGTTAAAAAACATGTTTATGTAAATTTTTTTATTGAAATTCAAAAATTTATGCGTTCTCAACGCAAAATGTATTAAAAAAAAAAAACAACAAACCGAAAATGGTAGGTGCAGATGAAATGCCAATAGCGGAGACACCACAACTTAAGGATACAACCAACATGCATGCAGCACATATGGAGAATATATTTATGTATGCATACATCTACTCCAACATGGAAGGGAAGCATCAACATATGCGTTTAAGTGGTGGCATTTGGCGCATGTTGTATTGTCTGTAAAACCAAATGATTTTTGTTAAGAAAAAAATTAAACTGCAGTTTAGATTTTTCCGAAAAGACTTTTGTCGGTTTTAACAAAATGTCGTTTAATGTGGTCATCTTGTAGACGATAAATGGCAACAACTTTTTGCTAAACTAAACAAAAAAACAAAAATCTTTTAGGCAGTTGCAGCATAGTTGGAGTTGATACAATATTTTTGTAATCACGCGATATGCAATTTGCGTTAAATGTGATCAATCGATCGTTTTAACGATCTGTGTAAAATAAATGAATACTCAACAGAAGAAACAAAACCAATGAAACTAAAAATCGATACTACTTGTTATTGTAACAAATCTATCTAAAGATACACATTAACACTGAAGATAGAACTATAATTGGCTCAAGTGATTTTAAAGTTTTTAGCAATAAAACAAAATTTCAGTAATTGTAAATTTACAAATAATGTTTTATTAAATTATAGTTTTGCCTTTACATATGGACGACCCAAATGATTGTTATCTTTAGCTCAATATGTAAAATGTTGTTAAAGAAAAAAATGCTGATGATATTATCGATGCAATCATGTCGTAGTATATTGTTGTCAAACTAATGGATTTTTGTTAATGGCAACAAATGTCAAGAAATGTTAAACTGCAAAGAAATGCAGAGAATAAACAAATATTTAAAAGAATTTAAATGTTAAGCATAAGCTACACTTAAACTACAAAGAAAACGTATTTCAAATGTACTCACGTAAATGCGTTTCTTAAGAAGAAAAAAAAAATAAAATAGAAATTAAAAACACTCGTTTTTATTGGATCTTTAGATGTATAGTTACTACTAACTAAATACGTAGGTATCTTGATAAGTATTCGAAAACCAAGAATCAAACTCGTTTGTTTTGAAAGTAAACTCTAAGATAAAACAAACATATAAAAGGTTTTGCAAAATTTTCGAATTTACGAATTTTTTTTTAAACCTCTTGAAAGTATGCATGCGTGGTTGCACTGTGCGCCATTAGACGCAGGTAATAGACTACGCAAAATGCCTTAAATGATTACCCAGCAAAATTAAAGCTGAAAAAGAAGTAGGTTAACACTACATCTACTGAACCCGAAGTTGTGATTTTAACATTGGAGTGTCATTGGGAGGAAATGTTTTGTTTCGATGCTATGAAAAATCGATGATCAGATGGATTTTTTCATTAGTTTACGGAAGTTGTTTAAAATAGGGACTACAAAATTAATGTAGAGGGAGTGGGTTTGTTTTAAAGTTCAAAATGTGATATTGAACACGCCAAGAATTATTATTCTGACCAGGACAAAATATGTTTTCAATAAGGCATTAAATTGCAGGTTGGTTGAAAAGTTCCTGCGCTCGAAATGAAAGAATACTGTTTTTGTTACGAAATATATTTATTTATTCAATATAATCTCCTAGAAGCTCAATACACTTGTTCCAATGATCTTCCAATAATTTTATTCCACCCTTATAATGCTTTTCCGGAAGCTCTGCAAAATAACCGTATACGGCTGCTATGGCCTCTTCATTCGACGAAAAATGCTTTCCACGAAGGAATTGTTTGAGATTTCTGAAGAGATAGTAGTCACTGGGAGCCAAATCTGGTGAATACGGTGGATGTTCAAGCAATTCGTACTTTAATTCTTTGAATTTAGCCATCGTCAAAACACTTTTGTGAGCAGGTGCATTGTCTTGATGAAAAATGATTTTTTTCTTCTTTAAACCAGGTCTTTTCTTACTGATCCAAAAGGCTGCAATAATATTCAGAGTTGATTGTTTTACCTTTCTGAAGAAAATCAATCAACAAAATTCCTTTTGCATCCCAAAAAACTGATGCCATAACCTTCTTTGCTGATCGTTGTGACTTCACCTGCTTTGGAGCTGAACAACCAGCTTCAGTCCACTGTAAATGTTCTTGTTTCAATTAAGGATCATGATGGTAGATCCAAGTCCCATCCACAGTTAGAAAACGACGGTTTTATTCGGCTTAAAACGCTCCAAATTACGTTGAGAAATTTGTTTTCGATCCAGTTTTTGTTGAATTGTTAATGTGTGCGGCACTAACTTGCCAAACAGTTTTTTCATACGTGATTCTTCATGTAAAATATGGAGTACTCGTTCGTCTGAGATTCCTATGGCATTAGCAATTTCACGCTTAGTCAAACTTGGATCTTCACTAACCATATTATGTACCTGCTCAATGATTTCTGCTGTGGTTGCAGTTTTTGGTCGTCATTCGCGTGGATCGTCTTCAAGGCTGGTACGACCACGTTTAAATTCACCAGCCCAAAATTCAACGGTGAGTTTTGAAGGTGATGACTCCTTATACACTTCTAACAATTGTTCATAAATTTCCTTTGCTTTTAAACCCTTCAAAGCAAAGAATATAATGACTGCACGATATTCAATTTTTTCCATATTAAAAAAATCAATGACACGTCAACTTCAAATGGCTTGTAAACAAAGAAAGAATTGACAGAATGACTTGCAACTTTGCATGTGTTCTTAGGACAGTTATACCAACTTGAGAAAAAAAATGTTTGGAGCTAGCAGTGCCATCTCTTGGTGAGCGCAGGAACTTTTCAACCAACCTGTACTGCAGAAATTAACCATTTATGGACCAACTAAGTAATTGTTTTTTTTTTTTTACTATAATTATAAATTGTTATAAATAAATATCAAAATTAAAAAATATAAACGCTTTTCAATGGAATTGTTACAAAAATTTTTATTCTTATAAAATAAGTAGTGGTTAATATCAACATTTTGGAAGTTGTTTAAACGTTTTCTTATAAATTGAAAAATTTGCACTATTAACTTCTTTGGATGTTCTGAAAAAGAGATTCGTAAAGAATAACATTCACTTTATTTGGGGTAGTTAATAATAAGAAAGTAAACCTCTAGTAAGTATCAAATTTGATAATGTCCAAATTCTTTGAGTCTCCGAAACAAAAACGTAATATATTTTTAAGTATTATGAGTATATTCATTAGCAACTTCTTTCAGTATTTTTTTTTTCTTTCTAACACAATATTTTTTTTAATTTTATGAAATTTGGATTTTTTGTTTAGAGCGTACATTTTAAAATATAAGTTAGCGAAAATTAGTAAAAGGGGTCGTGTGTCAGGTATGCTAGGTTTCATAATTTTTTTTTTTTTTATTTATTTATTGTACATAAATACTATAAATTCATTTTAATTATGGCCCCAGCGCCTATAGGCATTATTGGAGCTAGCTGGCAAGATATATTACTTGTTAAATGTACATATGAAAATAATTACATATATTAACAAAAAAAAATGTTTTAAGTTTAACAATTAAATTTAAATTACAACAGAAGCGTTTCCATTTTATTATACAAAAAATCTTTACAAGATGATTTAAATGTCGTTAATCTATTAATTGACTTTAAATGTAAAGGCAAACTATTGTATTTTATACTGCCAGTGTAATCTATACGTTGTTTGGTCTTTTCTAATCTACACCTTGGAATTCTTAAATTTGTCCCATTGCGTGTGTAAAAATAAGATTGATTTTGAAAAAATGATATGGTGTCCGATATTATGAATGCATTTAAAAACATACATCAAAACTTGAAACTCATGTAATCCATAAATTGGTAAAATTGTTTTGGAAATATCTTTGTACAATGAAAAAGTCGAATAAGTTATTGGTAAATTATATATAATTTTCAATGCCTTATTTTGCATACATTGGAGCGATTTTAAATTATTGTTACTTTTGTTATAAGCATAGATTATTCCCATATAACTCAAATGTGATTGTATTAACGACTGAAATATCATCAGTTTAGACTTCTCACTCAACTTATTTTTCAGCTTGTACAAAATTCCAATTGCAGGTGCTATTTTATTCTTAACATCACTTATATGTAGATCCCAGGACAAATTGCTTTGTAATGTGATTCCTAGATATTTTACGGAGTGTGTTTCATTTAATAATTTTCCATCAATATACACGTTGAAGTCATTACTAAGACTGGAAGCATTGGGTCTAAAGCGAATAAGTTTTGTTTTGTCAGGATTAATAATTAAACGATTTAAGCGTGCAAATTCAAATACTAAAGCTGCATCTCTCTCAACGTAGGTTTTTAAAACCAAATCATGTTTAAAAGGATAGAATAAACATACGTCATCCGCAAACATAAAAAGTTGGCCAGTTAAATTTAGATTTTTTAAGTCATTTAAGTAAATTGAAAATAATAATGGCCCCAATCCACTTCCTTGCGGAACTCCATAATCCACAGAACCAATAAAGCTTTTCGAATTATTAACTTGCACGTATTGCTTTCTGTTTAAAAAATAACTTTTAAATAATAATATTTCACTTCCTTTGACACCATATAATGACAACTTTTGCAACAATATTTGATGATCAACTAGATCAAAGGCTTTTGTAAAATCAAAAAATACACTAGCAACTCCACTGGAACTTTCATCTAAGCCGTTGCATATATACTTTATTACGTTCAAAACGGCATCTTCAGTACTACATCCTCTTCTGAAACCGAACTGAAAATCATACAAAAGATTGTTTTCCTCCATATAAATCAAAAGTTTATCATATAAGAGTTTTTCAAAAATTTTGTCTATTGTAGATAGAACAGCAATTGGCAATTGTGTTTTCAGCAAAAACCTTAGTTTTATTTTTTCATCAATAAATTAAAATTGAACTAAATTTTTACAAATTTTGTCTTACAAAATTGAAGTGGTCAACACATTTGTAGTGATAAGACGTAGATGTCGCGGCTTGCCTAAATGTATGACTGGCAAAAAGAACACTAAAAATGCAACACTTCCAAGACATAAAAATACAACCGTGGGCCAAAAGTCACGCCTGCGTTTAAAAATTGAATAACTTTGTTGTTTATTATCATTATTTTTTATTTTATTCAACGAACCGTGTTACGCCACTATGCACAATTTAACGACTGAGCACCGAACCACAGTGATAGATTTTTTTTTTCCAATGGGCTTTTAATTTTACTGATGCAACGAGCATATCAAAATTATTGCAGCATCAGAAATGGACCTAGGCAAACCGTAACAAGGTGCAGTGTCAGACTTGGCACGATCAGGAAGACCGAGAATAGTACAGAACTAATTGAATATTGATCATGTACGGGAAAGTGTTGAAGAATATTCAGAAGCAAAAACACGAAGACGTTCTGGATAACTAGGCATCTCTAGACAATTACTTCGACGTATTATATCATGTTATCTACACATGCAAACATACAACATCCAACTTTTAGCAGTTGACAACCATTAAAAACTAACTTGGGCAACACGTTTCGTGGACTTGAAACCCGAGATTCTTAACAATTTAATAATTAGTGATTTAGCGAATTTTCATCTTAAAGGATATGTAAATAAAAAAAATATGAGATTTTGGGGTACTGCAAACCCCAGAGTTGTTCACCAGCGCCAATTGCACTTGCTTCAAGTGTACAGTATGGTGTGGAGTGACATCACAAAGAGTTATAGGGCCCTACTTCTTCGAGAATGAAGTTGGTAATGTAGTGACGGTGAATGGGGACAGCTATCGTGCTATGATTTATTATTTTGTGCACCCTGTGGCAGGATGTAGCAACAACACACACGGCCAGTGCCACAATTACTCTTTAAATTAAATTTTTGATGACCGAATTATCTCAAGCAATTCAGAATTCAATTGGACAGCTGATTATTTTCTATGGATTTATCTCAAAGATCGAGTGTGTGATAACAAGCCTCAAATTGTAGAGCAGCTAAAGCACAACATTGAAGCTGAGATCAGGGCAATAGAGCCTAAAAATGCGTGAAGCTATGCAAAACGCCTGTTTAAGAGCCGTATTGTGCATCGATGAAAACGGAGGTCATCTCACTGATATTACTTTATATAATTAAAATTTATATCACGCCAAGTTAATATTAAATTTAAAAAAAATAAAAAATAATAAAAACAACAAAAAAATTTTACACGCAAGCGTAACTTTTGGGTCACCCTGTATTAAACCAAACAACGCCAAAAATGTGTGTATCTAGAATAAGTGAATATAGAAATATAAAATATTGTGTGAACTTCGATTTGCTTAAGTTGTTGTTTATGATTTAAATTAGAGACAAAATAAAATATTTAATTTTTTTTTTGGAAAGAGAAGCAACACTCAGGAAATTCTTCCTTTGCAAAGGTGATAGAGAAAAGATGAAGGGTGGTGAAAGATGAAGGGCTTCAAATATAGCAATATCGTAATTGCGCGAGATGATAATTCTTGGAACAGTTGTTGCCCGTCATCTGATGAAGAGTTGGCGGAATTGATTAAGCATTTTAGTTCATAGCCCTGTTATGTTATTTTACTTCGATGGGGTTAAGTGCTATAAGAACACCGAAGGAGGACGTTGCGATATGTATGAGAATAAAATATTAAATATATATTATTTTTCTAATTGATATTGCCGTCGCTGGGGATCGAACCCGCAACCTTCTGTGTAACAGTCCAAGTCTGGATATTTTTTTATATATTAAAAAGATTAGTAAATTATTTTTAGAATCACAAAAAAAAAACAATTTCTATATTTAAATTTTCAGCAAATAAATTAAATAAAATTTTTGTATAAAATTTTTAGAGTTATTTTTAGTGGACTAATATTCAGCAAAAAATTTTATTGGGTTTTACCAATTTCTTTTTTTTATTTACAATCAACTAAGTGTAAGCGCAACTATTGCTGTATTTACTAATTTTTTTTTTTGTTAAAAATCAGCTCGCTCTTGACTAAAATTTTGTTGGCTCATCGATTTTTTTTTTTTTTTTGACTTTACTAACTTTTTTTTTGAGTGCATGCAGTAGTGCATAGAAGGTCGGCATCAACATATTTGAAAAATAATAGAAACACGTAAAAAAATAACAGGGTTCTAGCAAAGGATTCTGATAGAGAAGACAAAAAAAAACGCCATGTTTTGAAAGATCACATCGGAATTTAACTTTTTTTTTTGGTGGGGGTAAAGTTTCTCTTCGTGCAGCATATCGGTATATGAAGCGATGTGTTCAGTAACTTTGTAGAAAATATTAACCAAAATATTTTTGTGAAACATATTAACCCTCTAAATCTCCCACATAAAAGCAATTTTTGGCTCTATTCTAACAAAACGTAAAAACTTTTTTTTATGCTTTATTTATAAAATTATTGGATCTGCTTAGATGGAGCACTTACAAATAAGTTTACAAATCTTAAAACTAAACACTCTGATTCAGACTTTTGTTGAATCTAAGTTAATAAGGAATGCGCATCCCCATTATGTTTGAAGGGATTTTTTTTTAGATTGTAGGGACATCATTTCGTCTAAGGCGTGAAGAATTTCTAGTGACAAGCAAATTTCTAGCGAGTGGGTTAGAATGAAGTAACAGTTTTTGCTTGTATTTAATCATCGAATCGAATGCGATCTCTTCCTTTACCATCGGAACATTTAAATCTTTATGCAAGTTTTTGTTTCTCATACACTCAAAAAATGTTTGTAAATTTACTACTATAAAATGGGTAAAGTTTTATGTAATGTTATGAAAAATCGGTAAATATAAACTCCAAATGCGTAAAACTTTTTTGCGCACACTTTTGTATACAATAATACACACACGATGTATTTTTAAACACTGCTTACAATTGAACACATTATGCCTAAAATTAGTATTAATTTGTTCAATAGAAATTTTACGCACAAAGTTTGTAAATATACTAACTATAAATGGTAAACAAATTATGACATATTGAAATTTAAAAAATTTTAAAAGAAAACTTAATTGATTAATTATTTGGAATTACTAAACAAAAAATTTATTGTTTGTATTCTTATTGTGAGTTGCTAAACAATAGATTTATTGTTTTTATTACAAAACAAACATTTTTGGGCTGTTTAATTTTCAACATCGTAGTAGAAAATATGCGCATTTTTGTAGGATTTTTCCGAATTGTATGTGTTCATCTAAAGGAAAATCGTGTTTCTTTAATCTTCAATTTTTAAATTTGATTTAAATTTTAGGCACTTTTAATGTAATTTTACCTATTTTGTGTTCATCAATTTACGCATAATGTACACACATTTTTTTTTCATTTACACACACAGAGTAAGTTCACCCAACTTATAGTAGCAGTACAGTTTCCTACTATAAGTTGGGTAAATTTCAACAGAAATTAATTAGAGTGTATGCCAAGAGGCACCGGTGACTGTACGAAGTATTTTCGATTGCGCTCTCTGAATAAATTCAATTTGGTCTCACATGCGTCACCCCATAGTTGAGTGCCATATGCCCCTATAGGCTTTATGATGTTGTTATAGAGGAGAACCTTGTAACAGAGGCTTAGTTTAGAATTGTAGTTTAAAAGCCAGTGTAGATCAATAGACTTCAGTCTCAACTGCCTTTTTTTTAGCTTCTAGATGTGCATGCCAGGTGAGGCGACAATCAAGGTGAATGCCCAGGTATATAACTTCTCCAGACTGTGGTATGGGAACACTATTTGGGACAACTGGAGGACAGTCTCCCATCCGTAGGCTAAATGTTATATGTTTACATTTTTGCTCATTTACTTTTATACGCCAGTTTAAGAGCCATTTTTCAACAAGGTGTACGTGTTCCTGTAGTATTTGGGTTACCGTGGTAGTACAAGGTGGCGCAAAAGTAATCCTCCTATCAGAAAATGATATAAATTTTGCGATTGGCCCCTAGTGTCAGTTCTGTTTTGACATTTGTGCCATTTACATGACATCAGTTTCTCGACTTGATGTAAAAAAATTAAAAGACCAAATAAAAATAATCCACAAGAAGAATCAAAGTTTTTCATTTTTTTTTAAATTACAGCCCAAAAACATCGGAAGGTTATTTTTGCGCCACCCTGTATTACTATGTGTACATAGTTGCAAATGTTGATGTTATAACGCGTTGATCGGTTTGTGAATTATACATAAAAATTGTATATAATATTGGTTCTGGAACACTTCCTTGGGGAACACCTGCATCGATAGGATAATCATTCGTAGTAGCATCTTTGTATTTCAAACGAAAACTTCGATTACTTAGATATGATTCCATTATTTTATGATAGTTTAAAGGAAGCAAATTCTTTATCTTAAATAGTAGACCATCATGCCAGACTCTATCGAAAGCTTGAGCTACGTCTAAAAATATGGCAGAACAGTAATTTTTATCCTCAAAAGCTTTTCTAATCTGATCGGTTACACGAATGATTTGTTCAATAGTTCTGTGATCTTTGCGAAAACCGAACTGGTGAAGAGGTATCACTCCGTTATGGTACAGATATGGTAAAATCTTTCTTAACAGTAATTTCTCAAATAATTTTGATAAACATGGCAATAGGCTTATAGGCCTGTAGAACGAGGGATATGTTCTATTCTAACCCGGTTTTGGGATCATAATTATGCTTGAAGTTTTCCAAGTAAGGGGCAAATAGCCAAAGCTCAATGTGGCATTGAAATCGTAAAAACTGGTTAACAAAAATAAAATTTTACTTCATATGTGAGCACACATTAAAGTCCAAAATTTTCCACAAACACTCAAAACCAGTCAAATTCAAGATTACTCATAAGATTTTGGGATGACCTACATAATATTTAATACACCATATTTTAACAACTTAAGGTGAAGGCAAAAAGTGTTCTTTAGGAGTGTAAACCATTTAAACCCCCAAAATTCTTTGAAAAAAATTGTCTTTCATTATGCAAACTTAAAAATTGATCCTCGTACTCTGCGACTATTATTACATACTGTGTGCTTATGTTTTGCTCTCGCTCCGCTGAGTTATTTTGGCATTTGACTATTTAACGTTTTAATGCACAAAAATTATCATAATTATAACATTAACAACAGATACACCGCATTAACAGCATTAAATAGTAAAATAAAACGAAAATTGTATGTCACTGCATTTGAGTTTGAATCATTGTCCAAGTGAATTATGGACTTGTTACGATTCCTAAGATTTGTTCAAGTCATGTATTTTGTTTACATGCATTGATATATTATGCTGAATATATTGTTGAAAAGTTATTAGAGTATAAAATTATGTTTCTAATGTTATTGTCTTGTTATTTAAACGCGTGTTGTTCGCGTGTAATTTGATTTGTGTAAACGATGTACATTTGTTTTGTACACAATTGAACGCACTGTACTGTTCTACTTACGGTGTCTATTTCTAAAGAACCGTCGCTAACAATATTCTCGAATGTAATTATAATTGCAGTCAGCTTGATGACTGTTTGTTATTATTAAAAAGCTGCAAAAACTATACAACTTTGACATGTCTTAAAAGTCGGTAATGGTAAATTTGGGAACTAAATTTAATTAAACATCTTTAAGACTGCATATACAGGTTGGTTGAAAAGTTCCTGCGCTCGAAATGAAAGAATACTGTTTTTGTTAAGAAATATATTTTTTTATTCAATATAATCTCCTAGAAGCTCAATACACTTGTTCCAATGATCTTCCAACAATTTTATGCCATCCTTATAATGGTTTTCCGGAAGCTCTGCAAAATAACCGTCTACGGCTGCTATGGCCTCTTCATTCGACGAAAAATGCTTTCCACGAAGGAATTGTTTGAGATTTCTGAAGAGATAGTAGTCACTGGGAGCCAAATCTGGTGAATACGGTGGATGTTCAAGCAACTCGTACTTTAATTCTTTGATTTTAGCCATCGTCAAAACACTTTTGTGAGCAAGTGCATTGTCTTGATGAAAAATGATTTTTTTCCTCTTTAAACCAGGTCTTTTCTCACGAATTTTTTCATCCAGCTGATCCAAAAGGCTGCAATAATATTAAGAGTTGATTGTTTTACCTTTCTGAAGATAATCAATCAACAAAATTCCTTTTGCATCCCAAAAAACTGATGCCATAACCTTCTTTGCTAATCGTTGTGACTTCACCTGCTTTGGAGCTGAACAACCAGCTTCAGTCCACTGTAAACGTTCTTGTTTCAATTTAGGATCATGGTGGTAGATCCAAGGCTCATCCATAGTTATAAAACGACGCAAGAAGTCGGTTTTATTCGGCTTAAAGCGCTCTAAATTACGCTGAGAAATTTGTTTTCGATCCAGTTTTTGTTGAATTGTTAATGTGTGCGGCACTAACTTTCTAAACAGTTTTTTCATACGTAATTCTTCATGTAAAATATGGAGTACTCGTTCGTCTGAGATGCCTATGGCATTAGCAATTTCAAGCTTAGTCAAACTTGGATCTTCACTAACCATATTATGTACCTGCTCAATGATTTCTGCTGTGGTTGCAGTTTTTGGTCGTCCTTCGCGTGGATCGTCTTTAAGGCTGGTACGACCACGTTTAAATTCACCAGCCCAAAAGCCAACGGTGCGTTTTGAAAGTTAGGACTCCTTATACACTTCTAACAATTGTTCATAAATTTCCTATACTTTTAAACCCTTCAAAACAAAGAATCTAATGACTGCACGATATTCAATTTTTTCCATATTAAAAAATATCAATGACACGTCAACTTCAAATGGCTTGTAAACAAAGAAAGAATTGACAGAATGACTTGCAACTTTGCATGTGTTCTCAGGACAGTTATACCAACTTGAGAAAAAAAAAATTTGGAGCTAGCAGTGCCATCACTTGGATAGCGCAGGAACTTTTCAACCAACCTGTAGAATTAAGTGCAACTGGAGCATATTAAAATCCCTTATAAAGATAAAAAAAGAATCCATTCTACTAGTGAGAATAATATATTATCAAACTTCTATAACATCCATTTGTACGCTGAAAATTTTCTGTAAAAATTATTTTAAACTATTCATTTTAATTTTGTTTTTATTCTACAAAGTTGTGGTTAACTAACTAGTGATATTAACATTCCCATACTATTTAACTGAAACTATTTATTTCAAAAAAAACAAAAAAGTTATCACACAACCCTCTGTCAACAACAAACGCATCTGTCATGTCATACTCTCACTCATTAAAACTGACCATCGTTATAATCATCATATGATATATGTTGACAATTAAACGTTACTTTATTGTTTTAATTAAAAAATGAAATCAGGCGCTAAAGTAAATACATTTAGTTTCTGTTGACACTATACCGTATGTATGTATATGTATCATCAACACTTGGTTCAAAATGTAGTCTTATTTTATTTTATTTCTTAAAACTGAGTAACCGGTACGTTTATTGCAAATATACATTTAAATTTAGTGTTTCCAATTCTGTCAATGTCGAAACAAATCAGTCAGAAGGCCAAAAAAAAATCAATATTCCAAGATCTTTTCTTAAGAAGACTTTTTAATTTTTTAACGTAAAAGTTTGTACATACAGTATGTGGCAAAAGTAAGTTTCCAAAGCAAAATAAAAAAAGGAGCCTGTATAACCTTTTTTAATGTTATTTTTAAAACTTTTTTTTATTTTATATATAGAAATTTTCTTAGAATAATACTAACAAATAATAAATAGTTAACAAAAAATACAATTCACTGTTATTATATAAAAAGGGGGAAAAAGTATGTTTGCATCTTACTTAGTATCTGCAGTGACCACAATCTCGGAGAGACATTTTTGCAAGTCGGTCCTGCATAGTATCTACAAACTTCAGACAATCATCTGGACTAATTTTTTTTTCCAATTAGCTATTATGCAATTTTATGCAAATTTTAAGCATGGCCCAAGCATTCTCTATAGGAGAAAGAACGGGGCTGTGAGGTGGCCACTTCAAAAGAGAAACATTTAATTCAGCAAGGTAGTCAACAACCTTTTAGCTGTATGTATAGGCGCATTGTCCTGTTGGAATATAAAATTTTCACTTATTAGGCGATTTTCCTCTGGTATTGCAGTTTCTTCTAAAATGTTTAAGTATACCGCAGCATTTACTTTTCCTTCTAATACGTTGATTTTACCAGTGCCTCGGGCTGAGAGGCACCTCCAAACCATTAAACCTTTATCTACTGCTTTTACAGTTGACAAGGTACACTTATAACATAATACGTCACCTGCTTTACGCCAAACGTAAACCATTCCATGAGAGTACTTAAGTCTTATCATAGATTTGTCTGTCCATAAAATGTTGTACCAAAATTTCTTTTGGCTTTAAAACGTGTGCCTCATAAAACTGCATACGTTTTGTTTTATTTATTTTGCTTACGTAAGGAGCTACACGCCCATGTTTGCCACTAGCTCTGAGCCTGTTGCGAATAGTGTATCTTGACGTAGCAATTTTGCCTTCGCTTTGCAACTGGAAACGAATTTTCGGCACAGATAGTATGCAATTAACTTGATTTTTACAAAACAAGCAGTTCTTTGTGTTCTTGTTGATGAAATAAATCAATTTATTTGGCCTTAAATTACACTATCCAACAAATTAAGACTTTTTGAATGAACAGAATAGCGACCCCATAATTCTGAAAGGGTATGTTGAGTAGATCATTTTTGTAGAACAAACTTATGGTCCAGCACGTCTGAGTTTTTTTTTTTACAGTGGGTAAAAGTTTTCATTTTTTGGTCGAAGGGAGCATTATACTATATGAAAAAAATGCTGTAAGTTAATGTCTGAGAGAATTCTTATGGTCAGAGTTGTATTGTGGAATTGTATGAGAATTATTTTTGTGGAAGGCCTTAACCCTCTAACTGGTCTCTTTATGGGTCAATTTGACCCTTTTTTCGAGAAAATCAAAAAATATCCTTTAAAAAAGGACATTTAAGGATTAAAATATTCTACGAAAATGTTTGACGGAAAATTTCAGTGGGGGTCACCAAAGACACCAATGTTGTAAATAAAGCTCTTTACGCTTAATAAGTAAAATTATACACCAACATATACAAAACAGGTAAAAACGGCGTCAAGTTCGGCCGGGCCAAACACTGAGTTCTCGCGTCTAGTCAGCTGTGACTTACAAATCGGGTGTGATATTTATTAAAATTAATAATAAAAAATAAAAGAAAAAATTCAAGATAATTGAGCTACTAAGCAGTACATATCGGGTGTGATTTTTACTAAAATTAATATAAAAAAAGAAAAATTAAAGCTTAAATAAGCATGGCGGATTCTGTTTGCAATTTAAGAGATTGGTTTTGTTTTATTTGTGGACATTTTACGCACCATCAAAGCAGAAGAAAGATATTCCCTACAATTGAATAACCATATTTTCTTTTCTTTGGAATACGATTTTTATCTGAAGCTTGGATACCAAAAACCGTATGTACTACTTGCGAAAGTGGTCTTTTGACCTGGTACAAAGGCGGTACTAAGGCGCTGCCATTTTCTGCGCCTATTACATGGATAGAACCTGAAGATCACAAATCAGATACATGCTATTTCTGCGTAAATTACAAATTTGCTAGAAGCCAAAGGCACTACGCGATAATGACATACGAAGCAACAAATAATGTAATTTTACCAGAAGTGCGCTGTGAAGGTGTTCCGTTGCCTTAACCGCCTACACATACATTTTCGGCCAATATGACAGTCGCCAATACAGACATAACAGCGGCGGTTGAAAACATATCAGATATAAGTTACTTGCCTCTTGATGGTTTAAACATATGTCCTAATTTGATAGACCAAGCTTATTTTGAAGATCTTATAAGAGATTTAGGACTAACAAAAGAGAAAGCTGAAATATTATGTTCCAGATTGAAAAACAGGAATTTGATAAAAGCCGATGTAAAAGCTACATTTCCAAGAAAAAGACACACCGATCTGGAAAGTTATCAGAAGAACTTGTATACTTTTGCAGTATTGAAGAGGTTCTAAAATATCTAAAGCTTCCACTGGACTCTTCCGCTTGGCGACTATTTATAGATAGTTCAAAACACAGCTTAAAAGCAGTTTTACTGCACAATGGAAATCAGCATCCATCAATACCGGTTGCGTATTCCACAAAAAAGGAGGAAACATACGCAAATATTTCAAATCTCTTAAATAAAATTGAATACTATAAATATAAATGGGAAGTATGCGCAGACTTCAAAATGA
Organism: Eustalomyia histrio; assembly: GCA_949748255.1. Lineage (NCBI taxonomy): Eukaryota > Metazoa > Arthropoda > Insecta > Diptera > Anthomyiidae > Eustalomyia > Eustalomyia histrio. Next base: position 70,868,670 of record OX456524.1, on the reverse strand, counting down.
TTGCAATATTGACTGGAATGCAAACAGGATACACAAAATATATGTGCTTTCTTTGTAAATGGGATTAACGTGCTACCAGCAGCCATTATCATATTAAATATTTCGAAGAACGTAAAGAAAATATTATTGGTGACTTAAATGTAATCCATGAATCCCTTGTCCCAAAAGATAAGGTCATACTTCCACCGCTGCATATTAAGTTGGGCGTGTTGAAAAATTTTATTAAAAGCTTAAATACACAAGGAAATGCTTTCACAAGCATTCAAACAATTTTCCCCAGATTATCTGCAGCAAAATTAAAAGAAGGTAAAATACGGTTTTAAGAAATAATTTATTTCATTTAATGTAAATTACCTTTTCTAGGAATGCTCGATGGACCCGATATAAGAAAATTATTACAAGATGAAGAATTTTATGGTCATCTGTCGGATATGCAAAAGATATCAGAATTCCTTGGAAACTCAAAAGCACAAAACTATGCAGAAAATATTGAAAGCATGCTAATCGGTTTTAATAATATTGGCGTTAATATGTCACTAAAGCTGCATTTTCTGCACTCTCATCTCAATTTTTTTAAAGAAAACCTTGGAGCGGTTGCAGATGAACACGGTGAAAGGTTTCATCAGGATATAAAGGTATTGGAAGAAAGATTCAAAGGGAAATCCCAAAGTGTAATGCTCGCTAAATACGTATGGGGCTTGTACAGAAACCTTGACCCATCGGAACATTCACGTCAAGCTAAATACAGGAAAGCATATTAAGTTTAATCTTTAATCCATACTACTGCTATTTCCCAATTCCCTTTTACTCGAAAATTTGAAGCAAAAAAATAAATATGTATGTACATACTATAATAAACCACTATTAAAACAAAATTATAATTTTTTTAATTTTTTATAGAAGTTGGCGTGTAATTTTGCCAATTAATCGTAAAGAGCTTTATTAACAACAATGGTGTCTTTGGTGACCCCCACTGAAATTTTCCGGCAAACATTTTCGTAGAATATTTTAATCCTTAAATGTCCTTTTTTAAAGGATATTTTTTGATTTTCTCGAAAAAAGGGTCAAATTGACCCATAAAGAGGCCAGTTAGAGGGCTAAGATCTTCCACAAAAATAATCCTCATACAATTCCACAATACAACTCTGACCAATAAGGATTCTCTCAGACATTAACTGACAGCATTTTTTTCATATAGTATAATGCTCCCTTCGACCGAAAAATGAAAACTTTGACCCACTGTAAAAAAAATACTCAGACGTAGAGACCATAAGTTTGTTCTACAAAAATTATCTACTCAATATACCCTTTCAGAATTATAGGGTCGCTATTCTGTTCCAAAAATGCTGTTGGACAGTATTATTAGTCCCCAATTTTACCAATTAATAGGCCCGACTAAGCGTTTAATGTAATATCGCAATTTTCAAATAAAGCTTTAACCGGTTAAACCACTAATTAAAGTATACCAATACAAAATTTTTAAACTTGCACATTTTACGGTTCAAACTAGAAAAATACTCATGAAATTTTGCGATTTTAAACCAGAAGTGAAATTAATATTAATCACGTGCAAGAGAAAAATTGATTGTTCCAATTTTATTTTTAAGTTTGCTAGTTTTACTCTGCTAGCGGTTCATTCCCTAAATATCGATTTAACAACTGTTATAGAAAAATCCCGAATACATATTGACCATAGTGTATATCTAATATATCTAAACAGTTCATATACTGATTCTTAATAATGTTTATTTAAATCTTAATTTTCACATGGATTAATAACAATAATTTAATAATATTTCAGTAGAGGCAAATAAAAAAATGTTTATTAAATATTTACTAACAATGAACAGCACTAATGATACTACAACAACATATTTACATAGAGTACAGTGATGTGCAGTAAAGAGTAAATTTGAGTGCATATTTACTCGATATTGTGTTATGTATATGTTAAAATTAAAAAAAAATGGCTTAACATTTCTGGTATTAGTGGTCATATTAAATTTGCGTGTGGTTGTTTTCTTTTAGAGTGAAACAACCCTGTAGGAAGCCTGGGGTCAAGTGTCTACAAGTCACCACTTTTGTCGACTCTTTTGGGTGACTTTTTGGTGACATGTCCACAAAGCGTCTATACTTTTTAAATTCATTTTTTGCAGCTGCAATACTGAGCTTGTTCTTGATTTTTTTATTGTTTTATTTTGTTGAAAATACATGTGCATAGCTGCATGCAAAATTAAAGTTTTTAAAAAAAATATAAAGAAAAATTAATTTATAAGGTAAATATACAAATTTCAACAAAACATATAATTAGCAAAAGAAATTACAAAAAACTTGTAAAAAAAACAATCAATTTTGTATAAAAATAACAAGAAAGAAATAACAGTGAAAGTTGCAACTCTAGAGATTTTGTGGAGCCTGTGGATGATTTTGTGCAATCTTTTGAAGATTTGTCTACTCCAAAATTAAATTTGAACGAAATTAAATGAAATTTATAAAAAAAATTTTATTAATAAAATATCTAAATTAACAAAATAAATGCACCTGTTTAATCTTATTTCCTTCCTAGTGTGGAAATCAAGTGAAAAGTTCTAAAAGTGTAGACTATAATTACTAAAATGTACTAGTGAATCTCTGGTTCCGATGTCAACACCTAGTCAATAGTTGTGTAGATTCGCAATGACAAGCACATGTTTAATGTCTACAGCAGAAGCATTGGCTGGGGCATAATTAGTCAGTAGTACTGGTGACAAAGTCAATAGTGAATCAGTACAGTTTCACTATCGACATTTCCTACCCTTTGCTTGTTTGACAAAAAAAAAGATACACAAACTTTATTTTTCTTAAACGATTATTACTTTTGGTATGCATTGTAGTTTCTATGATAATTCTGTTATTTTAAACAGAGCTGTACAATATTTATAAGTTAGTGCAAAAAAAGATACTGGACACAACTATCATATACTACCCAGCAAAACTTTCGTAATGGGTGCGATACTCTCATGCGTTACCTTGTAATGATAGCTCGTTACGTTTTTCATTATCTGCAAGCATAAAGTAATAAGTTACTGATTATTGATTACGTAATATATGATTTATAAATGTAAAGTTATAATTGAAATATTTTTGAAAATCTATTTTTAGATACATTACTTTGTGTTTTTTTGTAAGCAAAATGGTAATGTATGTTTGTTTTGACAACACTAGCGAAAAAAACGAATCGCAATAATTCATTTAAGTTTAAATCAATTAAATACTATATGCGTCGATAGCTCAATGGGTAGAGTTCTTGGCTGGCAACCAGATTTCCTTGCTTCGATTCCCATCTTGACCACATTATTTTTAATTACAAATATTTTAAATAAAATATTACAAATATACAAATATTTTAAATAATTTTTTTAAATAAAAATTCTTCTTTTTTAAAAATATATTTTTAGACACATTGCTTTCTCCATTCTCGTAACCATATAAGTAACCCCTTACATTATCACCTCTAAAGTAATGGGTATATACATTACTTTGAGGCTCATCGCCTATAAAATTAATCAACAAAGTAATGTGTAAAATAATCCATCGGCCCCTATGGCTATACATTACTTTACCCATTATTTGGTAATGTGTGGTTTTCCTGGGTATCTCTTTATGTAAACAGATCGACTGCACAAAATTGCCTTCCGAACTTTAAGCATTACATCTGTATCAACTCATTTATGCTAAACAAGTGGAAGCTCTTAAGATCGTATGAAACTAGCTTGTCTCTAGATTTTTTGTAGAAAGAAACAGCAAATGCTAGACCGAAAGAGAACCGTCATTTGAAACGACAATCAATCAATGATAACAGCAACAACATATCAAAACGTTGAAAAGATCCTGGTTGGCAAGTAACTTCTAGCAGCTTATCTCAAATTAAAGTTTGAAATTTTTAGATTGAAAATGACATTTTCCTTTAATTTTAACGAAAAGTAAGTTTAAAAATTTAAAGTATCTATTTTTTAAATGAGTGTGTTCAAATTTCTCAGAAGCATATACTCGCCCTATTCTCTTAAGAAAAAATTCATAAAAAATACTTATTTTTGGAAAATCGTGACCAAATTTCTCCTATTTTGAATTGTCAGTGAACTTGTTATTGTATGGGCCTCAAAATCTAGAGTGTGCCATATATTATGGATCTTGAACAAAAATGTATTTGTGAAATTTCCTTTCATTTGAGTACCCACACTTATATGTTACTCTCTGTACCTGTTTTTCCACCCCACAGGTGCTTTAGACAGATCGCTGAAGTCCGAGAAACCACGAATATCGGAAAAAGATGAAATACGTGATAAATTTTTTTTCCTTAAAAAGGTAAGCAACGTTCAAGTGGAGAGATGAAAGGTGGTGAACGATAAAGATTTTCAAATATGGAAACACTGTAATTGCGCGGGATGATAAACCTTAGAGCAATTGTTGCCCGGAACACCAAAGGAGGACGTTGCAATATGTATGAGAGATAGAAAACTTATATATATTATTTTCCTAAATTTATGTTGTCGACGCTGTGAATCGACCAGCGCGCTAACAATTACACCACAACGCCTACAAATTTAATGAACACAGATAAAATAGTTTAAAGCTTAAAAACTGAATTTCTGTTACTACATCTAAAATCTTAAAATTAATATTGATTTCCATTACAAAATTCGGTCAATATGTATAACCCAATTTTTGTTAAAACACACAAAGCTTTCAGCAATCACATCCCAGAAAAAATTTAGTAATAGCAGCTGATTGATTTAAGCATTACCAACAATGACCTACCTTACTGCATTACTACTGAAGTGAAAATAATGAGTTACTAATAATGTGTTATACAGCCACTTATATTCCATGCCAGCTCCTTGTTTACTGCATTACTTTCAAAGTGAATATAATGAGTTACTAGTAATGTGTTTTAAATACTTATTTGGCAGTTAAAATCTGTTTTTGGTTTTGTTATTTAATTTTGTTTTTTAAATTGTTAATAAAAATCAGTTTTTATTATAAGTATTTTATTATTTTTTCTCCCCACTCGTTAGCTTGGAGGCAACTAGCAACCTCCAATGGCATCCCGATGTTAAAATGATGAGTTTAGCAGGCAATCGTCAACCAGTTACTAAATATTTCGCCTAGTCAATTGCCAAGAACATTTAACAATTATGTTACTTTATTTTATTAGATTAGATTTAAATTTAACGATTTGTTATACACCCAGAAACCATTATCAGTTCTTCACATCCTAATTGTTTTGTGTGCTTTCTTATTTAATATTTATATTCCACATAATTTTATTTTAAGAAAATTTTTTTTTTTTAGATTTTTGCGGTATCACACTCACCAAAAAATGTCTGTAATGGCAACTGAAAATTTTGCTGTTATTAAGGGATATTCTGCTAATTTGAACCCAGCGGTATTTTTTGCTAATCTTAGCAACACATGTCTGCTGACGTGTAGTACAATGAAATTAGTAGAAAAATTAGTAGCCGCTACTAAATTTTAGTAGACTTTTTGTAAAGTGGAATATAAAATCTGTTTGCTAAAATCACAAAAAAAATTACTAAATACTATTAATATTAGTACAAAGTTTTAGATTTATTTTTTTTATCGAGCATCAAAAATTTTGATTATATTTTTTAAAAGATGTTTTATACAAAATTAAAAAAAAAACAAAGGCTTAAAAATTGTTAAAACATAAACGAATTTATCATTTTGTTTTAATTTGGTAATTTCTGTTTTGAAAAATATTTTAGTAAAATTTTTTTTTACTTTTAAGGTTAAATTTAATTGTTTTTAGGGCTGATTCTAAAAACCCCTTTTTAGTGCTATTTTAAGTGGATGTCCTCTTTTTAGACATTAGTCGGTATCTTCACTTCCGATCCCTTTTTTAATCCTATGTAACATTTTAGGGCAATTTAAATTATTAGAAATAACATTTTCTTCAATATCAACTTTTTCAAAATTAGTAATTTTTTTTGCTAATTTTAGCAAATCGGTTTTCAAAAATTTGTAAAATGATTGCTGAAATTAGTAACAACAATTTGTAGATATTCTGTAAAAATTCTGTAGTTTGTAAAATGGAAATAGCAAAAAGATTTGCTAAATAATAATTTTTTTACTAAAAATCAGTACAAAAATAGTAAAGTGGGATTGAAAACCGTTTACAAATTTTTTACTAACTTTTTTTCTGAGTGCACTCTTGCTTACTGCACCACAACTATTTTTAGTTTTCTTTGATATATTTGCAATTTAAACATATTTTATTTTAATTCAATAAATATTTTTTGAATGTTTACCTTCTCCGGGATTTGAATTCGGAAACTCTAGCCCCTACACCACAAACACTTATACATTTTGTTGGCTAATTTTGAATTTAAATAATATATTAGCAAAACAAATATACCGGGGGTTATCCATTTAGTGGTTTCAAAACCGCCGTTCTGGCTGTTAAATATCTGTCATGTGGAGTGTCATTTATTTAGCGAAAGATTTGCTATTTACGAATATGGATCGTTAACAACCGAAGAACGCTTTTCGACCATTACGGGGTTATTATAGTCGTGATAATCAAGATTATAAAGAAATTTGAAGAGACTGGAAGTAATGATGCACAGATGTGTCTGTGCATCATCTCCTTTTTGGCCTGCATTAAAGATTATTAACTGGATGATACGTGGTATCAACAATAAGGTGCCACGAGCCCCACAACACGACCGGTTTTGGCCTTATTGCATGGTAAGTTTTCAGAACGCGCGATTTTTCGTTTTGGCGACGTCAATAAGCCACCAATATCATGTGATTTGATGCCGTTATACTTACTTTTCTGGGGCTACATCAAAGACCTCGTCTACGCGGATAATCCCCTAAAGATGGAGCATTTTGTCAAGTTATTGCCGAGATACCGCACGAAATAAGCGAAAAAGTGGTCGAAAGTTACCTCAGAAGGATCGACTGCTGCAACCAATCTAGAGGCCGTCATTTAAATGACCTTGTATTTCTTATGTAATGGCAAGGTCCAAGCATTATAATGAATTAAAATTTTCATCGAAATCTCAGCTTTGTGTGTGTTTTATTAAGTAAGGTTACTTTTGAAACCGAAAAATGTATAACCCAATATTTTAAATTCGTTTACCAATAGCAATCATTAATGGCGCCTCAAATCAATGCCATCCACAATTCGGTTCTAATAAAACCCTAATTAAATGATATATTTGATCAGGATAACTGTATTTGTAGTTACCACTTAAAAGTATCGATCATTTTTTTTTTTTTTTTTTGATAAATTTGATATATTGTATTTAATTTCTAGTCCAATAACTAAATAAATGGTTGATTCTATTCTACACAATTACTTAACGAATTAAAAATACTACTACTACTTTCTCTCCTTTTAATTCTCAGTACAATATTTTTTCTTTATCAATCGTTCATAGGTAATTATAAATAAAATAACATCCTTTTAGATAAATGGTAATGGTTTAGATCGAATAGCAAACAATGTTTTCTCTGCGTGCAAATACAAGAAGAAAGCAAAAAAAACAATTATTGAGTTCACAGTTATAAAACATTATTTTGTAAAAATAAATCACCAAAAAAATTGCTACAATTTAAAAAAAAAACGGCAAAAATAGAAAAAATTGTCACAATATAAAAATATCCTATATCGGAAAAAACGCTAAAATTTAAAAATCATTTAAATTAAATGGAGAAAAAACGCTTTAAATTAAAAAAACGAAAAAATTTAAAAAATTTGCAAACGACAAAATTAAGAAGAAAATCAATCAAATTAAACAAATTACTAACATTTAAAAAAATAATTGCAAAGAAAATAAATATTGCGAAGTAAAACTGCCCCTCTCTCTCGAGATAAACGCGATTAAAAATCTAGTCCAGATGCTTAAAATTTAAGACCTCTGTTGCAAAATGATTTTTTTTAACGATTTTAGCTTTCGAGATGTGAACGATTAAAATTGTATCTAAGCTATTGAATTCGATAACTTTTTTCCTTTTAGTTTTTGTTAAATAGCGATTTTTTTAATTTTTTAAATTCTTTCGTTTTTCGGTATTGTCGACTTTTATTAATTTGGAGATTTATTTTTTGAGAATTTTTCAATTTGAACGTTTTTTTCGAATTGTAACATTTTTTTAGTTTTTTTTTTTTTAATTTTAGCGATTTTTTCAATTTTAAAGATTTTTTCTATTTTTGATGATTTCCTAATTTTGGCGATTGTTTTCCAAATTGAGCGATTTTTCCAATTTTAGCACCATATTAAATTTTGCGATTTTTTTTTTTCAATTTTGGTAATATTTTAAATTTTTGCGAATTTGTTATTTTTCAGAATTCATTCCCATTTATTTGTTGTTTGAGAATACATAGTTAATATGAATTGAAATTTAAATGAAGCTTTCCCTGCGGGAAAAGGACCTATCCCAGGACTTATCACGTGAACGGTTCATTGAAACAGGGATCGGCCACGTAACCGGTTTTTTTATTCAGAGCGCCCCGGTAGGCTAGTTGGTAGCGTGCTAGCTTATCAGTGCGGGGGTCGTGGGTTCGATTCCCACCAGATGCTCTGGTCTGTTTTCGCTACAACGAGCTGAAGGCCTTCGTTGCTAGTGCTCGGTTAGGGTATTAAAATATAATTTGTAATTATATGTTTAATAAAATAAATAAAAATAAATAAATAAATAAATAAATAAATAAATAAATAAATAAATAAATAAATAAATAAATAATAAATAATAAATAATAAATAATAAATAATAAATAATAAATAATAAATAATAAATAATAAATAATAAATAATAAATAATAAATAATAAATAATAAATAATAAATAATAAATAATAAATAATAAATAATAAATAATAAATAATAAATAATAAATAATAAATAATAAATAATAAATAATAAATAATAAATAATAAATAATAAATAATAAATAATAAATAATAAATAATAAATAATAAATAAATAAATAAATAAATAAATAAATAAATAAATAAATATACAGAAAGGACCGGTCACTTTAACATGGGCTTGTCCTAGGAGGGAAGTCAATTGCCCTCTGTGACATGTCACAGGCCTGGTCTAAAATAACATGTCGCACAACTAACCCCAAAGAATATATAACAAGACTCGTACTTTCAAACTCATTACGTGACAGAGGCTTTTAAACCGAGCATGTGGTAAGTTTTTTTGAGAACTGATAGTGTTTCCACCAAACCCAATACGTGATAGAGACTTTATAACAATCACGTGATAGGGTCTTTAGAAACCAGGGTACGTATTTGGTGTTCTTTATTATTTCATTTTCACGAAAGAAAATATTTGTGGTCAGTTATCTTGTATCACTGTACATGAATGAAATATAATCAATGTGTTTCATTTTTCATTTATGGTAATTTCTTCTTACGCACACATTTCATTTTCTCATTGTGGTATATTGTGTCTCATGTTTTTATTCTCATTCATGTTATGAAAATTGAAATTTAATTTCATATATCACAAAATGAGAATATGAGTGAGACGGCTTTTGAAAATTTTCATGTTATGCTTCGTGATACTTTTTTCATGATACACTTCGTGATACTCTTTTCATGATACACTTCGTGATACACACTTATTTTCATTTTTTTCAATTTTTTCTTCGTAGCTAAATTATGCACTTGTAAAATTTAATGTAAAACACATAAAAATTTACAATAATTTTTAATTAATTTGTTTTTTAAATTGATATTTCTAAAACTAAATCATAGATATTCAATGTCAAATTAAATTAAGCACCCGGAGAAAAGATTGGTTGGAATTCGATTAAGACCATTAAAATATATTTCTTAGGAAATTTAGAATTACCTATAATCAATTAATAATGCTTAAATATTGCTATAGAAATAAAGAGAGGGAAAAGGAAACGAAAAAATTTAAAAAAATCGTGTTTTTTAAAAAATCTATATCAAATTAAAAAAAAAATAAATTTTAAAAAGAAAGAATTTGTTCCTACCCTTATCCCTGCTTCCCTAATTTAATGGTACATTTGATTAGGATAACCATATTTGTAGTACCCACTTTTAAATATTGACATATTTTTAATAATTGTGATAGATTGCACCGATTATCTAGTATTTTAACTAAATAAATGGTTCCTGTACAGTAGGTACACAGTTAAAAAAATTTAAATTAATTTTATTTAAAAAGTTGATTGGAAGTACCAATAATTGGATAATAGGATAGTTTTTAGTTCCTTTTCCCTCTTTCTTTCTATAGCAATATTTAAGCATTATTAATTGATTATAGGTAATTCTAAATTTCCTAAGAAATATATTTTAATGGTCTTAATCGAATTTCAACCAATCTTTTCTCCGGGTGTTTAATTTAATTTGACATTGAATATCTATGATTTAGTTTTAGAAATATTAATTTAAAAACAAATTAATTTTAAATTATTTTAATTTAGACCTTAATTTTGAGTTTTACATTAAATTTTACAAGTGCATAATTTAGCTACAAAGAAAAAATTGAAAAAAATGAAAATAAGTGTGTATCACGAAGTGTATCATGAAAAGAGTATCACGAAGTGTATCATGAAAAAAGTATCACGAAGCATAACATGAAAATTTTCAAAAGCAGTCTCACTCACATTCTCATTTTCTGATATATGAAAATAAAATGTGTTATTTCATGTTTCACAGAAGAACATGTTGTGTAAATTTCAATTTTCATAACATGAATGAGAATAAAAACATGAGACACAATATACCACAATGAGAAAATGAAATGTGTGCGTAAGAAGAAATTACCATAAATGAAAAATGAAACACATTGATTATATTTCATTCATGTACAGTGATACATGAAAGAAGTAAAATGAGCACTTCGTGGTGTGCAAATACGAACTCTGTTAGAAACCGATCATGTTTTTACCTACCACAGGACTGGTACTTTTAGACCCATCACGTGATATAGTATTTTAACCCCTATATCGTGATATGATTTACGGAATCGGTCCTGTTTTCAACAATCACGGTGATATAGGCATCAGAGAACTGCATTTGCTGATTGCAAAACGTTCATACGCAATCAACACAAGAATAAATATATGTTTGCGTTCAAACACTGAATATACTCCAACACAAATATTTGTTGATGATTTTAAATCAATCAAATGACGTGCAAATTGTTTTGTCACTGATTTATAATCATCGGTCGTTGTTAAAGCATTGATTTTATTCTGTTTATTCGAGCCAACAATAATTATTTTGATGTAGAATAAATCAGAAAAAACAACAAACAACGTGTATGAGTGTAATCATAATTAAAACAAAACAGTTTCTTATCTATAAAAAGGGGGTGATTTTGTAGAAACACATTTCATAAATGTTATATGTATATTAGGGTGGGTCTAATATACGTTTTTTTAGAATTTTTATTGGGAATACAAAAAAATATTGTTCTTTGTGAATTTTTTTTTTTTTAATTTAGTCGACATCTCAGGCTCGCCCAATCCGGTTAAAGTTAAATATTGCCTAATTTTCCAATCAAAATAGATGAAAAAAATTTACACAATATATAGGCAAGCCTGAGATATCGACCTAAATTTTGTTTTCCAAAAAAATATTTATATTTCACAAAGAATAATATTTTTATTACTAATAGAAATTCTAAAAAAGCGGATTTAAGTCCCTCCTTAATGTAAACAATATCATTTATGAAATGTGTTTCTATTTTGTTTTAATTATGAATACACTTATACGCGTTGTTTGTTGTTTTTTCTGATTTATTCAACGCTGACTTTTTGTTGAGTGATTAAATTTGCAGTAAACATAATCGACATGTGATTCAAACTGATCTGAATTACGCGTTCAGTAACATTATGCTGATTTTATTCTACAGTGAATTTTGTTGAATTATTAAATGTGAACAAGAATTTTTGTGTATAATTTAATCAAGAAAAATGTTGATTTTGCAGTTCTCTAATAGGCATCCTTTTTTATATTAAATTGGACAGATGCCCTTTTTTTAAAAAGGACTTAAAAATGGATAATGAAGCTAAAAATATACATATAAACACCTCCTACTACTACTGATAGTAAACAAAAATTGTTCCGGTGGTCAATAAATCGATAAAATTCACATTAACAAGAAGTATTCACACGTACCCTAGGTTGCACAAGACTTATTTAACCCATTAACACTATTTAATGAAAAATCTTTTATTTGTAGTTTATTATTTTAGATTTGTTTGTGCATGTAGTGTGTACGAATATATAAATATTTATGTATGGATCTGTATGTAAACGAGTGTATCATCCATATTGATGTTGATACTGGTGATGATGATACTGATGTTGTTGAAGATTTCAGGCCAAATTAAGAAATGTTTATTTCAACTTCATAAAAACCAAGGAGACAATCCAAAAGAAAACAATATTTAATGGATTTTTTGAAAAAAAAGTGATTCTTAGAAAATGGTCAATCGACGAACATTTTTATGAAGAAGCTTTTTAGTTAATGTGAAGAAGGTGTTGTTGAACAAACGATTTCACATTTAGCAAATATTTGCGTAAGTAATGTTATTGTTTTTTCATCTTCATCTCCATCTCTGGCTTTAGACATCATCACAGTCCATACAAAAGATATAATATTTGGGTTAATTTGTGACCATATCAATACAAATAAAACAACAAAACCCAAATGAAATACACATTTATACTGTGGTAATCAATTTTATTTTGATTTTTAAGAGCACTCTTCACCAAGAAGCAAATGTGCTAACAAATCATTTCATTAAACCCTTGTTAACGAAATATTCTTGTGTCGCCCACGGTAAATGGATGACAGTGACAGAAATAAAACCCCTTAAGAATGACAAAAAAAAGTAGCTAAATGTTGGAGAAAAAAATCTGAAACAAAATGTAATTATTCTCATTATGGACCCTATTAATTATTGTAACAAACAAAATGGGGCAATTTTTCCACATGGCCGAAGAATTCTTCGCATTTCCAAATTTCAATTAAAAAAATCACAAAATAATTGAACATAAAAAAGACATTAAACCCATTTTATTTCTTTGAAGGCCAGCCAAACTTTTCTTTTAATTTTTGTCCAACTGTCCCTCCTCAATTCCCACACCAACGGAAAAGAAAACTTCAACCCTTTTTTATTACCTAAACGTTAAACGCTGCGTTAGCGGAAGTGCAAAATAAAAATAAAAAGAAACTGTATTTTAAAATTAAAATGACCCCAGGGGTTGTTTATAGATGCTTTATGTTTGGTTTTTGATTCTTTTTTTATTCCATTTTTTTGTTTTTTGGTCGTTTATTTCATTCTTGCGTTTTGTACTTTTTTTTTTGGCTAAATTTCTTACCACAACTTAAAATTATTTCCTTCGTATTGGGGTAATTTCTTAATAAATTTGATTTTTATTCCGCGTAAAAATGTTTGTAAATATTTAATGACCATCTAAATTTTCGTTTTAATTCTTTTATGGCCTTCTATAGAAACCAGAAATTACAAAGAAAAAAAAAATACTCTAAACCCAAAATTTATAGCAAATATTGCTTACAACTGCATTAATGTATAATTTCGTATAAGAAATAACATTTTTAGGGTTGTATGTTAATCCTTTATCTCAAGCTAATAATTATGTTGAAAAATTAATACTACTACTGTTTCACATTAAATTAAATATATTTTTTATTTTCAAATAAAGTTATTATTTAAGAAAACAAAATGTTATTATTCAAATTACAGAAAAATCAAAGGCAAACAATTTTATACATACTCTCATTGTACACTCAATACATTCCTATGGTTTTTTTCTCCAACAGACCTGTGACGTGATTGTTCCATTGAGATGGACAGTGACCGATCCTTTTATGTGAAATGGATCGCTCACTTAATATAGGAGTTAGTGAATTGCACAAAACGAAGACATGTAAAATAACAATAACACCAAAAAAGTGATATGATATACCCACCACAAAAGTGTTATGCCTATACTCACCAAAAAAAGTCTGTAATGGCTACTGAAAATTTTGCTTATTTTAGGAAATTTTGCAAAAAAAGTTTACTAAATATTATTAATATTAGTACAAACAAATTAGTATAAAAAATAGTAAGCGCTACTAAATTTTAGTAAATTGCTGTTAACTTAATAAATTGTAAAATACAGCAAAATTTAATTTATAAAAACAAATATGAAAATGCACAAATTAACTATTTATTTTTGGATACACTTGTTACACTGAAATTGCCTTGTAGGCTTTTTACACTGAACAATATCTTTGTGAAATGCGTGGAAGATGTTGAAAATGTGAAACAAGTGTTTACATTGGCAACATCTTTCATCTGTTATTTATTCAGCTGTCAAAAAATAAAAGAAAAAGGCGCATAATTTTTGTTAAAAATAAAAAATGGATTTAGAGAAAGCATTAATCATTCACTCACAATATTATTACGTTAAAAACAACAAGAAGAACGCAATTTTTAAATTTTAAATAAAACACAGATATTTAAAAAAAATCGTGAAACTTTATTATATCGTAAAGTAGACAGAATGAGGTTATGTATGGAACAATATATCGTGCAGATGGCCGCCGCGGCTTTGCTGGCATGCACGCGATCTTTTAATGAAATTTTCAATGACCGTTTTGCATGAATGCTGCGGTATTTCATTAATGCAGCGTCCAATTTCCTCTTTTAAGGCTTGAGTCGTCGTCGGCTTATTCGTGTAAACCATCGACTTCAAAAAACCCCAAAGAAACAAATCTAATGGTGTTAAATCGCACGATCTAGGCGGCCAATTCTGATCTCCAAAACGCGAAATAACACGACCGGGAAATGACTGATGCAGCAATTGAATTGTTTCTCTGGCTGTATGACATGTGGCGCCGTCTTGTTGGAACCACATGCCCTCCACATTCATTTCTTCAATTCTAGGCAAGAAAAAAATGGTTACCATTTCACGATACCGAACACCATTGACTGTTTGCGCTTGACCTGCCTCATTTTCATAAAAAAAGGTCCAATGATTCCTCCAGCCCAAAAACCACACCACACAGTGACACGTTGAGGATGCATTTGCTTCTCGTGAATCACTCGAGGATTTTCCTCATCCCAAATGCGACAATTCTGCCTATTGACGAAGCCATCAAGATGAAAATGGGCCTCGTCACTGAAGATGATTTTATCGGCAAAATCAGCATTTTCATGTTGTCTCTCCAATACCCAATTAACGAACTCCCCTCGCTGTCCATGGTGAGGTGGCTTCAGTTCCTGAGTCAATTGAACTTTTATGCATGAAGATGCAAATCTTTCGTCAAAATTCGCTGCAAAGTGGATTTGGAGACACCAATTTGCTGAGCTCGGTGTCGAATTGAGGTGGATGGAGTTTGAGCGACATCATCACGTACAGCTGCGACATTTTCGGTCGATCGACCTGGTCGATGGCGCGTTGTTGTCTTTACATCACTAACAGACCCAGTTTCGGCAAATTTATCCATTAATCTCTTTACAGTTAACTCTTTTGGAGCATTATTGTGACCCCAAATTGATCGCAATTTGCGAACTGTAGCCGCAAAACTTTCACCATTTTGGTAATGGTGCAAAGTGGATTTGGAGACACCAATTTGCTGAGCTCGGTGTCGAATTGAGGTGGATGGAGTTTGAGCGACATCATCACGTACAGCTGCGACATTTTCGGTCGATCGACCTGGTCGATGGCGCGTTGTTGTCTTTACATCACTAACAGACCCAGTTTCGGCAAATTTATCCATTAATCTCTTTACAGTTAACTCTTTTGGAGCATTATTGTGACCCCAAATTGATCGCAATTTGCGAACTGTAGCCGCAAAACTTTCACCATTTTGGTAAAACAATTTCACAATGAGAATGCGTTGTTCATTCGTGTAGCGCTCCATTTTTACTAACCTCGTACCTTCTACTAGCAAACAATAACAATTGTTCAAATGTCAAACAATGACACTTCGAATGTTGCCAGATATAAAAATTGCGGTCTTCTTGGGACACCCTTTACAATTAAAAAGAGGACTACTGCTTTTTCATTATAATCAACCAATTTTGTTGTTTATTTTCAATCATTGTTAAATAATCGACAAAAGTAAAAACAATAGAAAGTTGTTTAAAATAACCAACAAACTTTAACTGACAAAAAGTTAGAAAAAAACTACTTTTGGGGTTTGTTTTTCAAATTGAAAGTATTTTTTATTTGTATGTAATTACAAAACAGAATACAACAACATACAGATGTATATATTTTTATTGGCTTTGTGTGTATGTATATTTGAATAGTTTCTTGTAATTTTTATTGAAATAATTTTGTATAAATACAAACTATTTTGGTAAAAAAACAAAAAGGAATTATATGAATTTCTATTTTTTGAAACAGAAAACATAAAATTTTACATTTAACTGAAAATATCAACTAATACTGAATGTCTGTAGATTTTTATAGTTTGTTTTTTGAATGACTGATTCAAATAGTTAAAAAATATATTTCTATGAATTTCAATTGATTCTTCATTTAAAAACAAACTACGTATTGCTTTTTAAATAAACTACAGTATGTAACGAAAAATAAATTGTGAGTGTTGGAGTAGTTGTTGCTTTGCAAGAACTAACCCGAATTTGAATGCAGTACATTGAAATATTAAAGGTCATTCTGGAAGAAGATGATGAAGAAGAATTTTTGGTAGACATAAGAATGAAATTCTTACATGTGCCGCTCATTATCCTTTGTCGAATACTTTTTTGTTTATTTTCTGCAATGTCAGTTTGCTAGTGATTTCACAAAGAAAAACGATTTTTTTTGTCATTTTTTTTAGTGATGACACTTAAAATAACGAAAGATGTAAGATGGAACAAAATGAGAAAGGATCATCTTTTGTAGATGTAGAAAAATGTAGAATTTTTGGCCTGTATAATTTTTTTTAAGGGAAGATGTTAACATCTTTGCAAATTGATGAAAGATGAAAGATGTAGCTCAGTGGAAAAAGGCTATTACGAATTCGAATATAAAGGGTGGGTAAATTTTTTTAAATGTGATCCACACCTAAACATCAAGTATTTTTCTGCATTTCATTAGACATTTCACAATTTCAGACTAACTCAATTTGAACCATGGAAATATACACAATGGGCGTTCAAATCAAAATGCATTTCGTGCACTTTGTGATGTTTTTTGGTCTGCATAATCGACCAAAGGTGTCCACAATCAGGAAAATTGGGGGCAAATTTCAGCAAACCGGATCTGTGAAAACACCTGTGCATGCTCGCCGAGTTCATTCTGCGGAAAACATTGCTGTTGTTCGCGATAGTGTGTCATGAGTCGGCCAAGCATTTACCGTGAATGGTGTTCGCTATTGCGAGATGATAACGAACTTATTGTGGCCAGGAATTGAGGATATGGACCTGGAGGATATGTGGTTCTAACAGGATGGTGCCACTTGCCACACAGCGATGTCAATTGGCTGCCAAGATCATGTGATTTGACTCCGTTGGACTTCTTTCTTTGGGGTTATTTAAAAGAAAAGATGTACGTCATTAAGCCAGCAACAATTCAAGAGCTAAAGGATGAGATAATTCGACACATTAACGGTATAGAACCTCAATTATGCCTCAGCGTCATCGGAAATTTGAACCATCAGATGGAGGTGTGCCGCCGAGGCCACGGAGGCCATTAGGCCGAGATTTTTTGTTCCATACACAATTGAACTAAACCATATTATCATAATGAAAAGAAATGACAATAATTTCCTAAATAATTTGTGTTTTATTCAAAATCAACATCGGGCCTTTAAATTTAACCACCCTTACAAGTTAATATTTTTTTTATCGAGCACCATTTTTTATTTTATTTATTTATTTTTTTTTTTCAAAAAATATTTTAATGAGAATTGTAAATAAATTCAAAGGCTTAAAGCATTATTTTTTTTAGTAAATTCTTTGGATTTTAAGGTAAACTTTTTATTATTTTAAGGGCTGATTTTTAGAACTAAAAAAGTTTTTAGTTCTATTTTTGGACATGAGTCGGTTGTGAAAAGTATATTCACTTCCGATACCTTTTTTAAATCTATATAGCATTTTAAGCCAATTTAAATTTGTATGTATAAGTTTTAATTATTATAAATAAAATTTCACTTTTCCACTTTTTTTTTTTTTAAATAAGTAAATGTTTTTTTTTTTTGCTAATTTTAGCAAATCGGTTTTCAATAATTTACAAATATTCTGTTATATGTAAAATGTAAATATCAAAATAATTTACTAAATAATAATTTTTCTTACTAAAGATCAGTACAAAAATAGTGAAGTGGGATTGAAAACCGTTTACAAATTTTTCTTTAAACTTAAGTTTTTGTGGAGTTAAACCGATTCTAAAAAAATTAATTTATTTTCCCTTAAAATAACTTTTGACATTTTCCCTCATAATTATACTTAAATGAATGAATCTAAGTGGTACCACAGTCACTACAATTCCGGTCAATGCCGGCTAATCTGCTTGTTTCATTGAATTAAATTTTTTTTCGTTAATATTTTTACCATATATCCCATAATTCTTTTAAATGCTGTTAAAATATTTCCACACTTCATTCCTTTCCTGTGTGGTTTTCATATCAATTTTAGTTCTCAACATATTTCACAATTCCTGTTTCGAATACCTTAAATATTTAGTTTATCTTATATACAATCTTTCATGTTAAACAACAACAACAACCGTATTTAGCATTTGTAGTTTTGTTGAAGCAACAATAATGTATAAGTAGATGATCGTTTACAAAAATAGAAAAAAAGTCTCTGTTTTGTCAACGATGAGATGATATTTTAAAACAAGCAACATTTAAAAATTCCATTGATGCAAATAATTGCCAGATTGGAATTTTTAGTGGAAACGAATCGAACTAAATGCCGTAGGTTGTTTAAGCAAGAAAAATAAATACAACAAAATAGTTTTTGGAACCGATGTTTTTGATTTTTTATGTGGTTTAACATATGAACTATTAGTTGACAATGTATTGCAAATAAATTTAACATATGTTAATTGGCAAGAAAATGTGTGTTTACTTGTGAGTGGCTTTTATGGCTATGGACTTAAATTTAACGTCAATACTAATGATTTAAGAGTGTTTACTGCACAGAGAAAACAGATTCATTGTGACAACTGTATGGGGTTCATTGACATTTTTGTTTGTGGCGACAAAAATTCGGTTAATATAATTTTTCAATTGACCCAGGAATACATTTGGTTGCGATACCCAAGTCGTTCGGTTGCTGCAACGAAATAATTTGGTTGGCAAAAAATTATGTTATCACAATGAATATATTTTTTCTGTGTGCTTATAATTCTTTTTAACATCTTGATTTTGGCATATTCGGGAATCGAGTTCAAGTACTCAAAGCAAAGAAAATTTCAACACGTTTCCGATATGCATTTCGTTTAATATACATGAAGAACTGATGTCAGATTTGTTAATTTTTATCATTAATGGGTGGCAGGGCTGTATTTTGATTTAAAAATTAGGATTTTGATTTCCTTCAACGAAAGAACTATGGATCTAAGAGCAGGCAAATTACAACGAGGTTCTTCTAAATATGGATAAAATACGACATCTAAGGAAGGTATCGCCGGAGTCCAGAAACACAAAAGTTTCGAACGTTTTTGTATTCGATTTTTAGGCTTTAGATTTGGATTTGAAATATATGGAAATGGACGGATGGTGGGAATTGCGAATAGATGGATTTATATCACTCAGAACATACATGATCCGCATTCTGTAAACCCATTAAATCTTTAAGCATTAAGAAAGGCAACTAAATTGTTGGTTATCATAACTACTAACTGGGAACAAATGATGAAACAAGTGAGAAGACTAACGCAAATTATAATGGACAACTTTGCGGTATTTTTGCACTTTTTTTTTTATCAAAATGACGTTATTCTTTGTAACTTAATCTAAAATCAGTAAGATTCTCCAATCTAGAGGTGGTTGGTGTACTTCACTCAAGCTCTAGTTGGAAAGGTGGATCGAAACAAAAAAACTATGCAGAATTTAGGAAAACATACGAAGCCTCTGATTTTACAGCAAACCGTTAGTTTGTAGATGTTGTAGAAAAATGGTTAGCGCGCTGAAGTTTACACTGAAAAGTTATTTTAGTAAAAGTCGGATTAACTGCTTAATCGAGAACTAAACAAGTCTACAATATTTCAATCTGTCTGACTCACGTTTAGATTGAAAAGAGAAAGGGCCATTCACTCTTCATGATTACCCCAAACATGAGTGACATAATCGTACACATATACCAGAGAATGGGCATGTTTTGCGCTCACCAAAACTTTTCAGTATATCTGAAGAATTTAGTATCCCTTCATTTTTCCCAAATCAAGCACCCCAATGACGGTATATCGTCCCCGTGCCAGTGAGAATTCCGACCATGTTGGCCAGTTATCTCTTCCGGCCCATATTTGGATCACCCCACAAGTGATTCGTGATCTCATTAACGTTATCCCCATTCCATATCTCTTTGTGGATGCTGATTTTAAAGGCAACAGTTATCAGGTTTGATCCTTCTCTGGCCAGTTCGTCAGCGCTCTCATTCCCCTCCACTCCACAGTGTCCGGGTACTCATATCAACCTCAGACGTCCCTGTCAGAACAAGCGTGTATCAGTTCAAAACCGCCTTCGATTTCACAGCCTCCACTGACAGAGCCCAAGTCGTAGCCTTACTATCAGTGAAAATGACTGCATCCACAGAATAATTAGCCGCAGTTAAAAACTGAATGCAGTCCGTAATAGCCATAACCTTCGCCTGAAAAACGATGTTGTGGTCCCGAAGCACATTTATATTCCCAGATCTCTACAAAAGAAACCAAAACCAGTTCTTCTGCCCAGTTTAGAGCCATCAGTGTAGAAATGAGTTCCATTTTTATAATTCAATTCTATCATTCCTCCACCACTTCCTGTGAAGAAAAAGAAAATCGTAGTCCGCCAATACACGTTGTTTCGCCACCCTATCACATTCCATATCCAAAATGTGATAGCCTGGCAGATATTCAAGGACTTCATGATGCTGAGTACACTGGCCACCAAGAAATCATTCCCGGAGCACTGTCAGTCTATAAGTCGCAAGTACAGCCTCATACTAAACCTGAACAACTATCGTTCTAATGGAGAGTATCCTCTCCATTGCCTTTGTAGCTGTCGATCTAATCGCTTAACAGTTAATACAACTTTTAATTTGATTACTAAATGTGTACAAATCTGTGTTTTATAATAACAACCCAGCAAAATAAAATGTATGTTATTCTTTACGGATCTCTTTTTCAGAACATCCAAAGAAGTTAATAATGCAAATTTTTCGATTTTAAGAACTCATTTTAAACAACTTCCAAAATGTTGATATTAACCCGTACTAGTAAAAAAAAAAATAAAAAATATTTAGTTGCTCCATAAATGGTTAATTCCTGCAGTTATTAAATGCCTTATTAAAAACATATTTTGCATACCAGTGATATTCATTTTGTCCTGGTCGGAATAATAATTCTTGACGTGTTCAAAATCACATTTTTAACTTAAAAAAAAGGCACTCCCTATATTTATTTTATTGTTCCTATATTTAACAACTTTCGTAAACTAATAAAAAAGTGCATCTGATAATCGATTTTTCATAGCACCGAAACAAACTACTTCCTCCCAATGACACTCCAATTATAAAATCATTAATGATTCACCGAAATTTTCACAACTTCGGGTTGAGGAGATGTAGTGTTTAACCCTTCGTCAGGCACATATTTTGAGCCCTTAGTTCTGGCACATGGTGTCTGGCCAGACCCCTATACATTTACATGCATTTGTATGGAAATAAGGGCTGTTTGCAGTTAAATTTTTTACTAAGATAGGAAAATATTTGTTATATTTTGTGTTTCTATTTCTTTTTACTATGTTATTAGCTACCTGAGGAAGAAAAAATAGACCTGAAAAATTCTTTGGAATGAAAAGGGCAACAATTTTTTTGTTCTATATATATTTCTCTTTATTATGGGTAAAGTAATAAATGTTTATGAAAAAATAGAAAATTATTATGAAGAATACATTGATTTTTTTATTCAGAATTTTGCGGAAGGCAACAAAAACATAAATAATCTACTTTTGAATGTTGCTGACAAACAGGATTGTTGCATTTGCAGCAAAAAAAGCGTGTCTTACAGCGTATTTTGTCACCTTGCTGCAGGAAAATTCTGCAATCTTTTTTGGCAGCTAGTGTGTCTGGACCTCGTGAAGCCACATTACGGTTTGCTATATTGAGAGGTCTCCCAAAGTACGCTTCAAATGCTATACGAGTTGTTGGTTGAGCCACAATGTGCGGATTATTGATGCGATTTTCAACGTTGGCCAGTACCAATTGCTTTGCAAGTTTATATAAAAATATGCGTTTTATGCTGGCGCAAACAAGATGCAGGGGGTTCAGTTTCGTTCCATTTAGTACCGTCTTTACTATAAAAACAGCCTGAGTCGACTTCATTTGCTGCTTCAGCATCATTTCCACTTTCTTCTTCTTCATCTACGTCTTCATCACTATCATAAAGTTCGTTAGGTTCAATTTCCAAATCATTTTCTATGTCTGATGCATCATCTTCTGGCACATAATCAGCAGTGTCGTCACCATCGTTTTCAAAAACATCATAATTTTCATCAGCTTCTACCTGACTTTGAAAATCACGCACTAATGCCTCTGACAATTGGGGTTGCAAATTCGCGCTACGCAAGCGTGTATTATAAATAAATTCCAGTTCATCAGCCATAATATACTAACAACGCAACAAATCTACCTGCGTAAAATTATTCACAAGTTCAAAATTACCGCACATAAACTAGATTACTTCTTCACTGTTCAACGTTCAATGAATAACTAACTCACAAACAAAATCAGAAGAAAGAAAGAAGCATAAAAGAATAAGGTAAACACAAATTTCCAACTCGTACCATGTGCTTTGCCTATGCGTTTATACAAAATGCATAGGGGTCTGGCCAGACACCAAGTACCAAAAGTAAGGTGAAGATTTTTTATTTGGCTTTTTTGTCCTGTTCCAAGGACTTTTTTCAATTATTAATTTATACATCGAAAGCCAACAATATTTTGGGAGATTACCTGAAATTACAGCCATGTACCTAAAATAGAAGTATGCTAAATTGAAGCATGAGAATTAAATATGTCTGGCCAGAACCATGTGCCACTTCGAGGGTTAACTACTTCTTCCTCAGCTCTTATTTTGCTGGGAACGGTTGGCAAATCTAAAAAATAAAATTAACAATTTTTTTCTTAACGCTAATATTTTCCGATTTCATTTATGTAGGATCGTTGTGGGCGCCAACTTGGTACTAAACTGACAAAATTAATATTTTGACTGAGAATTTAAAACTTTACCTGTCAAAAAATGCATATGAAAACAATGGAGATTAAATTTAATCAAGTAGATAGAAAAAATTTTGCGGTTTCGACTCCTAGCCACGGCAACATCAATTTAAAAAAAAACTATATGTATGATATTTATTTTCCCCATGGAGGCCCTGCGATATGTATGATCTGATATGATGATTTAAAAAACTTCAATAACTATACATCGGATGGCGCGCAACAACTGTTATAAAATTTAACATCTCGCACAATTAAAGATTTAATAAATTTAAAACCTTCATCTTTCACCACCTTTAATATCTTCATTATCCCATTTCTAAAGAAATCAGCACATTAATTAGTATAAAACATTTCCTGGGTATTGCTTTTCTTTAAACAATAAAAAATTATTCTAATTGTTGAGCGCCCCGGCAGGCTAGTTGGTAGCGTACTAGCTTATCAGTGCGGGGGTCGTGGGTTCGATTCCCACCAGCGGCTCTGGTCTGTTTTCGCTACAACGAGCCAATGGCCTTTGTTGCTAGTGCTCGGTTAGGGTATTAGGATATAATTTGTAATTATATGATTTTTATAAAAAAAAATTAATTAATATTCTAATTGTTTCCAGTCATTTCCTGGATCGCAGCGAAAAAGATTTTGTGTTTTTTTATAAAGTAGGTAATTTTCAAGATCTTATCTTGAAGACTGTTGCAATTAAGCTGCATTAGAAATATCAACTCCGATCTGACTGCAACAATCGGTGATGTAAACTGTATTTGATTCTGTTTTAGCTTCGAATTCATTATAAGATTAATAATCAGCACGAGTGAAAATTGACACTGCAATAGTGTATATCTTCTCCCTATATCGAAAAGTTCTCGTCGACGAAAAACTCTTTTGTCGCGTTTTTTATATTTCGTTGTACATATAATAATATTCAATTGCGATACACGAGGGTGATTTAATAACCTAGGGACATTTTGAAAAATATAAATTCTTTTGTTCGCTATAAAAGTGTTTTATATCGATGGGTAGACTTCTGCTTGCTCAATAATCCTCAAAATATATATTTGTTTTAGTGATGACGTCTGCATTCAACCCGAATCTCTTACCGCCAAGACATTTCTTCGGTTTTGTAAACAGAAAATGGTTGCAGGAAGCTTAATCTGAATAATATTTCGCCTTTGAAGTGGAATTAAGCCACTTCTTTGAAGTGGAATTAAGCCACTTCTTTGAAGTGATCACATAATTGCGCTTATGGCCGAGTATGAGCACTCACGCGAATAGCTTTTTCATGTCTGAATAAAATGCTCAAAATTTGACAGATGTCAGTGTACAGGAGCACTGTTGATTTTTTATTAACTACTAGGCAAGTTCAAAGAGTTACGGAGTTGTCAAACTACCCTCGTAAGTATGAATGTCAATCTAACATAATTTTTTCTAGTTTGAGAATATTTTTATAACATCCACCATATATATATTATATACCCTATATATCAGTTTGTCATTCCGTTTGTAACATGTCGAAATTAAGGTTTAAGACCCCATAATGTATATACATTCGTGATCCTTATGAAATTTTAATCTGATCTAGCGATGTGCGTCTGTTTGTCTATCTGTTGAAATGACGATCACGCCGCGAAGACGCAAGCATGTTGCTCATTTTTACATAGATAGATCAATGTACATCCTCCCGAGCATTTTGTTATTGAAAATGAGCAAAATCGGTTATGAGTGACTGGCAACAAGAATTAATAATACTGGCAACAAGAATTTAATAATATTTTATATTCACCTCAAGTGTTCCCACCTCAAATAGTTTCTTTTAACTCAAAATTTGTTTCCAACCACAAAATTTTTTTTCTCATCCAAAAAAGCTTTTCACCACCAAAAAAATTTGTTCACCTCCATAGTTTCACTTCTAAAGTATTTTATATTATTTATATTTAAAACTGTGAGAATATATTTTTTTATGAAATTCGTGGAGGGTATTGAAAGATTCGGCACAGCCGAATTTGAGCTTTTTTTAATTGTTAATATAATAATGCTAATATAATTTCTATTCTTATTTATAGATAAATAAAATATTAAGTTATTCTTATAAACTATTTAAAACTCATGCCGCTTGACACAATGACACGTTGTCAACACCTATTTTAGTGCGATTAAACACTCAAGTGTTTTGTTAAATGTGACTTGTGTTGCTTAAATATATTTAATAATATCGCAACAATAATTTTCTATTGTTTTGTAGTATGATGCATTGTAGTCTGTATGTAAAATAGTTTGATGGCATACAAAACATCAAATTGACACATGACATGGCGACGTTGTTTGCATATACATAAGTAGAAGACGCCAACAACACAAACTCACACTCACTATTATAAAAAATTTTCAAATAAATATAGAACATATAAATTCTTCAAATACTAGAGAAACCTACCGTGGTAATTATTCATTCGGTTGTTGTTGTTGTTTTTCTGATTATCAACAGTGATTAATTCGAAAAGATACAACGTTGTTAAGAGAGAAATAAAACAACAAAAAAAAAAGAAAGGAAATTCAAACATTAAAAAACTTACCGCACCTTGCGGTTAATATCAAACATTTAGAGACATGTCAAATATTTTGACAGTATTGAAAACAACAACAAATGTCAAATGTTCAAGTAGTATTTAAGAGAGGAAAATAAATTTATTTTTTACTTTTAACGTTTAAATTTATTATTGTTAATTTCTATTTTAGTTTAAAGGAAATTTTGAAAATTTATGACAGAATTGACATACCACTAGATGAGTGGGGGGCCTTTAAGAAAATTAATTGTTATTTATGATTGCAAACAATGACTAACAAAGAAGGTAGTCCAAGCTAAACATTCCGATTTTGTTGAAATTTAAATATCGATCTAGCAAAGAATTTGGGCTATAAAGGATTTCAAGTGGTCCAAATATCGTTAAAAAATACGATCTTTGTCGAATTTTATTTTTGTTTCCTTTTCATCCAAAGAAACTGTTTGCGTGAGGGCAAAATATGTAAATAAAAGAAAAAAATACAATTTCGAATTGATGAGAAAAAGATCTCAGAATTTATTAAAATTTTTATATATTACCGTCGGTGACGATGATCACAATAGGTATCCAAAAAAACGAATGAATATCTCAAAAAGGAGACAACTTATTTAAAGTGATGAGCAACAATGTTTAATACCCGTTAACGGTTTTACTCGCTATAATCTGTGTAAAAACTCCCAACAAAGTTGTACAAAAAGGGAAGTAATATTTAGATTCTAACAGAGCATTAACCCACCAAAGGCAAAGGTGCCGAAAAATACTAGGACAAAAAATTAATGATTTGTAATTTAACAGAAACCATATGCAAATGTGGTATCATTGGAAAGGTATATTTGAAGGATATTTCCTGAACGATATTTCCTGATAGCTGAAGTTGTCGCATAATATGTGCAAGTTTTTGGTTATCTGTTTCACAACTTCCTTATTTATATATTTTTTATCCTTTAGGCCAATTTGTATTTTAAAGAATTTTCCGGAACAACTTGGCATCCCTGTCATTTAAAATAGGTATTTTATTTTGAAGAACACATTATTGTTAAGACGTTTTCTTTCAAAACTCATACCTTTTCTTAAATGCTTCGGAATAAAAAATTATCAAAACAGCCGATTATCTTCTTACTGTTGTAAATAAATATACACCCAGAAAACAGTATCAGTTGTGGCCAACGAATTTGTTGCCAATAGAATTCTGGCGGTTACGAAAACTGTTTTCATATTAAATTATATTTTTAGTTGTGAAAGTCAATATTCAGTTGTACAATCTAATGTTAATATTCCACAGAAATATAATTACATTCCAAAAAATTATATATAAAAAAAAAATAATTTTTAGATTTTTCCGGTTTCGAACCTTGGCAATCAGATTCATAGTTCACACTCTTGATTACTGCAACACAACTAATTTTAATTTTCTTTGATATATTTGGCATTTAAACTTTTGAATATTTTATTTTAATTAAAAATATAATTTTTTTTAAGTTTGCCTTTTCCGGGATTTTAACTCGGAAAATCGGAGTACTGAGCTACCTCTCTACCCACCACACCACAAACACTTATAAATGTTGATGGCTAATTTTGAATTTAAACAATTTGTAAGGAAAACAAACAAATATTTGTATAAAATTTGTTTATCAATACCAATCATTAGTGACGTCTATTATCAATACAATCCACAATTCGGTTGCTTCTACTGAAACCCTAATTAAATGATATATTTGATCAGAATAACCGTACTTGTAGTTATCACTTTTAAATATCGACAATTTTTTAATTAATTTGATAGATTGTACCAAATTTTTAATATATTCACTAAATAAATGGTTGCTTCCACCGCATACAAATACTAAACGAATTTTATTTTTAAAGATGATTGGAAATACCAATAATTAAATAATAGCATTGAGTTTTAGTTTCTTTTCCCTTTTTTAAATTCCCAATACAAAATGTTTGCTTTATTAATGAGTTTTAGGTTATTCCAAATAAAATTAAATCCTTACAAATAAATGTTACTGGTTTTGATTGAATTGCAACCAATCTTTTCGTTGGGTGTATGTAAAATTTTAAACTTAAAACCGATTTTGCGTTAAGACCCTTAGTTATTGGAAAAATGTTTTCAAAATTGAGGCATCTTAAACCTTCCGATTCTAAGGAAATAAAAAAAACTCAGATTTTGTGGTACTTTTTTCCATCTAAGTCTAAGAACTCTTTTTTTTTGCAGATACTTAAAATTCGATAACTTTTTGATATCGAAAAACATCAGATTCTGAAACTTTCTAATAAAAACAACATTGTGGACTTGTTTTTTAAAAAAGTTAGATTCTGAAGATTTTTTACTATAGAAAAAACTATCCGATTGTGAAGAATTTTCCTATATTAAAACCTTTAAAATATGAGTACTTTTTGAATTAAAAAAATCCACCACATTCTGAGACTTTTTTCCTATAGAAAAATCTTTGGACCTGAAGGAATTATTCGTATAGAAAAACCCGCATATTTTGAGGAATTTTTTAATCACATTTACATTTTGAGAACTATTTGCAATATAAAAAATCTGCAGGTTCTGCTAACCTTTTCTTATAGTAAAGCCCCCACGTACTAAGGACTTGTTCTTACAGAAAATTCTCAATATATGAAAACATTTCTTACAGAAAAATACACAAATTTTGAAGATGCTCAGAAAACTCTAAGAACTCTTTTTTTGTAAAAAAATCCCTTAGATTATTCTTATAGATTCTGAGTACACATCAAAAACAAATTTTTCGCCCACCGAATTTTTCTAGTTCGAGATATTATCGCTTTTATTAATTTTTAATACTGTTTTAATTAGCAAATTTTTTTTCCATTTTCCAAATTTTTATTGTAATAATTGATTATTTTCCCATTTGTGGATTATAATATTATATTAATAGTTATTTTAAATACACGTTTCACAAAATTTATTCTAATATTTAAAAACAATTTTGTGTCCGCGAACTTGGCTTTAGATTTTGAAGATTTTTTTCTTTAGAAACAACCTCAGAGTCCCAGGACTTTGTGCTGTTGAAGAGAACTTATGTTCAGAGAACTTTTTATTTTTTTCAAAAAGCCATCAGATTCTGAGGAACATTTACCGTAGCAACTCCTTCTAAAGTCATTATTCTAGAGAAAAACATTTAGATCCAGATTAAAAAAAATTAATTCTACGGAAAGATCTTCGTGTTCTGAGATATTTTCTATAGATATTTCTTTAGAGTCTACGGAGTCTTTCAAATGCTCCTCAAAAAATTGATAGTTTGTATTAGAAAAATTCATAGATTTAAATTCCATGAATGGAATTAGGTATATTCTTCCTTAGAATTTGCTGGAAGCATTAATTTGTTTATCAGACGAATCAGTCAATTTTAGCAACTGCCAACTGAATTTATCACTAACGAATGTTTACTGTTTAAAAAACTTGAATATTTTGGATGCTAGAAATAGATAAACCCCCATTTATCGTGTTTAAGGTTGTTTCGAATTTATTTTTGTTATAAAATTGTGTCTTATGTTTTTTTTTTTTTTTTTGTTAAGGAGGGTGCAATTCCGCTTGTTGACACAAGTATTTGTCAAAGTGACAGATTGTTTTTTGACATCTACACACAATTAGTCTTATAATATGAGAAAAGATCAATAGTCTACAAAGATTATTTAAAATTAATTGTTTCGTTTTTTGTTTTAACTTAAGAAGACAATTGTTTAACATACTCAAAGGTTAATTTTAGCTAGCACATTATATATATCCCATTCAATCACTTTCACATTTTGTTTCATTTTGATTTCGAAATTCTTAAATACAGTACACTAACACACTGAAAATATATTTATGTCTGGCCAACTAAGTGCAGCAACAAAATTATTAGGTTGTCACAAACAAATCTATTCAAGAGTAAATCGATATTATTCAAATTTCTGTTGTAACAAAAAATGTATTGGTGGCGGTAACTGAAAAATTCAGTTGGTTAACGAATATGTTTTTTCTGTGTACATATTTAAGATTCTCATCAAGTTTTATGAAATCAATTCAACACCTCATAACTTTTTGAAAATCTATTAATTATGAACATATAAAAATTTCATTCTCTTCTATATTTTTTTTTTTTGCTGCAACTGTTGGTGTACACAACAAAAATATAAAAGGGTCATTATTAATAAAATTCAAGTGGGAGTATGGAATTATTTTTAATCAAACCTATAAAAATATGTTTTACGAGTTGTATTTTTTTTTTGTTTGATACTTTTTTCTAAATATTTTTATAATCAACCCTGCCTGTCTATACAATAAAAATCCTGGTTATAATAATATTCGGCTAACCAAACAAAATATTTTGATTGAACACGTCCGTTTGTCGTATACATAAAACGAGTACAGCATATTAAATATATATTTTTGGTAAACATGTTCATAAACCCCGTCCTATTGACCATAAACTCATAAGTAAGTGTAACAACAATGAGGGAGGTCGCCTTATACCACCAATACTAATACCTATCATTCACTATATGTATGGGCAAGGAAGCGGAAACTAATAAACTTGTTTTGAAAACAACAGCATACAAACGAAAACAAAACAATTCACATCGTACATACATTCAACAAAAGTGTTTATTAAATTATTACACCAACAAAATTTTAATTTTTCGGCCACAATCGTTAAATAAATGTTTTCATAAATTTTGTTGTATGTGTATTGAATGGTCAAGCTATACCAAATATTTATGCCGTCCATCACAAATTTACTGAAACTGAAACTAATTTTTTTTTGGAACTCAAAAATAAAAAATACTACTAAGAACTAACTACACAGAAAAAACAAAAATCGAGTTTCAATTAAAATATTTGTAAATACAATTAAAAATTAATTGAATTTGGACCAGCAAAAAAATTCGTTAAATCAATTAATTTATTTTGTTAAAATTAATTGAAATTTTCAATTATTTATTTAATCAAATCAATAATATCAATTATAATTTTAATTAAATTTCTAATCAAAAATCAATTAAAATTTCAATAAAATTTTTAATTGAAATTGCACCATCAAATCAATTAAATTCCAGATTCAAACCAATTACAATTTTAATAAAATTTTCAATATTTTTAAGTCAAATATACATGTATTTGTGTGTAATTCATTAACGCAGGAAAAATTTCCAAATACTTTGTACCAAATAGTTCATAGGAGTACCATGGTACTTTTGAGGTTCCAATTGCACCACAAAAAATACTATGGTACCAACTTCATCAAAAATAATCATGAGTGATGAGGCCCATTTCCATCTTAGCGGGTACGTAAATAAGCAAAATTTACGCTTCTGGGGCACTGAAAATCCGCGTGTAACCCACGAAGAGCCATTACACCCGCTCAAAGTCACTGTATGGTGTGCTGTTTTCGCTGTAGGAGTCACGGACCTTTTTTCTTCGAAGACGTCGCGGGCCAAACGGTTACTGTGAATGGTAAGCGCTACAGAGCAATGATCAACGAGTTCTTTTTGCCGCAACTTGATAAACTGGGATTGGAAAACATGTGGTTCCAACAGGACGGTGCAACGCCACACACTGCACGTGCCACAACCCCGTTTTGGCGATTTGCACTGGCCAGCAAGATCGCCTGATTTGACCGCTCCAGACTTCTTTTTGTGGGGCTTTTTGAAGTCGCGGGTTTATGTCAACAAGCCTCAGACTCTTGGAGGTCTTAAAGACAATATCCGTCAAGAATGTGAGGACCTATCGCCGGAAGTTTTGGCCAAAGTGATGGAAAATGCCATAAAAAGGGCTCAAATGACATTCAACTGTGGCGGCGGTCATTTACATGACATCATATTCTCGACTTGATGTAAAAAAAATTAAAAAACCAAATAAAAATAATCCACAAGAATCAAAGTTTTTCACTTTTTTTTTAAATTACAGCCAAAAAACATCGGAAGGTTATTTTTGCGCCACCCTGTACAAGCACGACACAGACTATGTTGTTTTTGTAAATTTAAAATTTATTGATATCCGTAATATTAAAAATATTTTTTTTTTTTTTTAACTATTTGAGAAGCAATTTTACAGTTTAAATAACTGTATGTTTTATATGTTGTCAATAGTATTTATTGTAAACTAGAATATTGTTTACAACAAGTTCATTATCAATTTAATTGATATGATTAATATGATATGATTAAACTTTTAATTGAAAATGAACAAAAAAAAATAATAAAAAAAAAAAAATATTATTTTTTTTGCCAATAATTCTTTCTGTGTGCCACTATGAGTTCTTTACTTTTTATGCATTTTTCAATTAAAAATTTAGCTTTTTTAAAGTTTTTTCTACAAATATTGTCAGAGCCTAAGACATTTTTCTATGGTTTATTATCATGGAAATTTTTTAGTATATCACTGACCATATAAATATATAGGTCAACCTCTGTTAAATTGTTCCCTTCTTTTTCTAACATAAGTTGGGCAAGTTGAAAATCCATTGAGTATATGGGTATGGCTCTGAATATAATGTTATACCGGAGATATTAGCAGGATCTGTTACTGACATCCCATTTCTTATCATGACACATTTTTCCTACATCTCATTACCGACAACACTGCTTCAAAATTGGCTCACGCAATACACTTTTTAAAATTCAAGAGACTAGTAGTCTTAGCTTATTTGGGACAGACAACGAATCTATTGTACTATATACCGCATATGTACCCGTAATACGTATATATTTTTCTATGTATGTGAAGTTTTGTTTGGGGTTGCGGTTTATAAAAATGAATGATTCATTTATAGACAAAATACAAAATCGAATAAAGTTATATTTATTGAAACCATAAATTGTTAGTAATTATTATTCAATCGTTAAATTTTTGTTGTTTATGTTGGTAAAATACATAAAATGGCTAATTTATAGCCAGGATCTTGAACAAATAAACAAGTAATGAGGGGAGAGTTAATATTATATTCAAATTAAAAAGTTTTACTGAAATGTTTACAATTTATCATATTGACCAATAATCATATAGCTTTATTGCCACTACGAAACTACTTTTAGTAAAATTTTAGATGTCCCAAAGAATTGTGTCTGAATTAGGGTATTCGTGATCGAATGAAATCGTTCGAAAACTGTTTTTTTTTAATAAATAATAATAATAATAAATAATACTGATAATGAAAGCACCGAACTACAATTAAAAAATTATATTTAAATGTATTATTTTCAAAAATAAAAAAATATTTTCAATCGAAAAATAACGATCAAGAATGACGTAATTCCCTAAAAAGTGGGATTTTTTTTGTAAATTTTCCGGCATCTCGAGAATTCCCGCTCTAGATTAAAATAAGAAAAGTTTCCAATAAACTAAGTTTCCAATTACTTTAAAATGAGTCATTGAGCCAAGATTTATCAAAAACATGGGACTGTATTTAATCTTTTGGACAAATCCAACGAACCGCGATCACACTAGCATGGATTCTAGCACTTGACTAATAAATAAGCGGCATCAGCTATGAGTCTTTTGAGAAATCGACACCATCCGACATCTGATGGAGCTTTATGGTTTTATGGGGGGTAAGGAGGCAAAATCGAAATGAATAGTCTTGACTACTTTTCACATATCTCAAGCATAATGTCTATCCCACGTGCCTCTGACATTAATATACTCAGCAGCACTTTCATCCCTGATGACTTATTCAGACATGCCATTTGCTTAACCTTACCATGATTATAGGGATATGACCCCTACACCATAACAGTTGCCGCTCACATCTGCACATAAAGTCTTTTTTTTTGCATGCAATTACAAAACACAATACACAAAGATGTATATATTTTTATTTTCTATGGGTGTATGTATATTTGAATAATTTCTTGTAATTTTTATTGAAATAATTTTGTATTTAAACAAACTATTTTGATAAAAAAGAAGGAATTATTTGAAATTATATTTTTAGAAACAGAAAACCTAAAATTTTACATTTAACACAAAATATCAACATTTAACATAAAATATCAACTCCTACCTAAATAGTTAAAAATATATTTTTATGTTTTTTATTTGATTCATCATTTAAAGTAAACTTTACTAAGAATTTCGTGGTCTCCGCTAAGAATTATTTTTGTAGTCGCACCATTTGGCATCATGGGTGGATAAAAATTTGGTAGTTTGTTCATCTTGGTTTACAGGGTCCTTGATGTTACTGTCAAACATTTTCAGTTTGGTCTACAATTTAACCATGAATCGACTTACAAACGAACAATGCTTGCAGTTTATTGAATTTTATTATACAAATTCATGCTCGGTTTATGCATAGTGCACTTCTTCCATTTAATGGTAAGTTTGGGCGACTATTCGGAATCTTGTTACTAAATTTCGTACCAAATTTACATTATTGGATATTAAACTACCAACACGCATACGTAGAGTGCGGACAGAGGAAAATATCGCAGCTGTATCCGCCAGTGTTGTTGATGACTGTGAGTTATCGATTCGACGCTACCGATATGTTGGAGAGAGTATGCACTCACAATATATTTTCCGTAACCGAATGTAGTTTATTTAAAAAGTAATACGTAAAGTTTGTTTTTAAACGAAGAATCAATTGAAATTCATAGAAATATATTTTTTAACTATTTGAATCAGTCATTCAAAAAACAAACTATAAAAATTTACAGACATTCAGTAGAAGTTGACATTTTCTGTTAAATGTAAAATTTTATGTTTTCTGTTTTTAAAAATATAAATTCCTATAATTCCTTATTGTTTTTTTACCAAAATAGTTTGTTTATATACGAAATTATTTCAATAAAAATTACAAGAAATTATTCAAATATAGATACACACCAGAAAATCAAAAAAATATATACGTCTGTGTGTGTTGTGTTTTGAAAAATTACATACAAATAAAAAAATTTCCATTTGAAAAACAAACCACAAAAATCGTTTTTTCTACTTTTTGTCAGTTAAAAATTGATGACTATTTTAAACTACTTTCGATTGCTTTTACTACTTATGTCGATTATTAAACAATGATTGAAAATAAACAAGAAAATGGGCTGAATATAATTAAAAACCAGTAGTCCTCTTTTTGATTGTATTTTCGTTTAATTTAATATGTATTTTAGATTATTTTTAACGAAATAATATTGTGAGTGTGGTAAATTGGACCCAGCGCATAAACCATTTGAGACGCAGGCGCGATCAACATTCAAATAAAACCATCTTTAAACATTGATTTATACATACCGTTCTATCGACTCAAATAAGGTTTTCATACATTTATCAACATTAAAAACACATTTATGTGTTTTTTTTTTAAATCAAATCTGAAAGCTCTTAAAAAATTACCCATTATATACCTTTATCACATGTTTTGTAAACATCCAGTAAAAACTTAAAATTATGCAGTACAAATGCATATTTCATTTTTGATTTTTAGTGCATGAAAGTCGATGGACTTCATATTATAGAACCTTTGTCTATTAATATACCAGTTTGATAATTCCAACATAAGTTAGAACTAATTTGAAGCTAATAGCAATTTTGTTATCATTTAAAATTAACTATGCATCATGTTACTTACAAAATTCACTGAGAAAACATTTCGGGACATTTTGCGAAAGTGGAAAATAGTTGACAGAGGTAGTTTTTGCGGTAAATATGAGGCAACAAAATTGGTGCAGTTAACTAAATACTAAAAAAAAAATAATTTTGATCACTTATCATATAGAAAACATCTTCTTGAAAGGACCAATAAAAGCTATTAGGAAAATGATTGTTGTCACTAAAGCACACCTATCCTTTCTTCAATACTCTGATTTGTTTGTAAGATCTACTGTACATAAAAGATGTTATTTTTATGTAATAGTAAACTCCACCTCTAATACCATATTTATAATGCGATCACCCATAAATATCAAATTTACAGAACATATCATTCTACTTCTATATACAACTCGTATTTAGAATTACAACTACATACTAGAAAGAATGTAGTAATTGTCTGGTATTTCCTTAAAAAGTATTTTTTTAAATAATATAATGGAGTATTAAAACCAATTTGGAATTGTTAAGCAGCCATTAAAACTCAAACATGTCTTAAGTTTCAGAAAGCAAAAAAAAAAAAAAACACCAGATGAGGATGAAATATAAAAAAAAAACCAACAACATTAATTCTGGATATGCGAATACTTGTTGTATTTGCAATACGAATTCTCGTACTCCATAAGTTAGCACTTAATTGCTTACAAGCATTCAAGAAATTATACAGTTTTTTCTATGTTATTTTGCTGTTGCTGTTGTTGCAACAAATGTTTCTTAAAATTTTACAAAGATATGTATACAACAACAGCAACAATATGAACAACATAAACATACTGCAACACATCATGTAGATACAAGAGAGAACGATGAAAAAAAAAAAAAAGATCGAACGTTAAATGTAAAGATATAAATGAAAACTTGTTTATCATGTCGACACGTATCTTTAAATGCGGTAAAATGCTCCTGCGATATTGCTACGCCAAAGACACAGCAACGCAACATTTTGTGTCTTCAACTTAGCTCGGATCGCATCGGCTTAGCTCAGATAGCCACTCCTTGCCAACATGCCTTAACTATTTAGCAACAAAAGTTGTTGTTGTCGTCATTGCTGTTCCTGTTGCTGACGATAATGATGACGACGACTGCAGCGATGATGGAGTGCATGTGTTTCATAGCGTAAAGGTTGTCTATGACGATTAAGCAGCGACTAAACATGGAAAATTGTTGTAATTGAAGCCGACTTATCGGTCGATATTGCCGCCTAGAATTGCTGACTGTTTATCAGTTTTACAGCAAAAGAAACGCCAACATGTTGTTTTCAACTTCCAAAGAAAATATTAAAGGTGTAGAATAAATGTTTGTGTTGTAAAGAGGATAGTATAAAATGTTTTGGTAAATAAAAAAAAAATATATTTACAGTAGAACCTTTTAGTGGTGGATAATCGATTGATATCAGCCAAATTTAGGTATATACCTATGAAATTAAGGGTGGCCAGGATGAACTTTATTCCTAAAGAAGGTAAAAAGCCATAGTCTATTATGGTTTAAAATTAAAAACACTGCAAAGACTTGTAGGTATCTTGTAGATGTCTTACCTTGGATAATACCTAAACGAAGCAGCTTTGAATGAGGTCGTTAGCACAATTTGTTAAATGTGTTGGCATCCTTCTTGTATATGTAGAAGTGTGTAATAACGTTAATATATTATCTATCAATGATATCCAGGCGAGTATCGGCATTGATCCTTATGATCGCGAAACATGCTAAAAAGCCAGGCAATTAACTCAAATAACAGGTCAATTGAAAAATCCCCGGCCTTGCATAGTAAAACACATTTTTTTTTTTGGCAAAATTCGTTTTTTTTTATTAAACATAGTTCCCTTCAAGGCTGATACACTGATTATAGCGACCCTCCAACTTTTCGATACCATTTTTGTAATACGATTTGTACCTTGCTTCAAAATCAGTTTCGGCAATCACCTCTTCATTCGACGAAAATTTTTTCCCACCGAGCATTCTTTTGAGATCTGAAAACAGGAAATAGTCGCTGACGCCAGTTCTGGAGAATACGGTGGACGCGGAAGCAATTTGAAGCCAAATTCTTAGATTTCCGCCATCGTTTTCACTGACTTGTGAGACGGTGCATTGTCTTGGTGCAACAGCACTTTCTTTTTTTTAAATGCGGCCGTTTTCCGGCGATTTCGTCCTTCAGACGGTCCAATAATAGTCGCTGTTGATGGTCCTTCCTTTTTCAAGGTAGTCAATGAAAATTATTCCATGCGCATCCCAAAATACAGACGCCATAACCCTGCCAGCCGACTGTTGCGTCTTTCCACGACTTGGAGTTGGTTCATCACGTGCAGTCCACTCGGATGACTGTCGATTGGACTTCGGAGTGAAATGATGGAGCCACAGAGCTTTCTCATACCCAAATATTCGTGAATGATATGATGTACACGTTCAGTTGATATCTTAAGAGTACCTTCCATTTCATTCAATTTCAAGTTAAGGTCATTCGAAATCATTTTGTGGATTTTTTTGATGTTTTCGTCGGTAACAACCTCTTTTGGGCGTCCAATGCGTTCACCGTCTTCGGTGCTCATTTCACCACGTCTAAACTTAGCATACCAATCCATGATAGTTGATTTTTCTGGGGCAGTGTCCGGAAACTCGTCATCAAGCCAAGTTTTTGCTTCAACTGTATTATATCCCTTTAAAAAGCAATATTTTATCAACACGCAAAATTCATTTTTATCCATTTTTTTCGCAATAACAAAAGTTGCTTCACTCAAAATGCTATAATTCACAAACTAATGATCCGACAGCTGTCAAATTTATACACATGGTTAGGGCTAACTAAAAATCATATTGATTTAAATCTAGTAGCGCCATCTATGCGTCAGGCCTCTCAAATGACCTGTTACATACATTTAATGGCTTTCCAGAACAATAGTCATTTCTCTTCTTTTTTAAAACATTGTGCTATTGATCAGGGTGAATTTTCTTTAAATGATTAGTGATCTAATGGATAGGCGAATGTGAGGCTGTGTACATGGGCGTTGCTGGATGGTGCAGAGGCCAATCCTGGAAAAATGTAACTGGAACCTTCGTTCAACATTCTAAGGAGCCAAAGCATCTAGTTGTCAATCTGGGTTTTAAACTTTCCTGGAAGAGGTATATCGAGACAAAATAATGTATTATGTTTTCTACACTTTCAAGAAGGCTTCTGGAAATATATAGGATCTGCACAGATCCATTAACTTCACACAATACTCATTAGACCATTATCCAAAGAGCAGATTGTTAAACGTCAAAAGAAATAAGACATGGAAGTGAGGTAAGGCCGATGGAGATGAATCAAGAGCACGACAGCTCTTAGAATTGAGTCTGTGCTCAATGAGGTACAGTACCATACTGCGATACGCAGGTAGTACACTATTCGATCGCCATATGAAATATATATATGCCTTCAGTTGTGGGCTTCATGCGGCCTTCTATGTAAGAAAAGAATGCCGATCAAATATAATAGGAACTCAAAATCTGTTATTTAGGGGGTAGGAGCTCTGTTTTCAGGGACGATCCAAAGATAGAGACGAGAACGGGGAAATGTACATTTGGTTTTGATTTGACTTTCGAAAAAATGTTACGTGTTTAGTTAAAAATCTATGCAAATTATAAAACCGAGCTCTTTGATAATACCTACACTCACAATATTATTTCATTAAAAATAACTTAAAATACATACTAAATTAATCGAAAATACAATCAAAAAGAGGACTACTGATTTTTCATTATATTCAACCCATTTTGTTGTTTATTTTCAATCATTGTTTAATAATCGACAAAAGTAAAAACAATAGAAGGTCGTTTAAAATAACCATCAAATTTTAACTAACAAAAAGTTAGAAAAAACTATTTTGTGGTTTGTTTTTCAAATTGAAAGTTTTTTTATTTGTGTGTAATTACAAAACAGAACACAACACATGCAGGTGTGTATATAGTCAACGATCTTGTTCATTTTTGCTATTTATCGCTTATTATCATTACGAGTTGTTTTTCGTACTCATTAAGTTTATTGGCAACATGCAAACTTGCGTCAGAACTGTTGTATGTGTATTGTTGTAGAAAACAATTTTTTTAAGGCATAAATGTAAATAAATGACAAATATCTTGCGTGTACTGAAAAATCAAAGCAAAAGATATAATTTAAGCCAAATCTCGCGGATAGTAGGGATATAACAAAAACTATAAAATGAAAAATTTGTAAGTGACAAAACGAGATATTAGCTTTTGTTTTTTTGTTTTTTGTTTTTAATTCTGTAATGTTTTACTTGTCAGTTATCATACTGTATGAAAAACAAGTAAAATTTATAAAAGCCAAAAACTATCTAGTTTTTGTTTTGTGTGAATATTTAGATAAGTTTTGTAATAAAATTTGCTCTGGTACGAGATGGAATAGGACTGATGAAGAACTGTTATATTGTAATTATACCCTCCACCATATATGGTGAGGGTATATATCAGTTTGTCATTCCGTTTGTAACATGTCGAAATATAGGTTTAAGACCCCATAAAGTATATATATTCGTGATCCTTATGAAATTTTAATTCGATTTAGCGATGTCCGTCTGTCTGTCTGTTGAAATCACGATCACGACGCAAGCAGGGGTGCCTATTTTTACCCAGATTATTGAACATCCTCCCGAGCAGTTTGGTATTCAAAATGAGCAAAATCGGTTAAGCGGTTCAAAAGTTATGAGTGAAAATGTGAAGGTACCTCTAAATTTTCCATACAAATTTGTACAATTTTTCTGTATCTATTTTTGTTTTCTGTTAAGTAAGTAAAAATGTTATTAAGTCTTCTTATTGTTCGATTACATTTATTGTCTTACATACTATGAGAATAATAACATTCTTAGAGCTATATGTGTGTTACTCTGATAACTAAGTTAACGTAAAAATCAACGATGTTAAAGTCGCTAACAGAGCAGACCTCTGTAAATA
The DNA here is from genome assembly GCA_949748255.1 of Eustalomyia histrio. NCBI lineage: Eukaryota > Metazoa > Arthropoda > Insecta > Diptera > Anthomyiidae > Eustalomyia > Eustalomyia histrio. Next base: position 70,828,135 of record OX456524.1, on the reverse strand, counting down.
ACATTGCTTAAACTAAATAAATAACATTACTAAAACTAAATAACAAAAGTTCGTTACATAAATTGACAAAACATATTCATATTACAGTTCATGCAAAATTTAGTATATACGTATATCATCTTCAGCCCCAATGGTGGAGGGTATTCAAAGATTCGGCACAGCCGAATTTAGCCCTTTTTTACTTGTTTTTATAGTAGTTTTGGATAACATAACATACAATATGGATATTGTTGCAGAAATTTCTAAACACTAGAAATTTCATCACGCAAATTCTTTGATAGCTGGAAAAATCTAGTGTAGTAATAACTGGAAATAACTAGAATACCTGACTACTCATATAAATACGGGTACTTGGTGATGCAGCAGTTCAGTTGATAATAAAACGCTTAAGGGTTATAAAGGGTAAAATCGTAACAATTGGTGTCAGAAGTGGGATTGAAAAATAACAAGTAGTCATGAAATTGGAGAAGCTTAAGGTGGAACAGCTCAAGAAGGAATTAAGCAAATTGGAGCTACCGACATCAGGTAATAAGACAGAATTGCAAAAGCGGCTGATAGAGGACATTGACATTGATGTTGTGTGCCCATTCCAATAAAACCAAAATTTTTGAAAAAAAATCAGTACTTTCTAATTTAAAATTTTAAATGACCCACCCTGTAGCTTGATTTCTTTTTAAACGTCATTTTCAAAACTTTCAATAAAACCAGAAATTTGAAAAAATAATCAGTACTTTTTTTTAGCCGATTCCAATTTATAATTTTAAATGGAACACCCTATATAAAGATCTTGCGAAAATTTTGCTTATCATATATTAACAACAAATATAATTCTTAACAGGTTTCAAAATTGAAATTGAAAGGCAGTGGTTGGGCATCACTAAAATATTTGATTTATACAAGTTGGTTGAAAAGTTCCTGCGTTCGAAATGAAAGAATACTGTTTTTGTTACGAAGTATATTTTTTTATTCAATATAATCTCCTATAAGCTCAATACACTTCTTTCAATGATCTTCCAATAATTTTATCCCATCCTTATAATGGTTTTCCGTTAGCTCTGCAAAATAACCGTCAACGGCTGCTATGGCCTCTTCATTCGAAGAAAAATGCTTTACACGAAGGAATCGTTTGAGATTTCTGAAGAGATAGTAGTCACTGGGAGTCAAATCTGGTGAATACGGTGGATGTTCAAGCAATTCGTACTTTAATTCTTTGAATCAAGCCATCGTCAAAACACTCTTGATGAAAAAGGATTTTTTTCTTCTTTAAACCAGGTCTTTTCTCACGAATTTTTTCATCCAGCTGATCCAAAAGGCTGCAATAATATTCAGAGTTGATTGCTTTACCTTTCTGAAGATAATCAATCAACAAAATTCCTTTTGCATCCCAAAAAACTGATGCCATAACCTTCTTTGCTGATCGTTGTGACTTCACCTGCTTTGGAGCTGAACAACCAGCTTCAGTCAATTGTAAACGTTCTTGTTTCAATTAAGGATCATCAAGTCTCATCCATAGTTATAAAACGACGCAAGAAGTCGGTTTTATTCGGCTTAAAACGCTTCAAATTACGCTGAGAAATTTGTTTTCGTTCCAGTTTTTGTTCAATTGTTAATGTGTGCGGCACTAACTTTCCAAACAGTTTTTTATACGTAATTCTTCATGTAAAATATGGAGTACTCGTTCATCTGAGATGCCTATGGCATTAGCAATTTCACGCTTAGTCAAACTTGGATCTTCACTAACCATATTATCTACCTGCTCAATGATTTCTGCTGTGGTTGCAGTTTTTGGTCGTCCTTCGCGTGGATCGTCTTTAAGGCAGGTACGACCACGTTTAAATTCACCAGCCCAAAATTCAACGGTGCGTTTTGAAGGTGAGGACTCCTTATACACTTCTAACAATTGTTCATAAATTTCCTTTGCTTTTAAACCCTTCAGAACAAAGAATCTAATGACTGCACGATATTAAATTTTTTCCATATTAAAAAAAATCAATGACACGTCAACTTCAAATGGCTTGTAAACAAAGAAAGAATTGACAGAATGACTTGCAACTTTGCATATGTTCTCAGGACAGTTTTACCAACTTAAGAAAAAAAAGTTTGGAGCTAGCAGTGCCATCTCTTGGTGAGCGCAGGAACTTTTCAACCAACCTGTATAAATTGATTTTGATTCTAATTCTTTAAATTATTATTTTGCATAATGAATAAAAACCTGAATCTAATAATTGAATATATACCCCAAACTTAATTTTGGGGTTTATTTTCATTTGGTTTGGGTCACGCTACCGTGAAATACATCGAATTTTTTAAAAATAAAAAACAGCACAGATATCTTGGGAACGTAAGCCATGTGCAAATTTTTACTCAAATCCAAAGACCATTTCAAAAACGATTACATTGTTAAACAAACTTTTGGAATGGCTCCAAATGTAATTTATAAAGCATTACTTGAAATTTAAAAACACCAAATTAAATTAAATAAACGTTTGTTGAAATTCAATAATTTTTTTAATTGCGTTAATTTGAATTGATCTTTTTTTAGTATCAATTGCGAATTTTAGAATTTTATTTGTAATTTTTTTATTTTAAATTGTGTTAGTTTATTTGTAATTTTTTTTTAATTTCAGTTGTCATTTTTGGGTAATTTTGTCTTCATTTATGGGTAATTTTTTATTATAAAAAAGCTTTATTTTTATAATTCTTGTTTTCATATATGGACTTCGACGGAACACAAAATTGTTATATTTTACATTGTATTCACTGCACTACTTCTACAAACACATTTCTTACTTTTTGTTGTTTTTAATATTTTATTAAATTACAAATATAAAAATTTCAAATATTTTTGTTTACATTTAAAAGAGAAAAAAAAGCCAATAATTTCCAGGACTTGGCAGCATTTTTTAAAATTCTTACTTTTTAACTACTTTGAAATTCTATATAAGTTAAGTCGTTAATTAAATATTTACAATTTTAAATACACATTTTTTGATATAAAAATATACTCATGATTATGTAGGCTTCCAGTTAAGACTTAATGTATTAATAGAATCTCAGATTATAAACTAAAAATACAATTGTAATCACGTTTTTTTTTTTATTTTTTTTTTAAGAAAATATACATATTAAATAATTTCATTTAGGACCTGTACGAGGAAGCTATAGAAATTCTAAACTAAATAAAAATTGACAAAGGTTTGTAACCTTCTTTGAAAAATATTTTAAAATTTTATAGAAATTTGGAAACCTGAATTTAGTTTAGATATTAATAATAGTGAGAGGAAAAGTATAGAGATTTCATCGTAAGCAGCGGCCAAATATTGTACATATTACAAAGTTCGGTAACTGAGAGAAAATTGAATAAATTTCCCTGATTTCAAAGCAAGTTTTTCTCCTTTTTGCACAAATTTCATCAAATTTACCTGAAATCTGGACTTGCAAAAAAATTAATTATTCTTGCAAAGAAAATCATTTGGAAACAAAAAATACAATATATTTTGTATATATTTGTACTAAACATAGTAAAAAAATTGTATTTTGGAAAAAATTTCGGTGGGGGAAGGAGGGGGGAGGGGGGGGTCCTTTAAAGCATATTAAAATTTTACATATTTAGAACTTAAAAATTTTTGGATTTTAGAATAATTTTGAAAATTTTTTTGCATACAATTTTATTTTTAATGACGTTACATACATATATGGGTATTTCCACAGAAAGGTCAACCGCTACCAAAATATTAAAGTTGAAGAAAAAAGACTTTTCTGAGAAAATTTAGTTGGTTAATGCATTGGATTTTAAGAATATACCTAATTAAATACATATTACCATTTGTAATTTAAGAAAAGTGGTCTGCAAAGAGCAGCTTTGCTTTTTTTGGTTTTAGCGTTTTTAATTGACATTTTTCCTTGAGTTATTTCTAAGTGTTACATATCATGTCGATTGCACTCTTCTTATAGACTAAATATACCAACAATAAATATTTAAAAACACCACAGTAGAGATCAAGCAAACTCCGAATAACGGTATAATTCAAAGATTCTTTGTACTACATTCTTCTATCCCGTTCGCGACCGAAAATAAGCATTTGTGTTTAGTTCTCCGTGAACGTTGATCGGAATAGTTTGATATTTACAATTCAAAACAAAATAACCGAGATCATTTAAAAAAACCAAACCTTTAAACCTAAACAAAATTTTAAACCTAAAAAATGCCTTTGGAATCATTGTCCCGTTCGCGATGTCCCGTTCGCTATTCTAAAAAAATATTTAAAAAAAATAATAATAAGGATAATAAAAAAAAAAACAAAATGCTAAATAAAATCTTTATATCTCTGCTTTAGTTAAAAAATAATCTCCATTTAATAAACTGACGAAATTCGCAGAGTTTTAAACAAAACCACACACCGAAAAAAATGACTTACATTTTTTGTCCCGTTCGCGATCGCAAGTTTATCCAAAATATTTGGAGAACGTTAATATTTTATAATTTTCTTTTTGTTCTCAAAAATTGTTCTACTAAAATGCTATTAAATATTTATAAAAAGTTAAAAAAAAATTTGAGTTTTCATATTTTTTTTTCAAGTTGAGTGCGTACGAATGTCCCGTTCGCGATCCTGGAAATGCCCATATGTCAAATGTAGGTATTTTGCTAGTGGACTAAATAGTTAATAATTTCTATGAAATAGGCATTAAGAAGCCATTAAAATCATATACTATCATATGCTGTATATGATTTAAACTGTTTGCAATGTTTTTATTTAAGCAATTATTTGTTATTATTATGGGGATATTGGGAATATTTTTTGATTAACTATTAAAAATTATGTCTGCTTCGCACATAACTTTTCACATTTTTCAAAACTTTTGGGAAATGGTTCTTAGCTTTTTAACATACATTCTTCCTTTCGCACATTCCCCCTCCCAAAAAAAAAACATTCAGAAGCTATTCCGGTAAACTGAAGGCCTGTTAAAACCGCTTGTGAGCGAAATAATGAATTCGCCGAATATGTCCCTAATTTAAAAAATAAAATTCAATTATTTTAGTACAATACGCTGTTCGATATTATAGTTTTCTCTATTATATTCCCCAAGTCTTCTATACAAATTGCTGTAAACAACAAAAAAAAATAATAATAATAATAATAATAAAAAACTTATACGGAATTCAAATCATATAGCTCATTCTGCGGCACCCAGTATAATTTTTACACATACAACACAAACCCCACCTTTTCGAATGTCTGTAACGGATGCAAATAAATAATAAACTTTCATTTTGTGGGTAAATTTCTATGTGTCACCGATTGTTAACATATCACATTTTATTTCATGTTAACATGAATGTCGCCTATCATTTTAAATTTCTTTTGCATTTTAAATTTTGTTGTAGCTCTTTTTTTTGGCAAAAGAAGCTATTTTTTTTTTTTACAAAACAGTGCATTTGTAGAATTGAAAATAGTGTATGTATAAAAAAAGAAACTCAATAAGTATGCAAAAAAAATAGTTGTTGTTTAATCAATTTGCCAAAGACTCGGTGACATGCTTAAAATAGCTGCCACAAACTATGGTACAAGGTGGTGTAAAATATGGTTAATTTTTTGTTAATTTAGACCGATGCTGGGATTAATGGTTACCAGGGAAGCTATAATAAAGGATTTAAAAATATATTTCCAACATATGAATTAACAAAATAAATTTTAATTTTTTTATAGTAATTTTATCGAAATTAAAGCTAGGGTTATCAGACTGACAGTCGTAAATAAATGGTAATGAGTTATCATTATTAGGTACAATACAATATTTTTGCAGGCTTCCGCATTTTATTCTTCCACATTTTTCAGCCATAATAGCGATCAATTGGTTTTCTGTATTTTTCTGTATAATTCATTTGCAAAAAATAAAAACATCTTCCGATAAGATAATGACTTTTGTGCCCCCCTGTACATAGTATTTTTATATATGTATCGAATTAACAATATCATGTAATTATACAACACAATACACGATGTAACAACACAAGACAACATTATGTTTTCTGTGTTGTATTATTTTGTATCGACTGTTAATTAAAATATTTGCAAGTGATTTATTTTAGGGTATTTGCAAAAAAAAAAAAAATGCTGGCACAAGAAATTAAAATAAAATCAAAAAATTTAAATTAAAATTTTATACGATACTTTCAGTTGGTACAATTTTTTTATAAAATTGTTATTAAAGTCATCTAAAACAAATATGGCCACCTTAAATTTTACTTTTTCACAATCAATGCAATTGAGATATTGTAATTTTCCTAATACAGGGTGTCCGCCGGAAAGGTATACTACATTGTTTTTTTTATAATTTTTGATTAAATGAAGGAGAATGGATCTTATATTTATTTAATGTCGGCAATTATGTATGGTATACAATATCGTGTCCGTCTCTGTTAGCCTTACAAATGCGAGCCCTTTTGGGCATATTTTTCATTACATTCTCACACATTTCACGCAGTGTTCCATGAATTTCATCACGAATATTTTGTTTGAGTTGCTTAAGCGTGTCTGGTTTGTTTGCATAAACCTTGCTTTTCAGATATCCCCACAAAAAGAGGTCTGAGGCAGTCTAATCAGGCGACCGTGGAGGCCAATCAACATCACCATTTCTTGAAATAACTTGTTGTGGAAAGAGGTCTCGCAGTAATTCCATTGTAATCCTGGCTGTATGCGACGTGGCACCGTCTTGTTGATACCACATGTTAATCAAGCCCAAATCATGCAGTTGTGGCGTTGAAAAGTTTTCAATCATTTCACGATATCGCTCCCCATTCACAGTTACCGTTACGCCGTTTTCATTTTCAAAGAAGTAAGGTCCAATGATTCCTCTTGACCAAATTGCACACCAGACTGTCACTTATAATGCTTGCAAAGGTGACTGATGAATAATTTAAGGGTTTTGCATTGCACCGACTATTCTGTTTATTCACATATTCATTCAAATAAAAATGTGCCTCGTCACTCATTATGATTTTTTCATGAAAATCAGGGTTGTCATGGGCGACCGAGTTTTAACGATTAAAACACGTTGGTTTATCGAATATTTTTCCATAATAAATTTGCCACGTGTCTTCTTCACTACTGCCAAATATGAACTGCCAAGACACCCTGTATGTATAATCGATAAAATAAACCAAAAAATAACCGCTATTTTAACCGAAAATGTCATAAGTCTTCACAGAACTGCAGTTGCTGTTGTGCTTTTTCCTCCATTTTTCCAATTCTGAATTTTGGTAGTTACATGTATTATCACATTAGTTGGTCCCAGCTAACGATATTTTCAGTTATACCTACTACTATGTAAAAAAGTTTCTTCAACCGAATTGATTTAGTAAACTCGGCCGAATAAACTATTCAACCAAATTAACTTTAAAATTAAATAAAACAAAAAAAATTAATTACAAAAAAAATTAATAACATATTACACCATCTGTGTAACAGTCCATCGTGCTAGGCATTGCACCACAACGCTCTTTTAGAACCTTCCCTGATATCAGATAATGTGCCCACATCTTCTGTAAAAATAAAAAGTGCTTCCGCTTATTGCTTAGCCTTGACGCTAGAGCCTCTTTTAGTACCAGCAATGATGAGATTACCCCACCTTGGGTAGATATGTTTTGCCATTAAGTGTAATTCAACATTACATATTAAGGGTGGGTGTGAAGTGACTAAATAAAATCTAAACTAAATTCTGTGAAATTTGAAATATTTTTATATTGTTTAGAATTTATTTAGCCACCACGCACAGGGCCTTAATCTCATTTCATTTAAAACTAATTTTATTTAATATGTCTTAAAAAAATAAATAGTTGTTTTGTATGCATGTCGAATGGATGATAATGAGTTCATTTAAGGTGTTAATATGTTGAAGTTAAAAAGAGCTTTAAATGTTGTGTCAACAAACAAACAGTCATTACTTAACATTAGCCATACTTTATAAGCCAAACATTAAGATGGACGAGCTCTGGCCAACAAAACACATTGTATTCACATGAATGTTAAAGTAAGAACATCCATGGATGATCATATTTATATATGTATGGAAGTCCAATATGTACATTTCAAAAACATCCAAGAATGGACGGATGGATGGATGGATGATGAGTGGTTGATGTTAGTGTCCAACATGTCAGCCATCAATCTGACACATTACATAGAGTTGGTTTTTATTTTCTGTTTGTAGACAAAGCCAAAAACACATTAAAATACACTATGAAGATTCGAGCATGTCTGTCTTACTTTATGGTTTATGTACAGCATGTGGCATCCAATTATGCACTTGACTGGTGTTGCATTTTATTTGTTTGTTCACTTCAGCAGCAAAAGTACATACTCATAAGTGTACAAAATGTTTTCGAAAAAAAGCTCACATAAACCAACTAAAGTTGAGTCATACAATACATATCATATAAACAAAGGCCAGCCTGCATATGTTCTCGATTCCAGGAGAAGATATTTATTGTCTTAGCATGAATGTAGATTTACAGGGTGACAAATATATATATGTATATTTGTTCTTTTACAAAGTGAATGTTAACTGAGAAAGTTTTCTGAGGAATCCTTAAAAAAATCATATCAGGGAAACGGGTGTTCCCATCACTTTACCAAGTCAGCATTAAAAATAAAGTATAATCCTAAGGAAGACAAGGGAATTATTTACAGGAGATTTTCTTTGGAAACTGGTTGGGTATGAATTTATCGATTAGCGATGGACTTATCTTTCGAACATATCAAGCCTGATATCTAATACAAGCCTAATTGTGCGTCTATTGATAATTATTTTAATCTTACATGTATATACATAATAAGGTGGAATTTCAATATTGAAACATATGAATTTTTGCCGACAGTCAAGCTGGCCTCATGTCCTTAAAAAAATCTCATAGAGCTAAGTTGAATTGGGTTCCTGTCCAAAGCAACTGTTTATTAATTAATGGGCTTATGTTTTTTGCGAGACTGGTTCTGTTGTGAATGTTTCTTTTGTAACATTTCAAAACATTACGGATGGACGAAGGGCAGGTAACGCGGTATTAATGTATATATCACGGTGAGCTTAATGTATTTAATTATTCTATAGTACCCAGCAAAACTTTGGTAATAGGTGCGATATTCTCATGCGTTACCTTGTAATGATAGCTCGCTACCTTTTTCATTATTTGCAAGCATAAAGTAATAAGTTACTCATTATTGATTACGTAATATATGATTTATAAATGTAAAGTAATAATTGAAATATTTTTGAAAATCTATTTTTAGATACATTACTTTGTGTTTTTTTTAAGCAAAAGGGTAATGTATGTTTGTTTTGATAACACTAGCGAAAAAAACGAAGCGCAACAATTCATTTAAGTTTAAAGCAATCAAATAATATACATATGCGTCGATATCTCAGTGGGTAGAGTTCTTGGCTGGCAACCAGATTTCCCTGGTTCGATTCCCATCATGACCACATTATTTTTAATTACAAATATTTTAAATAAATATATGTAATAATTTTTTTTTAATAAAAATTCCTCTTTTTTTTAAATCTATTTTTAGACACATTACTTTTTCCATTCTCGTAACCATATAAGTAACCCCTTACATTATCACCTCTAATGTAATGGGTATATACATTAATTTGAGGCTCATCCATCGGCCCCTATGGCTATACATTACTTAACCCATTATTTGGTAATGTGTGGTTTTGCAGGGTAATAGAGACATTCCGACACTAATGGTTCTGCTTAGTTGTCGCTCGTCGATAGCACAAAACTCGGACAGACCTACAGCTGTCCAGGGCATCCAGCATATGCGATAAAATTCTAAGCAGTGTTTGGGTATCCGACTTTAATATCATGTTGATTTATATATACAGGCTGGATTTAATCATAACATCTGCTTTTTATACATTAAATTTTGCCTTTTGTCTTCTCTGGAAGGCTTACCAGAAATGGAGAGGACTAAACATAAGTACAGGTATGTCGGTATGTGAATATTGAATACCTTAAAAAAACCGATTCCCATATGTGTAATGTATTTAATATAATCAATTCAGTTGGACTACTTTGTGTATACAACATCAGTTAAATGGTCGCCTCCATTGTCCACGGTGAAATGTACTCTTTTTGTTGCATTTTCCATAACTTTCTTGAACCTGAATTTTTTACTTTGAGCTCATCAATGGTCTGAGGAATGTTGGCATACACATAAAGAAGTTCGGAGGGGTCAGATCTGGCTGGTCAGAGAATGTCGCCTTTTATGTCATCATTTTATTGCAGAAACTGCATTGTTTGATTTGCAGTTTGGCGTGGTGCAACGTTAACACCGCCACATAGTGTGAAATGGGCCTCGTCGGTCATTATAGTTTGCGTCTAAAAATCAGGTTCAGTCTCAACCATTCGATCGACTGTTTGACCGTATTGAAATAAAATAAATATTTTAAGTTAATAGCACTTTATATGGAGACAAATGGCAATAATCCTTCATAATGTTCACCAAAGTGGATTTCACTGACGCCACTGACATATGCATTCTCCGCAACATTCGTCTTGGGCATTAACGACGAATAGTGTTGTAAGACTGTGCTTCTTGGCCACGATATGCGCGACGAGTTAACACAACTGAACGACTATTTTCAATGTACAGCATCACTACTTCGCCGCTCATTTTGATGTAAAGCAATACATTGTAAAATTTATATTGAATGGAAGTTTTAAAAACATGTATTCTTAAGTCAATCGGTTGCCAAATATAAACATTATTAAAAGATGGCGCGATCAGAGAGGAGACTATAATCACTAACCACAGGGGCTGCTGTACATTTACTACAGTGGTAACTGGTCACTGCATTTCTTATTCTAGAATCTAGATTTAGAGGATGTGATGGACCACATACTGAATATATTGTTACAAGAAATTTCTAGTTGTAGAAATTCACACGAATTTTGACAGCTGGAAAAATCTAGTGTAGTAATAAACTAGAAATAACTAGAATACCTGACTACTCATATAAATACTGGTACTCGGTGACGCAGTAGTTCAGTTTATAAGTAAAACGCAGAGTGTGAAAAACTAAAGTGTGGCTAACGTTTAGTCTATCTAAATCATGTAAATAAAGTGTGCTATTAAAGTGTATTTTTGTAATTTTTAGTGGCGGTTATAAATAAATAAAGCCATAAATAATTTCAAACAGTGTTTATTATTTGCAATATAGAAAGAACTCGATTTATTTAAAAGGTAAATAAATCAACGATTTTATAAAGGGTAAAATCGTAACAATATAGTTGAATATATTTTATGCTATTCTCCGGCCTTAAACAAGAAATCGCTTTTTTTAATTAGGCAGAAATAATAAAATCGACAACGACAATACTTGCGCTTGACTTGATACCTATAAATTACTTTGTTTTCAATTAAACTTACTGAAATTAAAATCATAAATTACTGCTTTGGACCATTTGGTAATTGGAAGGAGTCTCTCGACTTCTTCACCCCTTACCTAAACTTATTGAAATTACTGCTAACACTAAAATCTCTATAAATAGCGTTTTCACCTTACGACCAACTTTTCATGATGAACGAATATATTCACTAAAAAAGTCTATCAAAATGTTGTAAGTGAACATACTTGTCCCTCTATCATTGTTTAAACTAAATATCGACACTTTAGTCAAAACTGGACAGTTGCAACTACTAGTTGGTTGGTTGGTCTGCTGCCTGGTGGTAATATGTTAAAGGTCTCTTATGTTACTACAGAGTAAAAAAACGGTTGTTGTTTAGTTAGTTCTGGTAATGCTAGTTAATGGAAAAGAATTGAATAGACTAGGAGTGCATACATACATGTAGATGAAATAGTTGCAAGAGTAGTAGTAGTAGTAGTGATAGTAGTAGTTGACTTGTGTTCAAGTCCATACATAATAACTGCATGTTTTTCAAATTAACCGGGTGCAACAATAACAATACCAGTTACATGTATGTCTACTCAGTACACTGTGGCCACTCCTTGTTGTCATCATTGGAACATCAGCAGCAACAACTTTAGAGTCCTACCTTTAAGACTATGCACTCATTTTTACTTCAACACACTTATAAAAAATACACATGTAGGTCTCTTATTGTCGATGATGTTGCATACAACACGATATCCTTCTATTCAGAGTTGCAATTTTTTAACTTGTGTTACAAACTGCATTTATGTTGCTTATTTTACACCTTTTGTCTGGTTTTTGTTTTCCCTTTTTTGCAAATAAAATGTCTGTTTCCCCTCTTGGTTTGCATGTACAATATTCATTAGGGTACTACTTGTTTATTAGGGCAGTACTTATTTGCATAATGCATAATAATAAATGTTATCGTTTTTGGAGACTTTGACAATAATATAGAATAACATTCAATAGTAGACGATTATCGTTGATTTTTACAACTTAAATTTATTTGAGGAAACCGGGGAAAATATTAAGATGCAATTTTTTCATTGTAGCAGGAACTAATCGTAAGTTGTTCAGTTCAACTATCAAAACTTGTAAACTTATCTAATTTTAGATAAAAATAAATAATTCTGTTAGGTCAATTATCAAAAATAAGTGACACCTTAAAATATCTATGCAGCTATTATTGTTTTATGGGTTGCAAATGTCGTTACTTTGTGGTTGATATTAAAATTTCCATGTTGTGTATGTAGTTAATGCAAAAACAGCAGTTAAGCATTTAACGTTTATGTTTGCATACATGCATTTGACAAAAGATGCAACATTTTTGTATTATTGTAGGTTAAAATTATTGTTTGCCGTAGGTAACATTCGATTTTATATACATTTGCATAGATTGTTTGCTATTGCATCAGTTGTCGTTGACATTATATGTAGATTTTTTGTAGGCAACATTTTTTTTTTTTGCTTTTAGAAGAGGTTAGCAACATATCATGTTATGTTTGTGTTGCATACACAGAGTTAGTTGTTTATTGACTGTTTTGTTTGAGTGTTAAAAATTAATTTAATAAATGTTTTGGCATATTGTCATTATTTACTTGTATATAAAGTTGAAACAATCATAATTGATTTCTGGAAAATTTTTTTTTATGTAACCTGCTTTTGTCGCGAAAAAAAATAATTATATAAAATTTAAAAACAATCGAATTCCTTGGAGGTGTTCGACGATGTATGGACACTTTTCAGTTTTATTTCCCGAGCGGGCTTAATATTTTGTTTGCATAAAAAAAATCTATAAAAAATTTAAGTTTTGATTTCTAGGGGGAAAATATATTATTAGTTCACAACAAAAGGCAAATAAATTTACACTGAAATACAATATTCTAGAGCATTAATCAATGTTAGAAACCGATATCTTTGTAACACCGCTATTCGTCTCAAAATCAATTCGATAACTGATAAAGATACCAATACCGCAACTCTTGATATAAAAGCACTGGTATTATAAAACCTCCTTTTTTAATACCGGTATCGTACTGATAATGAATCGGTTTTCAACAAAATCAGCTTTTTATATTTTTATGTATAGTAAATTGTTTTGTCCGTGAAAAAAATTCACACGAACTTTAATGGCCTTACTTCGTAATTTAAATTGTAGAAATGCATAATTTTTTTTTTATTTTATGATAAAGACACGATCACTACAAAGCTAAAAAGTAATTTTTTCACTTGGAAAATAATATTCTTGTGTATTAAATTTGCGTGAAAACAAATTTTACGAAATTTAAGCGTGAAATTCATTATTTTAAATAATCACCCAGCAAAAACAGGGGTTCGAATACTTACTAGCCTATTTACTCGCTTAATTACTTTTGTTTGCGATGTCCCAAAAGTAATTAGTGGTCATTACCTTCTCACTTACAAAAAACACAATGTAATGGGTAGTCATTACCCTCTTGCTTACGAACAGCCAAAAAATAATAAGTACCCATTGCTTTTTGAACATCGTAAATAAAAGTAATTCAGCAATTAAATAACATGGTAAGTAGTTCATACAATGTTTTTGCTAGGGCAGATTTAATATGGAGTACTAGCGGGCAAAATATCGTCAAAATATCGCAAAAGTGTCCATACAAAGTCGCCCATAACTTCTAAACTATATAACTTTTCAACGGTTTGGCTAGGCCGCCAAGGGCGAGACTTGTCGCTCTCTAAAGCCCCATTCACATCACGTTACTCGTCACCACGTTTACACTACGTTACTGGTTAAAATTCTGAAATGTACCTATTCAATGAGTAAGCAAATACTCCAAAGAAACTAAATTTCAAGTTTCCAGCTAATGGACTATGAGCACGACGTGAAAGGAGAGTTTTTCCCCACCCCGAAGGAATTTTCTGTCTTACCAGATGTCTACGCCGGAGAGGGAACCTACATACCAATTTCCAGCTGCAGCGGCTTGTGCTGGGCGATGTTGAATGAATCAGTCAGTAACGTTATTCCATTATATATAGATAACAGTTTTTCAAATGAAACGGGAACAAATTGTTTTTTGTTATATTTTTACCCACGTAGGTGCCCAAAAGTAGAAAATCCTACACTCAGAGAAAATCATTAAAATTTATTTGTAATCACGTTTTTTTTTTCTTTGGACTTAAATATTATCCAATTATTGGTATTTCTAGTCAACTTTAAAAATAAAATTCGGTCAGTAACTGCGTACATTAGAAACAACGATTTATTTAGTGAATGTAGTAGAATTATTTTTTTAATTAAAAGTTATAACTACAAATACAGTTTTCCTTATCAAATATGTCAAGAATAATAAAAATATAAGATTAATGTAAAAAGTTTCATAGTGTGTTAAGGTAAATTGCAGTTGAATACAATCTCTAACCCAAACGCTAAATAAACTTGCTGCAGTGAGATTTTTAGGTGAAATTAAGAAATTTTTAATTCAAAATATTAAAAATTTTGAATTAATTTAGCCTTATCGATCACGGGACAAAGACTCAAGCCGAGTGACTTACTTTTCCCTAGTTTAGTTGTAGTATATTCAATCGGTTAATCGTTATTCTATTAATCGCACAATTTTGTCAAATAATTGTTCGCATAATTTAAAATGTTCAAATTTCCAATAATGAATAATTTTACACGATTTATCTAAATTAGTAAAAAAAAATGTTTCAAAAATATGTCTTTTTAAACATTTTTAAAGGTTGATATAACACAAAAGCATTCATATAATCCTAATAGCCTTAAAGGTTTGAAGTCTTTTAAAGTGCAGTTTGATAGGTAAAACAAATAAATCTACAAATAATTTGTTTACAAGATTGTACTTAGTAACTCTTAATATTTAATGGGAATTTAATAACTCTTCAAATATTTAATATGATCAGAAGCCAGCCGAGCCAACTCCCTTGAAAAATAATTCAACAGAACTATATAATCATACACTCAGAATATTATGTAGTTAACTGTTTGTAGTTTAATAAAAAAGTTGTCCGTTCCATTTGAAAATAAAGGAACATACATTTATTTTTCAAAGAAATATCTATATTAACTTTTTTATACATTTATTCAAAATGATTTACTATCATTTACTGATTTTTCAGTTAAATTTATTTTTTTCATTTGCTTGAAATTTAATAAAAATTTACCCACAAAACGGAAACTTGTGGTTTATTTGTGTCCGTAACAGTTATTACAAATTTCAATTTTGTTTGCTGCCTGTTTCAAAAAAAATATAAAAAAAATTTCAATTTGTTTTTTTATTTAAATTGGTTGTATATATACAAAATTTTTCAATACAAATTACAAGAACTTCATAAACACACATACATACACAAATACATTCACACAAAAAGTGTCTATAGCTTCATATGCATACATACATTTTGTATTGTACGAGTATATTAAAAAAAAATAAAAAAATACAAAAACGGAAATAATTTCAAATAAATGAAAAAAACATTTATTTTTTAAGGATTGGTAGGTAAAATTTTGACATTTATTTTAACTGATTATATCAGTTGTTTCTTACGGATGTGTCAGTTGATTAATCAACATTTAAGAATAAATAGCAAATGACATTTAATTTAAATGAAAATTAAGTAGACCGGGTTTTAAATGAAATATCATTTCTTTTAAATGATATTTTCAGTTATTTTAACTTACAAACTTTTTTAAGTGTAAAAAATCCCCTTCGAAGTATTTACTTAAGTAAATACAGGGACGGAGGGACATAAACATACAGATAAATCGACCCTCAACAGAATTTCTAACTTCATTTACGTTTTTTGTGTTTAATGCATATGAAAAGAGAAAAAATAAAATTCAAAATTTTTTATTCTCATTTTACTTGTTAAAGTCTGATAGCTTATCTTAATAAACAGAAGTTTAGTGCATACCTAAGGTACCCAGCAAAACTTTGGTAATTCATTTAAGTTTAAAGCAATCAAATACAATATGCGTCGATAGCTCAGTGTGTAGAGTTCTTAGCTGGCAACCAGATTTCCTTGGTTCGATTCCCATCTGGACCACATTATTTTTAATTACAAATATTTCAAATAAAATATTTGTAATAATTTCTTTTAATAAAAATTCATCTTTTTTAAAAATCTAGACACATTACTTTTTCCATTCTCGTAACCATATAAGTAACCCCTTACATTATCACATCTAAAGTAATGGGTATATACATTACTTTGAGGCTCATCGCCTATAAAATTCATCAATGAAGTAAGATGTAAAGTAATCCATTGGCCCCTATGGCTATACATTACTTTACCCATTATTTGGTAATGTGTGGTTTTCCTGGGTAATGAATGTCAAACATGTTAACATCTAACTCATATTGATCTGAATGTAAAGGGTGTCCCAAGAAGAACGCAATTTTTAAATCTGGCAACATTCGAAGTGTCATTGTTTGACATTTGAACAATTGTTATTGTTTGCTAGTAGAAGGTACGAGGTTAGTAAAAATGGAGCGCTACACGAATGAACAACGCATTCTCATTGTGAAATTGTTTTACCAAAATGGTGAAAGTTTTGCGGCTACAGTTCGCAAATTGCGATCAATTTGGGGTCACAATAATGCTCCAAAAGAGTCAACTGTAAAGAGATTAATGGATAAATTTGCCGAAACTGGATCTGTTAGTGATGTAAAGACAACAACGCGCCATCGACCAGGTCGATCGACCGAAAATGTCGCAGCTGTACGTGATGATGTCGCTCAAACTCCATCCACCTCAATTCGACACCGAGCTCAGCAAATTGGTGTCTCCAAATCCACTTTGCAGCGAATTTTGACGAAAGATTTGCATCTTCATGCTTACAAAGTTCAATTGACTCAGGAACTGAAGCCAGCTGACCATGGACAGCGAAGGGAGTTCGTTAATTGGGTATTGGAGAGACAACATGAAAATGCTGATTTTGCCGATAAAATCATCTTCAGTGACGAGTCCCATTTTCATCTTGATGGCTTCGTCAATAGGCAGAATTGTCGCATTTGGGGTGAGGAAAATCCTCGAGTCACTGTGCGGTGTGGTTTATGGGCTGGAGGAATCATTGGACCTTTTTTTATGAAAATGAGGCAGGTCAAGCGCAAACAGTCAATGGTGTTCGGTATCGTGAAATGATAACCAGTTTTTTCTTGCCTAGAATTGAAGAAATGAATGTGGAGGGCATGTGGTTCCAACAAGACGGCGCCACATGTCATACAGCCAGAGAAACAATTCAATTGCTGCATCAGTCATTTCCCGGTCGTGTTATTTCGCGTTTTGGAGATCAGAATTGGCCGCCTAGATCGTGCGATTTAACACCATTAGATTTTTTTCTTTGGGGTTTTTTGAAGTCGATGGTTTACGCGAATAAGCCTTAAAAAATAGACGTAAACGTACGTCTGAAAAATCCATTCTTAATTTTTTGAAATCTGAAACGTAGACAAAAGGGAGAAAAAAAGGACAAAAACTAAAAATGCTTGTAAAGCATGATCTCAATTAATGCATTAATGAATTTTTAATGCGGTACTGAACTTATTTTTGTTTCCTTTTTGAAATTACGAACACAACAAAAAAATTTAATAATGAATTGTATAAATAGGATCTTAGATCATATAATCATATTCTTTTTTATAAATTGTTTTATTTCAAAGAAACATGAACATTTTTATTATTAAATTACACAGTACGACCAAATCAAATTTAGAACGTTAAGGCGCTGATGAGAAGTTCTCACAAAGGAGATTCTACTTTAGTTATTGGATTTCAAATTAACAACATTGTATTTTTAATGAATTTCGTACATTTTTGGTTATTTTTTAACTTTACATGAAAATTAAAGCGCCATCTAGCGGAGTAAAAAAAATTGTTTTTTTAATAAAAAATCCAAATTTAATTCGCTTTTCAAAACTGGCTCAAGCATTAAAATTGGTTCACCTGTTCTGTTTTTATAGAACTTTTTATAATAGTATTACATAACAAGTGAACCTACACGGTCCTTCGAAGCTTAAAAATCGATTTTCACAAAATTCTGACGTGCTACAGCAAAATACCGAGACACGTATATCCTTATTTTAAGCCTTTTTTCATATTCTGTTAACATTTCTCATGTGCACCAACCACTGTCGTACTAAGTTATAGAGAATAAAAATTGAAAAACTCCACAGAGCCAGCAGGATGGAATACTAAGTATTTTCGGTTGACGCTACACAACCTCTTTAGTATCCACGCTCTCCCCTATTGGTTATTGCTTATTGATGATTGTTTATTTTATATTGAGTGTTTGGAAACAAATTAACAAACTCGAAAACAACACACAATTAGACTAACATCAACGAAATTTAACAATTTATATTTATCCTCCATGAAGCCGCTAATTTCAACTGTTTGTCCTAATCCATATTAAATCTACAACATAATTTATGCTTACAGTTAATGATTAGAAAATATTGAATTATATTTTGCACCGTATCCTTGTTCATGTTTCTTTGCAATAAAACAATTTGTAAAAAAGAATATGATAATAAAATCCTATTAATACTATTCATTTACAAAATAACAGATCAACAATACATACAAATTTCATTAAAAAAAATTTAATTTTATAAAATAATTTGATCTTTACGGGTTACTTACAAAAAAACAAAAATTACAACTGATTTAGGGAACATTTTCTTTTTAAATTCATTGTATATAAACAAACAATTTAAATAAAAATCAAAATTGGAATTTTGACAAAATTCAAATTTGCAATAATTTTGGCGAAAACACATAAACCACAAATTTCCATTTTTGTGGGCAAATTTTTATTAAATTTTAAACAAATGAAGATAATAAATGAATCTGAAAAAACGGAAAATTCAGTATATCATTTTGAACAAATGTATAAAAAAGTTATAATAAATATTTCTTTGAAAAATAAATGTAAGTTCCTCTATTTTTAACTGAACTGAAAACTTTTTTAATAAGCTACAAACTGTTAACTACATAATGTTCTGAGTGTATAATATTTACATTTAATTTTAATAAAAACATTTTTGTTGAAAAAAAAAATAATATACGGAAAAGTAATCATATATGATCATATACAATATGAGCATTCATATATGTTCATATATGAGCATGTGCGGCCATATACCCTCATATTACGGATCCGAGTGGCCATATATGACCATTTATGAATATTTCTGCCAGAGTTTATTTTAATTATTTAATGCCTTCGCTTTATTTTACTACATACCCAGCAAAAATGAAGCTGCCAAAGAAGCAATAAAAGCATCACTACTATGGCAAAGCCATCACTTCTTTTCTAATGGTTTCATCGATGAATTTAATATTAGTGTGTCATAGGATGGAAGTATTCAAATAGAGCTACTAGCATTACTCATACTTTACTATAAGGAAGCAATGACGATGCAATGATTAGATACTCTGACGCATGAGTGGAAAATGTTCATATACTTTGCAGTATTTAAGCTTTGATCAAAATTTAATTCATAAGAATGCAGAAAAATAAGATTAAAAAAGTGAAATTTATTCATTGATATACAAATTCTTTTTACTAAAACAAATAAATAATTATGCATTAGTGAAAAAGCATTTTTGAAACGTTTTTCAAAAATTTTAATGAATTTTTAGACAAATTTTAAAATATTTTTGGATAATTTAAAAAATGGTTGTACAATTTGGAAACATTTTTAGACAATTTTAAAATATTTTTGAATAATTTTAAATAATTTTTGCACAATTTTAAAACCTTTTTGGGTAATTTGAAATAAGTTTTACACAATTCTAAAATTATTTTGATAAATTCTGAATTAAAATTGGAAATGGTGTAGTGTTAAATAATAAACATAATGCAAAAATGCACAGATTACGTCGTTGTAAATATTTAAGGCTGAAAAAATGCAAATGACAGGCCAGCTAGTTTCAATTAAAGGTTAAAAAAATATGTTTTTCTTGATATTTCAAAACTTTTATAAAAATTGCAAAACTGCATAAATTCTAACCCTCATGAAATTTTAAATTAAAATATAAAAAATGATTTAATAAAAAAATTAAAAAAGTTTATCAGAACAATTTTTTCAATTTGAATAAATGCTTTAGATTAAAAAACAAGTAAGAGCGGCTAAATTCGGCTATGCCGAATCTTATATACCCTTCACCATGGTTGGGAAAATAGTGAAGTTTATATATGGACATATATGGAATGGACAAATTTATATACGGACATCTTTAAGTGGAAATTTTCCATTTAGTTTAGTGATAAAACTTGGACTCTAAAAGATTTATGGTTCCCGAAAATAGGTATTTTTTATTTGTTATTTTTTTTGGTCATAACTACTTTCAGCAAATATGTTCTACTAAAGATTTTCGATCTTTGGATATAAGATCCATGGGTCATAAAAAAGTTTATCAGAACTATTTTTTCAATTTGAATAAATGCTTTAGATTAAAAAACAAGTAAGAGCGGCTAAATTCGGCTATGCCGAATCTTATATACCCTTCACCATGGTTGGGAAAATAGTGAAGTTTATATATGGACATATATGGAATGGACAAATTTATATACGGACATCTTTAAGTGGAAATTTTCCATTTAGTTTAGTGATAAAACTTGGACTCTAAAAGATTTATGGTTCCCGAAAATAGGTATTTTTTATTTGTTATTTTTTTGGTCATAACTACTTTCAGCAAATATGTTCTACTAAAGATTTTCGATCTTTGAATATAAGATCCATGGGTCATATTACATTTTAGTTTTTATAAAAATTTTGATGTTATTAGCCCCTTTATGGAGTATTTAATTACGGTCTTACCGTTCTTAAGATATAAATTAATCTATTTTGTGCCACGCCCAATTCAAGGATCCCGCCCACATTTGGTCAGATGTTGTGTATTGATAACCAAGATGCTTGTACCTTATTTGGAAACTTTTCCTCTTTCCGTTCACCAATTATACAGAAAAGCTGACCAACATCGTTAAGACAACTGTGCTGGACGCATTTGTTTTGTTAAAAAAAAATAAAAAAATTACAAAAAGTCTTACGAAGATATAAAAAAGTGTTAAAAAAATATAAAAATAAAAAAATAAAAAAAGTTGAATAGACGGGGCTCGATCGCGCGACCAAAAGAAAAAAAGTATTTGTGACAGAGCGCTTAGACCACTGAGCTATTGAAGAACATAAGCAAACGTCGTTAATAGAAGTAAATAAAGAGTTTTCGTTTAAAACAGATTTGTTTGGGTTTTACTTAAATGACAAACCTTTGTATGGATTTGTTGTTTGTGGGTAAAAGGTGACGAGGCGAAAGACAAAAAGTTCAACAAATAAAATAAAAAACAACAACAATCACGATCATAATGCCAATCAGTGTTGTCATATTTTTTTCAAAAATTTTTTAGTTCTAAAAAAAGCTTTTTTTGACCAAAAAAATATTTTTGTACAAATCATTAAAAGAAATCACTAGAACTGCATGTGTTTTATTTCTACAAAAAAGTTTGATTTAGCTGGCAAACTTGTATTTGGGATTTTATTTCGCTTTTTTATTTTTAATTTATTTAGCTTAATTTTAAAAATATGAAGGAAAATAGTTTTTATTTTTTTTTTTTATAAATTATTATAAGTTATGACCTAAAATAATACAAATAAAACCGTTTGTATTTTGTTTGTATCAGAGGGTTTTTATACAAATTTTGATGTTTTAGCCTATTTATGGACTATTTAATTATTAATATAAAATTTTATATAAATAAATTATTAAATGTTAAAAAAACCAAAAATAAACAAAAAAAAAAGTCTTAAGAAAATAATAAAAAAAAAAATTACAAAAAAAAAGTGAATTGACCGGGATTCGAACCTCGAACCCGCGGCTTTAGAGAAAAAAAGGATTTGTGATATAGCGTCTAGACAACTAAGCTATTGAAGCTCACACAAAATCATCGTCAATAGAGGTACATATATAAAAGTCTTCGTTCATTAGAGATTTGTTTAGTTTTTATTTAAATGACAAATCTTTATATGTGTGTTGTTTGTGTATAAAAGGTGGAGATGAAAGAAAATAATTTTAACACATGGATGTGTTTGTTATGCTTAATATTCTACATACATATTAAACAAAGGGATTTTACCGAAAAAGTTAGAGGTAGTCCTGGTTTTTTGCTAATATCTCAGCCATTTATTAACCGATCTGTCTGATTTTTAATAGCAAACAGAAATGGATCACATGTAACAGAAATAAAAAACAATCAAGTCCTCATCATGTCTGAGTTCTTCGGAAAACCCATTTCAACACACAGACGGACAGACGGACATCGTTAAATCAACTTCGCTCTTCATAAAGACCCAGAATATATATACTTTATAGGGTCTAAGATCAATATTGTAGAAATTACAAACGGAATGACAAACTTATATATACCCTTCCACCTGTGGTGAAGGGTATAAATATACGATATACTATAACTTATGCTTTAGCAGTAATGAAGAGTGATTTTTTAAGATATGTATCGGGTGTATATCCAGATCACTGCATTTGAAATATGAACACATGAATTCTTTTGGAAGTGCCTTAGAATAACACCAAAAAACCATAAAAGAATGTCAACTGAAGTTTAGGAAGCAATGAAATAGTTATAGTCACAGAATGACTAGAATTTTTTTTGCTGGGTACCTATTAAAATTTAAAATACTTTTTCCAACAAAAAAAAGTCTGAATTTATCTGAGGTTTAAAGGGCAGATTCCAGTGTTTATGAACGTTTGAACATCTTTTAAACAAGTAATAATAATAACTAATAACTCCGGAATAAATGTTAGAAAAATAATTTATTTAAAGAAGCAAAAGATGAGTTTTTTATTAAGACAATCTCAATTGTAGTATGCTGTGGTATAATATTGATTATACAGTGTAGGTAATGTAGAAGCTAAAGTGTGGAGGGGGGGGGGGGTCCTCACAAACCAGTCGATGTATGTTACAATATTAACAAATTTCACTAATTAACATTTTCTTTACGATCGTCATTGTCGCTTCTTTGTCTATGCCAAACAAACATGTTCGTCGAATGATTTTATGATAAAAATTTCCATTTCAAAAACAAATAATTCCAATATTTTTGATTTATTTCACTTGCATCCCCTTCTCAAAAAACAAATTACCCATATCGACTCTTAACAGCGGATACTGGTTTCTGTTATCCAAATACGATGATGTTTTTCTCGGTGTTATCAACTCTTATCCCATGTATAAACGTTGTTTGTGGACAAGAAGCCGTTTTTACAATGGTCATAAACAGAAACAAAACATAAATTTATAGTGTTCTTACGTTTTATTAACAACCAGGTTAAGAAAATAAAATTACTAAAACAGCAGAAAAAGCACACACAAAAAAAAAACTGAGTCGATTAACCAATGTACTCTACTTAAGAAAACACAGCATAAACAAGTGGTCTACAAACATCCTGGTATAATAAAATACATGCATTTTTATTCCAATATATTACTTCAGAGCTATAAAATAATATAATCGTGTGTGAAATTTTGGCTGAAAAGTGAATATTTAATGGTTTAATGAAATCGAACCGCGTTTATCAAAGCCGCATAAATTTAATTGAATAAAATAACTGTGTTAAAATGATTTTTACTTATAAAGTGACCTAGTGTAGGTTGTTGGTGTGATTTCGTGCATCAAATACCAAATTTAAGAAATTTTAATACACTTTCAAAATCTGAAATAATTGGCAAATAAAAACTTAAAGACTTTACAGACTTTACAGACTTAAACAAATGTGATGAACACACGCGATTATTTTCGAATCCGCTTGTAGATCCATATTAACAAAAATTGTTGAAATTGTAATTTTTTTATAAACAAAGAATTTTTGAATTTATAGGAAAATTGATGTTAATCCTCTAATCCTCAAGGATGCAATCTTAAATAGTTTTTGGCTAAATAACAACTTTTTATTAAGGCAATCATATTATATTCATAGAAAATATAATTAGCTACATTTTATGCCGTCAAACTTTTCTTGTAAAGGGTGGTTAAATGTTAAGGACCGATGTTGATTTTTAATAAACACAAATTATTTAGGAAATTATTGTCATTTCTTGTTATTATAATAATATGGTATAGTTGAATTATGTATGGAACAAAATATCGGCCAAATGGCCGCCGCTACGTCGGCGGCACACCTCCATCCAAAGGTTCAAATTTTAGATGACGCTGAGGCATACTTGAGGTTCTATGCCGTTAATGTGCCGAATTATCTCATCCTTTAGCTCTTGAACTGTTGCTGGCTTATCGGCGTACACCTTTTCTTTCAAATAACCCCAAAGAAAGAAGTCTAACGGTGTAAAATCACATGATCTTGGCGGCCAATTGACATCGCCACCGCGTGCGATAACACGGCCATTGATTTTGTCGCGCAAAAGAGCCATTGTTTCGTTAGGTGTGTGGCAAGTGGCACCGTAATGTTGATACCACATATCGTCCAGGGCATATCCTCAATTCCTAGCCACAATAAGTTCGTTATCATCTCGCGATAGCGAACACCATTCACGGTAAATGCTTGGCCGACCTCATGACACACTATAACGAACAACAGCAATGTTTTTCGCAGAACGAACAGGGCGAGCATGCACAGGTGTTTTCACAGACCCGGTTTGCTGAAATTTGCCCACAATTCTCCCGATTGTGGACACATTTGGTCGATTATGTTGACCAAAAAAATCACGAAGTGCACGAAATGCATTTTAATTTAAACGCCCATTTCCATAATAAGTCTGAAATTGAGAAATGTCTAATGAAATGCAGAAAAATACTTGATGTTTAGGTGTGGTTCACATTTAACATTGGCCCTTAAAATTTAACCACCCTTTGCAAAAAAAAGCATTTTTAAGCGAGAAGGATGTAAAATCAATTTAAAAGTGAAAAAATTTCATCAAAAATATATTTTTATATTTAGTTCAGTCTATACTTTTTAAACGATTTATTATTTTTGCTGCAGAACTCACGAGACACACAGGTAACTCAAAAACTAGCTGACAGTTTTTTGAGTTAGGCAAATCTGATATAATCAGAGCTATTAATAAAAAAAATTATGGCGTTATTCTGTTAATATATGAAAAGTTGTCACATCGAAATATACAACTCTACCATATCTAGGATAGGGAGAGTCACATAATGATAAATTTTCCTAAAGGTATATACAAAAATTTACCTATATATAATTTTGATATTAGTAACTCAACCTGTGGTTACATATTTGAACGTGACATATTTTTACCTAGTTATAGAATAACCCCATTAAGTTAATTAAAATTCATTGATTTTTAGTGTCAATTTCGCAATTTTCAAAAGCGAAAATCGCCATAACTTTTTCAAACAACAGGATGTGCAGAATGCAAAATAAAAAACTAAACAGAAAGACTCAAACCTAAATCTGAAGCAAGAAAGCCATAAAATCCTTAATCCTTTTTCGATGCCCAAAATTGGTTTCACTTTGATAAAAACTATTTGTAAAAAATTCAAATTAAAACATATAAAAAATATTTTTTTTTTTAACCGAAAAAATACTTTTTCAATTAAAATGCCAAATAATATTACTGTGAATCACTTCAGCCTCAGAAGCAAGCTTCGGGCTCAGAAATTATTTCATAAGAATAAGGCTTTTTGGTTTACTGATTTTTCGGCATTTGAAACTTCAGATCTTGCTTCAGTCTTAGATTTAGGCTTTGAGGCTTTCTGATTGGCTTTTTATATTGCATTCTGCTTCAGGCCCAAATTTAAGCTTTCTGGCTTTGAGGCCTTCTGTTTTGGCTTTTTATTTTGCATTCTGCACACCCTTTTGTATAAAAAAGTGCTTGTCCATGTCCAGATTCCAAGTCCGGATTCCAAATATTATTACTTCTGTCACGAGTTTGAGAAAGATAATTACTTTGGGTTTCTTTGTAGAACATTGACTATATTTACTAGTAATTCCAGAGAGAAAAAGAAAGAAAAAATAAAACGGATTTATAACTCAAAAATTCTAAATCTATAAAAACTGGTATCATATTACAAACCACAGCGAAAATTAATTTATTTGGAGTGTGTAATGTATCCAATTGAGGTTGAACTTTAAAAATTGTTTATCTGTGTTATAGGAATTATTTTAAACAAAGAATTCATTCCTTGATACTACATATTACCAGTTTATATGCAGTAATTTTTTTCTTATTCAAAATTCTTCTTCATTTAAATGGCGGCGGCTTTATGAACCTTTAATGATGTTCATATAAGATGATTATGAATGCAAATGAGTCGCAAGACAAAATGGACCCTAAAATTGTAAAACTGTCCATTCAGATGAAAGGGATTTCATGTCGAACGTGAAATTAAGTGCAATCATTAGTTGATTGTTGTTGTTATTGCCGTCGTCGTCGACGTTACTCTGTTCTCATCGATTGTTGAGTTTGTTGGTCGATGGCGGTAAAGGTGATACTTGGGCCTGGTGGCGATGGTTATGTTGCTGGTACACTAGTCAGTGTGTGTGTGCATGCAAAGTGTGGCCATAGTTGTGCCTTTCGGAATCGTAGTTATATTATATTCATTTTTATTTTATTCTGTACATTTGTCTGTGTCGGCCTGAGATGAAAGACGTTTTTGGTTTTTAATTTTATTTTTTATTTGAAGAATACAACGACATCTTTAAATAAAAACGTAATCAATTTAAGATCTTTTTAGGACAATAAACATTGATATACATTTGAGATATTTGGAATTTTCATTATCTTTTTCTTTTTTGCAAGAATACATATACACACATAAAATTTAAATCATTATAAAAATATGTTAAGCAAGGTAAAAAGAGATAAACACAGGTGCATTAAGGAATAATTTGGTAATAAAACTGATTTTGGATTTTTATTAATAATGCAGGTATATCTGAGTTTTGAAAATTTTCCTTTTCCTTCAGAGCGTGGAAATTGACTTGTTGCGTATACTAACTTAATCGCTTTTCGGTCAGTCATCGATCAGTCACGAAGAGTTTGAAGCAATTCGTGAAACTCAGATAGATAGAAATGTGTTGTAAACAGGATTTTCGTATAAATTAATATAATGTTCTTTCTCGCCAACCTTCTTATTCTGGATTTATTTAATACCAAATTTAACTGCCGTTGGGTTAAGCATTTCGGATTTCTTAATAGAAGTACAAATGCTACACACAGAAAAAATATTGATATTTATTTGCCAAGATGCTTATCACAGAAGTAAGACTAGTCCTAGCTTCAGTTTTAACAACTCGTGAACAATCGATTGATATTTATTTGCCAAGATGTTTATCACAGAAGTAAGACCTTATAACTACCGAAGTGCTTAGACATCTGACATATAATATTATAATAAAACTTACACAGATTATTAATGCATCATTTAGATTACTATACGTACCATCATTCTGGAAAGTAGCTGAAGTAATAAGGATACCAAAGCCTGGAAAACCTTTAACCGATGTTAAGTCATACAGACTAATATCGCTTTTGCCTATACTGTCAAAATTATACGAAAAGATATTGAAAGATCGCATTAAACCAATTATAGAACACAAAAACATAGTTCCTAAACATCAATTTGGCTTTAGGAACGCACATTCGACTATTGCTCAAGTTCAGCGTATAACTAATGTAATCGAAAATGCTCTAGAGGAAAAAAAGGTTTGTTCCGCAGTGCTATTAGATGTTTCGCAGGCTTTCGACAAAGTCTGTTATACGGGTCTCCAAGCAAAACTCACAACACAACTGCCCAAGGCTTATTGCAAGTTATTAAAATCATATCTGGAAAACAGATTATTCCGCATAAAATACGAAGATGAATATTCAAAACTAAAAGAAATAAAAGCAGGAGTTCCACAGGGGAGTATATTGGGTCTTCTTTTATATCTATTATACACCAGTGATATACCAGAATTTCCTGAAACGACTATGGCTACGTTTGCTGATGACACAGCTATTCTATCAATTGGAAGAACTGAGAATGAAGCAAAACAAAAATTACAACAAGCGTAAATTCGGTCTTAGATTTGACCAAAATATGGCGCATTAATTTAAACAGTTCCAAATCAACTCATGTTGACTTTACAAACAAATCTTTGCTATGTACTCCTATATATATAGACAATAGACAGGTGCCCTACGCAAACACAGCTAAATACCTTGGTATGACACTTGATGCGAAATTACGCTGGAATGAGCACCTTAAAATTAAAAATGTAGAGCTGCAACTGAAGTGGAAAAAGCTAAACTGGTTGATAGGAAGAAAATCAAATCTTTCAATTGAAAATAAACTAATGTTATATAATCAAATGTTAAGACCAATATAGACATATGGTGCACAATTGTGGGGATGCACAAGCAAGAAAAGTATAAACATAATACAACGTTTTCAAAATAAAGTACTTAGAAGTATCGTCAACGCACCATGGTATATCCGAAATGCAGATCTTCATCGTGATCTTGGAGTGAATACCGTAATGCAAGAAATTGCCAATATTGCAAACAAACACAACAAGCGATTGAGAGGCCATGTTAATACGGAAGCATCATCCCTTGGTGATCCCATTGGTGTGGAGCGCAGACTCAGAAGATGGAAGCCATCCGACCTAATTGTAAATTCTAATGTCGTGTAACAACTTCATATATTTAATATACTTAAAATATAAATTCTTTTGTTTTTAATAATATATATTGTACTAAATTGCCTGTTAGTTATTATAACTAGTTGCAGTAAATAAATAATAAAAAAAAAAAAAAACAACAGAAAAAATATTGTTTGGAATTCCAAAGTTGCATCGTATGTTTTCTTTTTTTATATTTACAAATTTATCGCGAAGTCCTTTTTTGCTACTTTTTAGAAAACTCGACAACCCTATGTTAAGGCGTAGGCATTATGTGTATTAAACTCACTCATTCCGAATATGTTAAACCAAAAAAAATGAGACAGAACTTGGAAAATTGGACTGGCGGGAAGAGCCACTGCGAAGCCAGCCCTTGCGACATCTACCTCTTATAAATCTGATTGTTCTCCTCTCTAAAACAAATGTTGATCAGCACAATTTTGTTAGCAAAATAATACTTAAGAAATTAGATCGAAGTTTCTGCTAAAAACACAATTAAATAAAAAGATTACTGAAAACTTGTGCAATAGTATACTTGATATAAAATATAACAAATCCTACTATTTTATCCAGCAAAATAAGAGCTGCGGAAGAAGTAGTAAAAACACTACATCTGCTGAATCCGAAGTTGTGCAAACTTTGGTGAATCATAAATGGTTTTAATATAAGCGTGTCATTGGTAGGAAGTGCCTAGAAAAAATTAAGCTACTGAAGAAGCAATAAAAGCATCACTACTATGGCAAAGGCATCACTCCTTTTCTGATGGTTTCATCGATGAATTTAACATTGTCGTGTCATAGGATGGAAGTATTCAAATATAGCTACTACCATTACTCATACTTTAAGTAAACAATGATTAGATATTCTGATGCATGAGTAAAAAATGTTCATATAGAGGGTGGTCAAATTTTAAGGGCCGATGTTGATTTTGAATAAAACACAAATTATTTAGGAAATTATTGTCATTTCTTTTTATTATGATAATATGGTATGGTTCAATTATGTATGGAACACCTTTTCATTCAAATAACCCCAAAGAAAGAAGTCTAACGGTGTCAAATCACATGATCTTGACGGCCAATTGACATCGCCACCACGTGAGATAATACGGACATTGAATTTGTCGCACAAAAGAGACATTGTTTCGTTAGCTGTGTGGCAAGTGGTAACGTCCTGTTGAAACCACATATCTTTCAGGGTCATATCCCGTTATCATCTCGCGATAGCGAACACCATTCACGGTTAATGCTTGGCCGACATCATGACACACTATCTCGAAAAACAGCAATGTTTTCCGCAGAACGAACTGGGCGAGCATGCACAGGTGTTTTCACAGACCCGGTTTGCTGAAATTTGCCCACGATTCTCCGTATTGTGGACACATTTGGTCGATTATGCTGACCATAAAAAGTCACGAAGTGCACGAAATGCATTTTGATTTGAACGCTCATTTTCATAATAAGCCTGAATTACTTTAACGCGTTAGTCTGAAATTGAGAAATGTCAAATGAAATGCAGAAAAAACTTCACGTTTCATACACTAAAAAGAGTTTGTAAGTTGAAATAACTGAAAATATCATTTAAAAGAAATGATATTTCATTTAAAAACCGGTCTACTGAATTTTCATTTAAATTAAATGCCATTTGTTATTTATTTTTAAATGTTGATTAATCAACTGACACATCCGTAAGAAACAAATGATATAATCAGTTAACATAAATGTCAACATTTTCCTTAAAAAATAAATGTTTTTTTCATTTATTTTAAATTATTTCCGTTTTTTGTATTTTTTGTTTTTTTTATATACTCGTACAATACAAAATGTATGTATGCATATGAAGTCATTAACACTTTTTTATGAATGTGTTTGTATATGTATGTGTGTTTATGAAGTTCTTGTAATTTGTATTAAAAAAATTTTGTATATATACAACCAATTTAAATAAAAAAAAAACAAATTGAAATTTTTTAAATATTTTTTTTTGAAACAGACAGCAAACAAAATTTAAATTTGTAATAACTGTTACGGACACAAATAACCCACAAGTTTCTGTTTTGTGGGTAATTTTTTATTAAATTTCAAACAAATGAAAAAAATAAATGAAACTGAAAAAAATCGGTAAATGATAGTAAATTATTTCGAATAAATGTATAAAAAAGTTAATATATATATTTCTTTGAAAAATAAATGTATTTTCCTTTATTTTTAAATGGAACGAAAAACTTTTTTATTAAACTACAAACAGTTAACTACATAATAATCTGAGTGTATTAAATTAAATTAATCGAAAATACAATCAAAAAGAGAACTACTGATTTGTCATTATATTCAGCCCATTTTGTTGTATATTTTCAATCACTGTTTAATAAACGACAAAAGTAGTATTGCAGTCGAAAGCCGTTTAAAATAACCATAAATTTTTAACTGACAAAAAAGTAGAAAAAAACGATTTTTGTGGTTTGATTTTTAATTTGAAAATTTTTTTATTTGTATGTAATTTTACAAAACAACACTCACAGATGAATATATTTTGATTTTCTATGTGTATATATATGTATATTTGAAGAATTTCTTCTAATTTTTATTGAAATAATTTTGTATATATACCAACTACTTTGGTAAAAAAAACAAAAAAGAATTATATGAATTTCAATTTTTAGAAACAGAAAACATAAAATTTTACATTTAACAGAAAATATCAACTCCTACTAAATGTCTGTAAATTTTTATAGTTTGTTTTTTGAATGACTGATTCAAATAGTTAAAAAATATATTTCTATGAATTTCAATTGATTCTTCATTTTAAAACAAACTTTACGTATTACTTCTTAACAGTCGGAAAAGGAAAATATATTGTGACTGTATATAAAATAACATCTTTCAAATCGTTAAATTTTCCACTACCAACATCTTTCGATGTTCTGTAAAAAGATTCGTAAAGAACAACATCCATTTTATTTTGCTGGGTATCTTACTAACTTACTTTTCTGAGAATTGTTTAGATATCATTAATGACTTTTTTCGACATATTTTTATTTGTTGATTACGTCTCATTAAAAGGAAAATTTCCTCATATATTGCAATTCATTGATACAATAAAAATACGAGTATTTTGAGTAATATTTCTATCTAATTGTTACGGAAGTTCCATTCATCAATTTCCATTTACTCATAGAAAGATAAATTCCCATATGCCAGCCCTGAAATCGAAAACAATTGCCTTCAATGACAACACTTCACCACGACTAGTGTTGCATTGTCGTTCTTCTGTTTCTAGTATGCAGCTTAAGAACGGTGCTGCCACATTCTATTTATTTTTCCCCGCACATAAAAATACGACCGCCATGTGACATGGCAGTTTAGTTGATAACAAAATACTGAAAAAGCATTGGCGATTAACTGAATTGTGTATTCCATTAACCCTCGAAGTGGCACATGGTTCTGGCCAGACATATTTAATTTTCATGCTTCAATTTAGCATACTTCTATTTTAGGTACATGGCTGTAATTTCAGGTAATCTCCCAAAATATTGTTGGCTTTCGATGTATAAATTAATAATTGAAAAAAGTCCTTGGAACAGGACAAAAAAGCCAAATAAAAAATCTTCACCTTACTTTTGGTACTTGGTGTCTGGCCAGACCCCTATGCATTTTGTATAAACGCATAGGCAAAGCACATGGTACGAGTTGGAAATTTGTATTTACCTTATTCTTTTATGCTTCTTTCTTTCTTCTGATTTTGTTTGTGAGTTAGTTATTTATTGAACGTTGAACAGTGAAGAAGTAATCTAGTTTATGTGCGGTAATTTTGAACTTGTGAATAATTTTACGCAGGTAGATTTGTTGCGTTGTTAGTATATTATGGCTGATGAATTGGAATTTATTTATAATACACGCTTGCGTAGCGCTAATTTGCAACCCCAATTGTCAGAGGCATTAGTGCGTGATTTTCAAAGTCAGGTAGAAGCTGATGAAAATTATGATGTTTTTGAAAACGATGGTGACGACACTGCTGATTATGTGCCAGAAGATGATGCATCAGACATAGAAAATGATTTGGAAATTGAACCTAACGAACTTTATGATAGTGATGAAGACGTAGATGAAGAAGAAGAAAGTGGAAATGATGCTGAAGCAGCAAATGAGGTCGACTCAGGCTGTTTTTATGGTAAAGACGGTACTAAATAGAACGAAACTGAACATCCTGCATCTCGTTTGCGCCAGCATAATATCATGCGTTTTCGATCTGGAACAAAAACAAGGCTCACCAATTCAGTTGAGGTATTCAAGCTATTTTTCTCAACCAATATTACGTTCGTCATCATTAGTGAAACAAATCGGCATGGGCGAGAATCAATTAGAAAATGGAATGAAGAACATCCAGAGTCTACCCAAAGAAAATGGATTGATTTGACAAACTCTGAGCTAGATGCATTCATTGGGATTTTGTTGGCTTCTGGTCTCAGCCATAATAATATGCAAGACTCCAGTATATTGTGGCGTTCTGATTCGCTGCCCATATTCCGTGCGGCTATGTCGCACAAACGATTCATTACTCTGTCCAGATATATTCGTTTCGATAATAGTCGTACGCGGGCATTCCGACAGCAAACAGATAAAGCAGCTCCTATCCGGGACCTTTGGAATTTTCTCAATGAAAATCTGCAAAATTATTATGAACCTTATGAAAATATCACCATCGATGAGCAGTTGTTTTCGTATCGTGGGCGCACAAAGTTCACCCAATATATCCCATCAAAACCTGCAAGGTATGGGATCAAAGTTTGGTGGGCATGCGATGCTAAGACTAAATTTCCATTGAAAGGAAAACTATACACTGGAAAGGAAGGAAACAATCGGGAGATAAATTAAGGTGAAAACGTTCTAATGTATTTCGCAAATTGTTACGCAAACAGCGGCAGAACAATTATTTCTAATAATTTTTTCATCTCATTGAACGGCGCTAAACGACTGGCTGCTATGGGACTGGCATTTGTTGGCACCATTCGAGCAAACAAAAGATGTCTTCCTAAGGAAGTTATGAAGAGCACCAGACGACCAATTCTTTCAAGTGTGTTTGGTTTTCATGAAAATCTTGTTGCACTTTGCAGCTACGTGCCCAAAAAAAATAAGGCAGTCAATTTAATTTCAACCGTGCATTACACGAAATATGTTGAAGGCGTAGCCATGAAACCGGAAGCAATTTTATTTTTTAATTCTACTAAAGCCGGAGTCGATACGATGGATCAAATGCTAACTCATTACACAACAAAACGGTCAACCAGACGCTGGGCATACGCGTTTTTCTGCAACATTTTATGTAAGCTAAATGATGAAAATACAAGAAAAGAAAGAAGACGCATATTTTTATATAAACTTGCAAAGCAATTGGTACTGGCCAACGTTGAAAATCGCATCAATAATCCGCACATTGTGGCTCAACCAACAACTCGTATAGCATTTGAAGCGTACTTTGGGAGACCTCTCAATATAGCAAACCGTAATGTGGCTTCACGCAGTGGTCCAGACACACTAGCTGCCAAAAAAGATTGCAGAATTTGCCTGCAGCAAGGTGACAAAATACGCTGTAAGACACGCTTTTTTTGCTGCAAATGCAACAATCCTGTTTGTCAGCAACATTCAAAAGTAGATTATTTATGTTTTTGTTGCCTTCCGCAAAATTCTGAATAAAAAAATCAATGTATTCTTCATAATAATTTTCTATTTTGTCATAAACATTTATTACTTTACCCATAATAAAGAGAAATATATATAAAACAAAAAAATTGTTGCCCTTTTCATTCCAAAGAATTTTTCAGGTCTATTTTTTCTTCCTCAGGTAGCTAATAACATAGTAAAAAGAAATAGAAACACAAAATATAACAAATATTTTCCTATCTTAGTAAAAAATTTAACTGCAAACAGCCCTTATTTCCATACAAATGCATGTAAATGTATAGGGGTCTGGCCAGACACCATGTGCCAGAACTAAGGGCTTAAAATATGTGCCTGACGAAGGGTTAAAGTGTAACTTATAAGAATTGCAATAAAGTCTCCTGTGCAATTGTTTTAAGTTTGTGTAAATAAATACTTACTATAGAAAATTTCAACCGTGTTTATTTTTTGCAATATAAAGATAACTAGATTTATTTAAAGTAAATAAATCGATGATTTTATAAGGTAAAATCATAACAATATATTGTTTATGTATAAAAAAAAATCAGGTTTTATCATTTGCGAAATTTAGGATAATCTAGCTAATCTTATCCATGACAAAGAATTTTTGACATAAATAGCAGGAGTGGACAAAATTTGATTGCAACAAAAAACATTTTTTTTTTAATTTTAAAAAACCAAAAAAAGTCATAACAATGTAAAAATAGTTTCTATGTTCTTTCATTATTACAGAATGCAACAATTTTAATTAACATAGACAAGACTTACAACGGAGGAGGCCTACGCAAAAGACAACAATACAGACTTTAAGGCAGACATTTTAAATACAAATATATTACAGAAGAAGAGGATGTTTGTTATTGTTGTCGATGTAAGTATGTGTGTATTCTTAATTGTTCTAAAGGGCTTAGCTACTTGTTCAACAACTTTGTACAACTAATGTAAAGTAAGTTAGTTACAACAAGAAAAAGTTAGTAATTAAAGGCGGAAATAAATAACAATAATACATAAATATGTTTGTTCACAGGACAAACAAAAAAAATATGCAAAACCATCTACAAAAACCAAAAACTTTTTAAATAAATACATTGGTTTTGTTTAAAAAAAAAAACAATAAACATCTTGAAAGTGGAGATAAGAGACATTTTTTCAAACAGGAGTAAAACCAAAAACTTGAATCAAGATAAGCGCCGTTCCTGAAAAGTTAATGCCGAAACATGTATGTAAGAGTATGTTTTTAAAAAACAAAAAAAAATCAGTTTCTTATTGGTGGTTTAAAGATTCATTTTATGTCTTCGAAGAAAAACGTACCAAAAGGAAGATGCCACACATCATGAAATGTAGTTTAAAGTTATAAGAAGATGGTCTTGAGTTCAATTTATATATATATACATTTCCTTATTTAAAAGAAAAAAAAAACAAAAATCAATGATCCCTATGTAGTTGTTGTTGCTGTGTTAACAGGAGTTAAACGGGGAGTTGACTTCCTGTGGCATTTACTTGCATTTCGAAAACAATACAGTCAGTCACTTGTACAAACATACATGCAACATATTGCAGTATATTGCATACAAAGCGCCATGTTGTTATAGATGAATTCAAGTTAATATTATGAGGTACTTACTGAATTCTTGTTTGATTTAGGGAAAATATATGCGATGTGTACAAGAAAAAAAAAGTCCAACATATTCTGTGGAAAAGTAGAAGACCACAAAAACTAAATTGTTTGGAAGAGAACAAAAAGTGGTGATCATTTTATATTTATAAGTAAACGTTTAAGGGATAATTTTAGAGCGATGGTTAAGATAAAGTTTAACTAAATATATCCGAGTTAATTAAGGAATTTGCTAATAATTGAAACACAAAGAATTAGATTCAGAATATCACATGAACTGAGACTTATACAATCTTTTAGGCAACTCGAAATGTCCTGACCAGTTTAGTAGAAGTTCCCAAACATCAGGCGCAATCATTGTGGCCTTTCCAAAATATCCCACTCACTTACTTCACTCACAAAAAAAATCAGCAGACCTCCCCTGCCGATGAGTGCAGTTTTGTGAAATGAACCTCTTCATTTACCACTATGTTTCAGAGGCAAGCTAATTCAGATTTGCACAAGTTGCTTAGTCTCATTTCAGACAGAGAAACTATTGTTCGGCAATTTTTGTCAATTCTCTTTTAAAGTTGCCTTTGTTTTTACACAGCGATTTCGTCTATATTTGGTTTAAAATTAATGGAAAAACAAGTTGAATTGTCGAGAACAAGGGACTCCGTACCAATTACCTTTTTCTTTCCCCTCTCTCCCACCAACTCAAGAGTTGTGCAACAAAAGTTGCTCTGTGTGAAGTGGGACTTAGGTTTTTCCGGTATACAATTTTAGGTATGGGTACGTTCGTAAATGCAGTAGTTGCGCATCACTACAGCATAATAAAAGTAAAACGTTCAAAAAAAGCATCACTTGACAGCACTGATTTACGTCAAACGTTTTTTTATGCAAACAATTGACAGTGCTGCCGCAAATTTTTGCAACTATGGCATTATTAAAGTTTCTGATGCAATATTGCGAAATCAGTCTTTATTTTCATTTTAATTGATTTTTAGTAATCAAAAGTCGTTTCATCTTTCTATAAATTCTTTTTTTTTATTATAAGTTAACAAAAAGTTTTCTTTTTACCATCAAGATTTTCAATAATATTTGTTAATTTTATTTTTTTGCAAAACGTTCGAAAAAGTAAACTGTGCAGTTGTTGAGCAGTAGCAAAGCATATGCAACGGATGATCACGCATCAGCAACATAAATTGGCATAACTGCCGCTGTGATGCGCAAGTTTTCTGCATTTGCGAACGTACCCTATATCGAAAGGGGATTTTGGTAATTTAAAGGGTTTATAGTGAGCTCTCTTTGCCAGGCCGCGGGCATGTTGTATTTAATGTCAGTACGAACATTTCCACTGCCGTGACCATTTTTACTTTTGGTGCCTTCAGAAGACCATACCCTTGCTACGTGTGGTGATACCATCAGCTGGTTGGTTCATTTTCTGCTATAAGAATTTTAATAGTGTGGTTGACATACTATCCAGTGGTCTTGAAATTGGTTTACAATTTGCATATTTTCCATATTTATCTTAGGAGTTACTTGCTCAACATTACTTCACCAAATTAGGGCAGGATAAATAATCATTTGCTATATTATGGTTTTATGTATTTGGTTTCAATACCCATAGTTTAACAAAAACCCTAACGTTTTACCAAATAACTCTCTGGAAGAGACAAGTTTGCAAAAAATGCAAAGAATAATTTGCAATTATTTACTTTTAAGACAACACCTTGAACTTCATCTCGGAAAGAAAATAAAACTGAAGCAGTAAGAACCCGTGTTTAGAAGTTCTTGCAAGACAATCTGATTAAACGATGTTCTATAAAAAACGCGTTGAACTGTCATGACAATATTATAATTAAATACAAAACTTAATCAAACACAATGAAACTGTTCCTTGTATAAATCCAGTCTGCATATAGAAATCCCTCTTACAATTGCATTGTAGAGGTATGTCGTTATTGCTCCTTGATTGTCATTGTGCGATTGTTATCGCTGTTTAAATTGCACACGTCAACAACAAACTGTCAAGCAACATTATGTTTCGAAAAACGTATAAAAATGACAAACCACAAATAAATAAAAAATCCTCAACAGAAGAAAAAGAGCTAAAAACTGTTAAACATTTGCTTTCGATTCAATGGAAAAAGGGAACATTCTTTCACCTTTATAATATCCTGCCATCTCTCCCGCAATGCTGCCCCTTCTCAGGCCGCCCTAAACCTTAAACTCAAATAAAACAATGGCATCTTTTTTTTGTTTTTGGATTGTATTAAGAGTTGCATTATTTTTCAAAATTCGTTGTTATGTATTTATTCCACTTTGTGTTGTTGTTAATATCCCAATATCTTCTTCTACAGCTACTGATGCTGGGATAGTGTTGTTGTTGTTGTTGGCTGCATTCATCCATGCATTTGCAATATAGAGGGCGCCATCATTGTTTAGTTTTGTTATTTGATTATCATTGTATATTTCAGTTAGTAAGTACGAATACAATGATTCTCTGGCAATAGTGGTTTTTAAAACAATAGAGTGCAACACCACTCCAACTGACTCCAACTAAATACATATGGACGTGCTATATACGTTGTATGTGCTCCTGTGTTGTGTTGCCTCACATGTTGTCAATCATTTGCAGCGCCATTGTTTCTTTCAGTTGATGACACGATGGCGCGACGTTTTTTGCGGCATTTTCGTTGTTGTTTTATCTGTATTGTTATTGCTACTGTTTTACTCCTTGTGAATAAAATATTTATATTTTTGCAGCT
Organism: Eustalomyia histrio; assembly: GCA_949748255.1. Classification (NCBI taxonomy): domain Eukaryota; kingdom Metazoa; phylum Arthropoda; class Insecta; order Diptera; family Anthomyiidae; genus Eustalomyia; species Eustalomyia histrio. The sequence goes on along the minus strand of OX456524.1, from coordinate 70,789,003 downwards.
TTAGATTTTTTTTTTTGTTGTTGCTGTTGTTCTTGTGGTGGCGCTGATTTTTCAAAGTATCGGCCATTATTAAATTAAAGTTCGTGTTGCATTTTTAACATGTTTTCTTTAGAGTTTGATCTTAAGTTAATCTTTGTTTCAAAAGAATTTTAATATGTATGCAATTTTCTCTCAAAAAAAAATCTTTATTCTTTTTAAGTTTATCAACGAAAATGAATGCGAATGTAATTTAATGGATATATTATGCAGTTCAAATTGTAATGGTCGGGCAAATTATTTCAATTGACATTCTAATTCAAAGTGCTTCTTCGAGGTTTTATAGTTTACACTTGAGGTATTAGTTATGGGTGCTTGAGTGTCAGTTTTTTCGACTTTCAATTTTTGTGTAAAATCAGTAAAATTTTTGTAGCATTAAGGCTAAAATTTACATGATAAAAATTTCAGCCAAACTAAAAAATTCACAGTGGGGGAAAGTACCAATCTGTTACCCAAAAAATAATAACGTCTAAGATATTGTCCCGATAAAGGAGTACTTTAAAAAGCATGGCTGTACATAGAGCACTGGAATTAATATCTACAGACATAGAATGCCAGCAACCAATCTAAAGCGAGAGCTTTGTTTACACTCACCAAAAAAAGTCTGTAATGGCAACTGAAAATTTTGTTATTACGGGAAATTTTGCTAATTCAAGGCCAGCGGTATTTTTTTGTAATCTTAGCAAAATGTTTCTGCTGACGTGCAGTAAATAAAATTAGTAGAAATAATTAGTAGCTGCTACTAAATTTTAGTAAACATTTTGTAAAGTGGAATTTAAAATCAGCAAAAAAATTTATGAAATAATATTAAATTAGTATACAAATTAAGTAAGCCCTACTTAATCTTAATTAATTACGTATATGTATGAAAATGTATTTTTAGTTTGATTCGAGATCATAGGAAAAGTTTTTTCAAATGAAAAATTTTTCCTTATTTTTTAATTTAAGTAAACATGGAGAATACCCAGAAAAAGTTATTAGACACCAGCCGAATGGAATGCATTTTCTGGTCAGCTACGACTTTCATCAACATTCTTTGTGCCGAAATACCAACTGTAAATATCTCTATTTAACTCACAAATCAACGGAAAAAGCTATTTTATGCTAATATACAGTTGATTTTTATTATTGAGTACAGATGAAATTTACTAACTATTTTTTTTTTGTGTTATTTATATTCTCCTTTGTTTATCGTATGTCCAAATTAGCTATTAGCTAATACTAAAGACATGTGTTTTTTTTAAATTGTTTTTACATATGTTTAAACAATTCTTTTAACCGTGCCAAGTTATATTTTAATATTAAAGTTTATATTTTATAGTTGATCTTTTTAATACTTATATGTATGAAAATGTATTTTTAGTTAAAAGAATTGTTTAAACATATGTAAAAACAATTTAAAAAAAAACACATGTCTTCAGTATTAGCTAATGGCTAATTTGGACATACGGTAAACAAAGGAGAATATAAATAACACAAAAAAAAAAAAATAGTTAGTAAATTTCATCTGTACTCAATAATAAAAATCAACTGTATGTTAGCATAAAATAGCTTTTTCCCTGGATTTGTGAGTTAAATAGAGATATTTACAATTGGTATTGCGGCACAAAGAATGTTGATGAAAGTCGTAGAAATGCATTCCATTCGGCTGGTGTCTAATAACTTTTTCTGTGTATTCTCCATGTTTACTAAAAATTAAAAAATAAGGAAAAATTTTTCATTTGAAAAAACTTCCTATGATCTCGAATCAAACTAAAAATACATTTTCATACATATAAGTATTAAAAAGATCAACTATAAAATATAAACCTTAATTAATTACTTTAAGCTGCAATTTGAAATAGCAACAAATTTTGCTAAATATTTGTAAAACGGAAATAGCAGGAAAGTTAATTACCGCTACTAAAAATTGGTGAAATAATCAAATTAAGAAAAATTAATGAATTGTAAAATATGGCAAAATTTTTATTTAAAAAAAATTATTAAAATGCAGAAATTAACTTATGGGTCTATTATCGATGGCAACCGAACTTTAGTTGCGTTGTCAACTGGCAACTCAACTGAAATTATAATTGATATTATATAAGGCAACTTTCCCCAGTTGCCAAAAAGTTATCGATAATGTAATTTTGACAGATTAGCAACTGAAATAAATGTAAACAAATAAAAATATTGACAAAGAAAAAAAGTTAAAAGTGAATTCATTAAAAAAAAACAAATTATAAAAAGAAATTGTGTAAACAATTATTTTAAATATGGCAGTTCAGTGGAACTGTTTTTTGATGACGATGAAAAGGCTTAAAACGCGTCATCTATTAGACGGAACTTGAGGGACAACTTCAATCCATTAGAATTACCGTCTGTACTGTGAGTATATCTTGATGTTTAAAATAATTTTCAATAAAAAGTTGCTTCTTATAGTTTCAAAGCTTATTTTCGTATTCCAAAAGACGCAGTGGTATATTTAGTGGAAGCCGTAAACAAAGTCGTCGTTCAACGGCAATACCTCCTCTATTAAAAGTTTGCGCAGCTTTAAGATTTTTTGCTGAAGGAAGTTTCCAAAAATCTCACGGCAATGACTTCAATCCTAGGAATGGTTCAACCAACGTTGTCGGTGGTATTAAAAGAAGTCGTACAATTAATAGAACAAAAGCTTGTGTATAATTTCAAAAATGTCGGAAGAAGAAAAAACAAAAAATTAAAACCTTTTTTATTCGAAAACGAAGTTTCCAGGGATTGTTGGATGTATAGATGGAACACACGTACATATAATGGGACCGAAGAAAGACATTCATCCCTTATATACAAACAGGAAAGGATATTTTAGTTTGAATGTTTTGCTGGTAAGTTATTTAACAATTTTTCTTTCTTTTGATCAAGATGATTTCTTTGTAGTTGTGCGATTACGAAATGAAAATAAGGTATGTTGATGCTAGGCATCCTGTATCTACCCATGATGCCTTCATATGGAACAAGAGCCCATTAAAGCAAGAGGTTGCTGCAGATTTTTAAATATTTATAACAATAAATAAATATACTTACATTTTAATGTTCCCGCCTTTTTTCTTTTGCTTTAAAAACCTACAGCAACCAAAACTTTGTGGTTGCCAATACTGATTGTATTTGGCAACTGAAATTGACAGCTATCAGTTGCCAGTTGCTTTACGTAATATCATTTTGGCAACTGGCAACGCCACTAAGGTTTGGTTGCCATCGATAATCGACTTATTAATTATTTTTAGATGCACTTCTTATTTATTTTGAAATTGCTTTGCAAATTTTTAGTTCTTTTTATCGAGCAACATTTTTTTAGTTTATTTATTTCTTTTTAAATATTTGAAACAAAATAAAAAAAAAATTCAAAGGCTTAAAAAATAGTAAAAACATTAACGAATTTATCATTTTGTTTTAATTTGCTAATTTTTCTTTTGAAAAATATTTTTACTAAATATTTTTTAGATTTTAAGGTCAAATTTTAATTTTTTTAAGGGCTGATTTTTAAAATTTAAAAGGTTTTTAGTGCTATATCAAGTGGATGTCCTATTCTTGGACATGAGTCCAAAAATTGTAAAGTGGGATTGAAAACATTTTACAAAGTTGTCTACTAACTTTTTTTCTGAGTGAAGTTTGGATTCCGACCCACCAGTAAGAGAATGGGTCAACAAAGTGCTAAGTTGGGCAATTTTAACAGAAAAATTGGCACTATTAAAGGCTGCTTTCAGGAGGTGTTCTATCCCCTCTGCTGTGATCAATTCTTTACCGAGAGAAAATATTGGTTGGAATACAATAAAAACCATTAAATATTATTAGTAATCACCTTTTTTATTTGCGATTACCTATTATCCACAAATAAAGCAAAAGTATTGGTTTGTAAATCAAAACTAAGAAAAAGCAACTAATAAATAATACTATTATCCAGCGATTGGTATTGCCAATCAACTTCAAAAATAAAAAATAAAATTCGGTCCGTAACTGCGTATAGTAGAAGTAACAATTTATTTATTGATGGTACTAAAATATTAGTACGATCTATCAAATTTACTAAAAAATGTTCGATATTTCAAAATGGTAACTACAAATACGGTTATACTGATTAAACCAACCGAATTGTGGATTGTATTGATTATAGACGCCACTAAAGATTGTTAGATTTGTTTTCCTTACATATTATTTAAATTTAAAATTATTAGGTACAACCAAAGCAAGAGGTCAAATATCTAGGTATCACCTTGGATACAATACTCTCCTTGACATCTTACTTAGATTCGATAAAAAGAAAAGGTCATTATGAGCTATTAAACAACTCCTGGAAAAATCTTGGAGCTAAAGCCCTAAAATGTCATGGTGATGGGAGAATACAATACAAAGGACAACCTTACTGAAATTATCCCAATTTCAGAGGCCAGCTTACCTTAATATAACCAGAGCAATGAGGATAACTCCAACAATTGGAATGTATGTAATCCTAAACGTAAACCGTTGCACTTAAGAATCCTATACAAAGCCATTTCTATTAAGAATTTGATTTTTCGTAGTGATCAAATAGACCCCGTAATGGAACTCACGAAAAACAATAATGATTACATACCGACAAGAGCAGAATGGGTATTAAACCCAACTTGGCTAAGTGAGGATGCCCAGAAGTACTAATCTGAGTGTGTGCAACTAGGTGCAAACTCCATATTTCCGTAAGCAAAGAATCCAGAATATTTACTGCTGAGCTACATGCAATCAACACACCCACATCAATTCTGTTACAAAAATATCTTACACGAACTAAAATCAACTTAATGTCTGACAGTACTCAAGACACTAAATATGCAAATGTGTCAACACAAATCGGAATTAAAGGGTTTTCCAATAAGGACGGGTATATGTTATAACTGAGTCCGCTGTGCGGCACATAGTGTCATCCTGCTGCATTCACATGTCATCTAAGTACATATTGTTCAATTCGAGCCAAAAGAAATCGGTTAACATTCTTCTATAGCGCTCGCCATTGTCGGCGATGGCCCCACCAACGTAGATTTAAAAAAAGGATGAGCCAATGAGTAACTTTTTGTGGGAGCTCTTTTGGATTGTCGTCTTCCCATATATGTCAATTTTGCTTGTTAACGTAGCCATTTATCGAAAAAGCGCCTTGTCGCTAAAGATGATTTTTTATTTTTGATTTTTTTTTTTAATTTTTTCATTTGAACGTGCTGCTTAAACGTGGAACTTGTAACAGTGCTATTGCATCAGTAACTGAACAGATTAGACAGACACTATCCAAACAACATGGCAGTCACGGGCCGTGTGCATGATGACAATGAGTTCAGAAAGGCCCTTTATTTGAATAAGCCCTCAATATGGCTTTACCAAGAAAAATGTCAACACAATGATATCCAACTGGACGAAAAGTCAGGTTATTAAACAGACATTAAAAAAGATTCCTATCTTGTAACGATAAAAGAAGTCGTGATGCACTTTAATTGAATAAACCGAGTCCAAGACTCCTGTGTGAGCACTCAAGGCAGATTACACATATAACTACCACTTACATCCCTGCTGGAAAAGGACATATTCCAGGACACATCACGTGACCGGTTTATTGTGATAGGGACCGGTCACTTCAACACGGGATTGTCCTAGGAGGGAGTCAACTGCCCTCTGTGACATGTCACAGAACTGGTCTAAAAGAACATGTCATGCATTTTAAGCCGGTCACGTGGTAGATACTTTAGAAACTTGCCCTCTTTTCACCTATCTAGTGGTATGTATTTCCTGAACCGGTCCAGTTTTCTCTTATCACGGGACAGGTCCCAATTCCCAACTAACGCCATTTTTCCTGCAGGGATAGAATGAAAATTGTTAAGAGATCCGAATTATGGGAGGATGAACACAAAAACTGGCGGTAAAGGCGATAATAACGATCCTAAGAGCTGTATGCAACTGAGCCAATACACCGGTGAACATATATTTTAAATTTCAGGTTTCTAGAAAAAGCGTTCGGACAGGCCGAAATGTTACTACTCCAGAAAAGACTCACACAAAAACAGGGTACATTAAATAACCGATTGGACATACAGCAGTTGAAGAAAATACAGTCTTGTCTGCCCTATATTTCTTTATTTACGAGAAAAGTCTAAATAACACAACATTTTAAATATTCTAGTGAGTGACACATTAACATTAGGTACATATAAGAATTTTAAGAATTCAAGAATTTATAAAAAACATGATTTTGGTGAGATTTAATTCATTTTATTGACAAGCCTGAAATGGAGGCAAATGAAGATTAGATTCATGATCAAAGTGAAAAAGTTAACCGAATTCAACTTGTTGCATACAGTGACATCGCCAAAATAATTATCAAATTTGTAAGAAATAATCGACTTACTTGACAAATAACAGTTTTTCCAATTCAGGACCAAATGATTTGTTTTTTGTTTTTCATAAAAAAAAACACTGGAAAAGAAGATTTTCGCAAAGGGTTTTAAAAGTTTTTTTTTTTTTGTGTTATAATTGGTCAAAGCTGAGTAATGTTAAATGTTTTTCATAACAAGGGCATACTATGAATTGTTTTCATAAAATTTTTCTTATACATATTACATATTAAGGTTGGGCTTTTATCAATTTCCTCTTAATTCAACATCATTCAAAATTTAAGCCGTTAAAATTTGAACTCAATAACAGCATTAAGAGAGCGTAAACATCAAAAGGAAATCTTAATTGATTTTAATTTATTGCTGCATGTTTTGAGATTTAGTTAAATGAAAATTAAACCTCTTCACTGTGACACTTTTGTGCTGCTTACAAAACTTACAATGATTGATTTATGCTGTATATATGGAACCCACAAACCAACATATACAATTCTGCTCTCAAATTGAAAAAAAAATCCACAACTCCATGACATAAAAAAAATTATAAAACCGAAACAGCAGTAACAAGAACACAAAATTAGTGTTCATTGATAAGAGATGTAAAAAAGAAGAAAAAAAAAGTTATAACCTGAGTTTTAATGAGGACTGATAAAGAAAACTGAAAAAATGCAGTAGTCTTGCAACTGCAACTAACAAATATCTCTCCACAACCACCAGTGACATCGTGACTTCAAACACCGCCAGCCGTTTTATAATTTCATACGACTTTGCATGTTTTTAGTGATACTGATGTTGTGGATGACGATGATGATGATGGCCGTAACATGTGTCTTGTCCTTTTTGAAGTAATCATCAATAATATACACAAATTTATAAGGCGGCCAGTATTAAAAAACGCATATTTATACAGCTAACACACACACACACAGATAAAAAACAACAAAAAAAAAATGAAACAAGCCGCCAATGCATTGAGTTACTGATAACAACCGAAACAAACATTGCTCGATTATGCTACAGCAACAACAGAAGTTGTAGTACCAGACTAGTAAACCAGAATTGAACTAAATCGAATCAAACAGGTACTTATATGAAAATACACTTACAGAGCTTCGAAAGAATTCAATGTCTAAATGAAATTTTAAAGATAATAATATTTTTTGTAATTTAAAAATAATGATCTATTGGATTTAATTGGATAGGATTTAAAGCTGCACTTATCTTTAATCAGGGGAGTGCTCAGGCAGCGAAGCGGAAAATACTTTTTATTAAGTGGATGTACATACACCCAGAAAACAGTATCAGTTGTGGCCACGGACTTCTGGCGGTCTGTGTTGATATTGATTTATATTCCACATAAATATTATTTTTTGTGATTTTTTTAGTATCAATCCTGGGCATTCAGATTCATAGTTCACAATCTTGCTTACTGCATCACAACTAATTTTAATTTTCTTTGATATATTTGCTATATAAAATTTCTTTAAAATATACCCCAAAAAATATTTTTGCTGGAATTAAAGCTAAAATCAAGTGTTATTCAAGTCATGTTTTCCAATTTCAAGCGTTGATTTATACTTTAATTCCACTTTAATTCAATGGTATATTCCAGCAAAATAAACACTGGAATTCAAGTCGAACATTACAGTGAGAATTTACTTTAATTCAGACCTTGAATCACAGTTCAATTCAAGTTCAAACAACAGAATAATAACACTTATTTTCAAGACCTAATTTCAAGTGTAAACATAGCCATAAAAATACGGTAATGATTGGTTTTAACTATACAGCATAGTGATGTTGATTTATTCAAAACATAACTGTCATTCGAATGCATTCATTATTCGTAGTAATAAAGTGCCTTTAAAATATTATGTTTCCACCAATATATATTAGTTATGTTTTAAAACTGTTATTTATCGTGTTTTGATTTATCATACACTAATTTTATTCATAACATCGGCAAAAAAATCGTATTCTTGTCAATCGCTTACTAAGTTAATCACTAACAATTTATTTGGGAGTGAAGAGAAATTTACTAAGAGTGTTGGCAGAATAAAACGAAAAATTAACAAACTGTTATTTTACGATTATGCATGACATTTCTTATAAAAGGTTTATTAGAAAAAATGTGTATTTTAACAAATATATACATTCCCAAGTAAAAAAGTTTAGACAAAATTATATGTGGCCTTATCTAATAATATATTATTATATAAATTTACATATGTCAGTATACATTAGCATATAAAGGGTGTCCCAAGAAGAACGCAATTTTTAAATCTGGCAACATTCGAAGTGTCATTGTTTGACATTTGAACAATTGTTATTGTTTGCTAGTAGAAGGTACGAGGTTAGTAAAAATGGAGCGCTACACGAATGAACAACGCATTCTCATTGTGAAATTGTTTTACCAAAATGGTGAAAGTTTTGCGGCTACAGTTCGCAAATTGCGATCAATTTGGGGTCACAATAATGCTCCAAAAGAGTCAACTGTAAAGAGATTAATGGATAAATTTGCCGAAACTGGGTCTGTTAGTGATGTAAAGACAACAACGCGCCATCGACCAGGTCGATCGACCGAAAATGTCGCAGCTGTACGTGATGATGTCGCTCAAACTCCATCCACCTCAATTCGACACCGAGCTCAGCAAATTGGTGTCTCCAAATCCACTTTGCAGCGAATTTTGACGAAAGATTTGCATCTTCATGCATACAAAGTTCAATTGACTCAGGAACTGAAGCCAGCTGACCATGGACAGCGAAGGGAGTTCGTTAATTCGGTATTGGAGAGACAACATGAAAATGCTGATTTTGCCAATAAAATCATCTTCAGTGACGAGGCCCATTTTCATCTTGATGGCTTCGTCAATAGGCAGAATTGTCGCATTTGGGGTGAGGAAAATCTTCGAGTGATTGACGAGAAGCAAATGCATCCTCAACGTGTCACTGTGTGGTGTGGTTTTTCGGCTGGAGGAATCATTGGAGCTTTTTTTTTATGAAAATGAGGCAGGTCAAGCGCAAACAGTCAATGGTGTTCGGTATCGTGAAATGATAACCAGTTTTTTCTTGCCTAGAATTGAAGAAATGAATGTGGAGGGCATGTGGTTCCAACAAGACGGCGCCACATGTCATACAGCCAGAGAAACAATTCAATTGCTGCATCAGTCATTTCCCGGTCGTGTTATTTCGCGTTTTGGAGATCAGAATTGGCCGCCTAGATCGTGCGATTTAACACCATTAGATTTTTTTCTTTGGGGTTTTTTGAAGTCGATGGTTTACGCGAATAAGCCGACGACGACTCAAGCCTTAAAAGAGGAAATTGGACGCTGCATTAATGAAATACCGCAGCATTCATGCAAAACGGTCATTGAAAATTTCATTAAAAGATCGCGTGCATGCCAGCAAAGCCGCGGCGGCCCTCTGCACGATATATTGTTCCATACATAACCTCATTCTGTCTACTTTACGATATAATAAAGTTTCACGATTTTTTTTAAATATCTGTGTTTGATTTAAAATTTAAAAATTGCGTTCTTCTTGGGACACCCTTTATAATTATATATTACATTCTTTTTTGAAAAATTACCATATATTGTGCCATATATAACTACATCTAGTTATATATTGATTTTTATAAAATTAGATATGATTTATATGATAAAATATGTTATATATTCTATCACATATATTATATGTAACACTGTATATAATTATATATGCCTTACACGAGACCATATTTACTTATATATGAGTTATACAGAACCATATATACTTGCATATGTCTTATACAGAACTATTCATACCAAGCAAAACCACACATTACCAAATAATGGGTAAAGTAATGTGTAGCCATAGGGGCCGATGGATTACTTTACACCTTACTTCATTGCTGAATTTTACAAGCGATGAGACTCAAAGAAATGTATATACCCATTACTTTAGAGGTGATAATGTAAGGTTCCGAGAAAAAGTAATGTGTCTAAAAATATATTTTTAAAAAAGAGGAATTTAAAAAAAAAAAATTGCACATATTTTATTTAAATTATTTGTAATTAAAAATAATGTGGTCAAGATGGGAATCGAACCAGGGAAATCTGGTTGCCAGCCAAGAACTCTACCCACTGAGCTATCGACGCATATAGTATTTGATTGCTTTAAACTTAAATGAATTGTTGCGCTTTGTTTTTTCGCTAGTGTTATCAAAACAAACATACATTACCCTTCTGCTTACAAAAAAAAACAAAGTAATGTATCTAAAAATAGATTTTCAAAAATATTTCAATTATCACATTACATTTATAAATCATATATTACGTAATCAATAATGAGTAACTTATTACTTTATGCTTGCAAATAATGAAAAAGGTAACGGGCTATCATTACCAGGTAACGCTTAAGAATATCGCGCCCATTACCAAAGTTTTGATGGGTAATTATGTTTGCTTTATAATATTTGAGATATAAAATATTGTCCATCATCAAAAATATTTTTTAATATGGTATGAGATATAATTGTATATGATTCAATATATGGTCTAATATGAGAAATATTTGTTGATGGGGTATAAGATATAATAATATATGGTACAATATTTGCAAACAAATTCGAGAAATTACTATATGCATATCTAGAGTATTTTTGATGTGATATAATATCCAATGGTTTCGAATCCCAGCCAGGGAGATACATTTTTTCATATTAGTATTTTTTTACAAAACTTTCAAATCTTAACTCCTTTTTGGGACAACCCCTCCAAATTTTTAATTTGAGATATTATTAGTTTAAAACAGTATAGGTACATATAAAATTATACATGATCTTTGTTTCCAAAACTTCTATATCCTGTAGTCCACCGGGAAGGTAAAGTACTTTGTTTGCTTATAAATTTTGCTTAAATGAAAGAGAATGGATCTTATATTGGTAAATATTTTATTTATTGTCGGCAATTATGTATGGAATACAATATCAGATAAATGTCCGCATTCCCACACATTTCTCGCGGTATTCTATGAATTTCATTGCGAATATTTTTCTTGACTTGCTCAAGCGTTTCTGGTTTGTTTGCTTAAACCTTGCCTTTCAGATATCCCCACAAAAAGAAGACCAGGAGCAGTCAAATCAGGCGACCGTGGAGGCCAATCAACATCACCATTTCTTGAAATAACTTGTTGTGGAAAGAGGTCTCGCAGTAATTGTAATCCTGGATGTATGCGATGTGGCACCGTCTTGTTGATACCACATGTTAATCAAGCCCAAAGCATGCAGTTGTGGCGTTAAAAAGTTTTCAATCATATCAAGATATCGCTCCCCATTCACAGTTAAGGTCGAATGATTCCTCCTGACCGAATTGCACACCAGACTGTCACTTTTAATGGATGCAAAGGTGACTGATGAATAATTTGAGGGTTTTCCATTGTCCAGAACCGACTATTCTGTTTATTCACGTATCCATTTAAATGATCGTCACTCATTATGATTTTTTCATGAAAATCGGGGTTGTCATGGGCGAGCTGTAACATCCTACTGGCATATGTACGGCGGCGTAAATGGTCTTGTGGAAGAAGCTCTTGTGTCAACTGAACCTTAAATGGAAACAAATGCAAATCCTTGTGCAAAATTGTATCCAAAGTTGTCCTTTGAAGATCAAGCTCCTGAGCACGGCGTCGAATTGAGGTTGATGGATTGTTTTGAAGACTTTCTTGAGCAGCAGTAATGTTTTCAACCGATGTTGCAAAACGTTCATACGCAATTAACACAAGAATAAACATGTGTTTGCGTTCAAACGTTGAATATACTACAACACACATATTTGTTGATTATTTTAAATCAATCAAACGACGTGCAAATTTTTGTCACTGATTTATAATCATCGGTCGTTTTTATACCATTGATTTAATTCTGTTCGTTTGAGTCAACAATAATTATTTTGATGTAGAATAAATCAGAAAAAGCAATAAATAAAGCGTATGTGTGTATCAGAGAACTGCATTTGCGGATTGCAAAACGTTTATACGCAATCAACACAAGAATAAATATGTGTGTGCGTTCAAACGCTGAATATAATCCAACACACATATTTGTTAATGATTTTAAATCAATCAAACGACGTGCAATTTATTTTGTCACTGATTTATAATCATCGATCGTTGTTAAACCATTGATTTTATTCTGTTCATTCGAGCCAACAATAATTATTTTGATGTAGAATAAACCAGAAAAAACAACAAACAACGTGTATGAGTGTAATCATAATTAAAACAAAATAGTTTCTTATCTATAAAAAGGGGGTGGTTTTGTAGAAACACATTTCATAATTGTTATATGTATATTAGGGTGGGTCTAAAATACGTTTTCTTAGAATTTTTATTAGGAATACCAAAAATATTGTTCTTTGTGAATTTATTTTTTTTAATTTAGGTCGACATCTCAGGCTCGCCCAATCCGGTTAAAGATAAATATTGCCTAATTTTCGAAACAAAATAGAAGAAAAAAATTTTGACAATATTTAATTTTTTCCGAATTAGGCAAGCCTGAGATATCGATCTAATTTTTTTTCCAAAAAAAATATATTTTTATTTCACAAAGAAGAATATTTTTAGTATTGTATTACTAATAAAAATTCGAAAAAAGCGGATTTAAGTCCCACCCTAATGTACACAATATAATTTATGAAATCTGTTTGGTTTTGATTATGATTACACTCATACGCGTTGTTTGTTGTTTTTTCTGATTTATTCAACGCTGACTTTTTGTTGAGTGATTACATTTGCATAAAACATAATCGACAGATGATTCACACTGATCCCAATTACGCGTTCAGTAACATGATGCTGATTTTATTCTACAGTGAATTTTGTTGAATCATTAAATGTGAACAAGAACTTTTGTGTATGATTGAATCAAGAAAAAAGTTGATTTTGCAGTTCTCTGGTCCATGCTTGGACCTGTCACCTACAGACCCTCTTTCTTCGATATCATTCACTACACGATAAATAGTGCGTTTTGCTGGCACGTTGTTTCTCCCAAGAATTTCACGTAACTTTCTCATCGTCACAGTAATCGATGATTGATTTTGATAAAATGTTTTAACGATTAAAACACGTTGGTTTATCGAATATTTTTTCATAATAAATTTGCCACGTGTCTACGACTGCCAAATATGAACTGTCAAGACTAATGTTTACCAAAATAGCGGCAAAACAAAGTAGTATACCTTCCCGGAGGACACCCTGTATAGGTGGTGAAAATTTATATATGTTTTGTTTTAAATATAATTATTTATCAACATTTTTTCTCAGTCCATAAGGTATTATTATATATAATTGTATATAATATTATTTATAGTTTTATATAATTCTATAAAATCAGATAAGTACAGGACCAATTTAGTCTTATTAATTTCGTCATGATATACAGAAATTTTTCACAAACTTCAAAATATATAATTATATATAAGTTCCAAAGTTATAATTATATAACACAATTATACGAAAAATGTAGGCTAATAAAGTCAACCATGAATTTTTTTAATATGTTTTTTAATTAACTACATTCGGAATATGTATTATATTGTTGGAACTAATCTGATACAATACAATCTGCCATTTTCCGGATAAATTTTGGTCTTATATTTAGAGATTAAAAATATATTGCTGGATCTAATTTGATCTGCCATTTTTCGGATTAATTTAGATATTAAGGTATATAAAATTGGATATAATAAAATATTGTACAAGATCATATTTTTTACTCGGGTTATCACAAAATTAAGAAATTTAATTTTTTGACTTTCGGTGTTTTTTTTCACTTATTCTTTTTTATTCAGAAGCGTAGAAATTTGTAGAAACTTTCTAAAATAAGGATAAAAGATAATGTAAGAACATACAAGTAGTAAAGCTCCAAATAAATGTAACGTACCATGGATGAAATTCAGATTTTATAAAAATTTTCACAGGAAAATTTTATTTTAAAATATTGAAAATCACATATTTTTATTGGTATAAACTTGATTTTGACTGCAAAAAAACACTTAAAATAAAGTACAATACAATAACCATGTTTATTGGGGCCAATCATTAGTGGCGTATATAATCAATACAATCCACAATTCGGTTGGTTCTACTGAATCCCAAATGTAATGGTATACTTGATCAGGATAATCATCATTGAAGTTACCAATTCTTGTATCAAATGGCAATCTTGAATATCCACAATTTTTTAAAAATTTTATTGATTGTACTAATTCTCTAGAACAATCACTAAATAAATGTTTGATTCTACTGTACACAACTACTAAATAATTTAGGTTTTTAAAGTTGATTGGAAATACCAATAATTCGATAATTGGATTGTTTTTTAGTTCCTTTTCCCTCTTGTTAATTCTCAATGCAATATTTTGATTTATTAATGGACAATGGGTTATTCCAAATAGAATAACATGCTTACAAATAAATTTTAATAGTTTTGATCAAATTGCAACAAATCTTTTCTCTGGGTGTATATTGCGATACTAACGAATTAAAGGCTGAAACAATTTTTATGGCATAGATATAGATAATATGTTTCATGCGAATCAAAAACTGGATTATGAATCGATTCATAAACCAAGCCTAGAGAACTGCTAAGACGGGATTTTTGGAAATTCCTACGGAAAGGGGCAAAAGTAGTATTACCTGGAGTATGGGCTAACTAATTGATAAAGTACATTTTAGGCTTTTGGTCGGGGATATAGTAAAAATAAAGAACTTCGGATTATCATGTGGGAACTGCAGGTATTTCGGGGCGTTAGCCCGGACTTTAGCCCGCGCATCATTTTTCTTTGCTAACAACGTAGCGGACTTTGCCCGCTAGTAAGGTCCTAAACGAAGAAGCAGGCTCCCCCAGAGTAGAATGTAGATCGGCTTTAAAACTGGTTGGACTGAGCCCTTTCAAATGAACGTATTGGAGAGACCAACTTTTTCATCTTTACATCGATATCGTTTATTTTAGATGACTCCACAAAAACTAAACAACGTGGGGCCTTGAAACTTAAAGCATATATTTTATAATGGGTGCGATATTCTCATGCGTTACCTTGTAATGATAGCTCGTTACCTTTTTCATTATTTGCAGGCATAAAGTAATAAGTTACTCATTATTGATTACGTACTATATGATTTATAAATGTGAAGTAATAATTGAAATATTTATGAAAATCTATTTTTAGATACATTACTTTGTGTTTTTTGTAAGCAAAAGGGTAATGTATGTTTGTTTTGACAACACTAGCAAAAAAAAACGAAGCGCAACAATTCATTTAAGTTTAAAGCAATCAAATACCATATGCGTCGATAGCTCAGTGGGTAGAGTTCTTGGCTTGCAACCAGAGTTTCCTGGTTCGATTCCCATTATGACCACATTATTTTTAATTACTAATATTTTAAATAAAATATTTGTTATAATTTTTTTTAACAAAAATTCCTCTTTTTTAAAAATCTATTTTTAGCCACATTACTTTTTCCATTTTCGTAACCATATAAGTAATCCCTTACATTATCACCTCTAAAGTAATAGGTATATACATTACTTTGAGGCTCATCGCCTGTAAAATTTATCAATGAAGTAAGATGTAAATAATCCATCGGCCCCTATGGCTATACATTACTTTACTTTCTTTGGTAATGTGTGGTTTTGCTGGGAAGGCTTCCACTTTTCACCAAATTAATTTTTTTCAAGCTACTGCCTTCCCATAAGTTATTGAAATCAACTTTGTATAATAAGGAATTAATTCTTTTATATTTTGGTAATACATACATTATATTTTGGTAATACATGTGGGGAGCTGGAGTTGAATAAAAATTAAAAAGACATGAAAAAGTAATGAGATAACAGTAGAAGTTGTAAATGAATGTGTGGTGGTTTATAGTGCTGGTGATTCTGTTTTTTTTTTTTTTTTTGTTTAGTACTGTGGCATTTTTTAAATGAATTTTGACATTATACTTGGGCAAAAAAATGATTGCACTTAGGCGGAAAACATCTTAGCTGTTGAGTTTAGCATACCTGTAGAAGTGATACGTACATGTGTACCTACATATATAAAATCCCGAGACAAAGCGACGCGGTTAAAAAGTGTTTATTCACGACCTATTTATTAATGATTTTAGTACATTACAGTATGAATTACATTACAAGTGATGAATTTTGTAAATATTACAGTGATGCTGTTGGGCTTAAAATAGCAAAAAAAAAATTATAACTAAGCGTCGACAGAACGAAAGAATTAGGAATCCTGGTCCTAAAACTGTCCTCAAACAATTTTAAATGTACAGGCCATTATTGATATCACATCTTATCATTCCTGCTCCAAAGGCAAGCAAACTTGCATTTAGAGGTTTAAACCTGTACGTCAAGCTCTTAAAAAATCTGCAATTTTAACAGACTGTCTGTGGTCACAAGCATCAGAAAAATTCAGCAAATAAAAATAATAATTAACTACAGACTTGTAAAGTTTTTATTAATCGCATAAAAAACTTTAAACACAATAAAAAATAGGTAAAATGAAAATACAGTTCACACAAACCACTGTTAATTGGAATTTACATAATTACCATATTAACGGTGGCAATCAAATATATTTTATGTTTAATGAATTTCTGTTAATTAGTTTTAATTACGTGCAACTAAAGTCTTAAATAGAAATAGAAGATAACCCGTGTAAAAATATTAGATATGAACAGGTCTCATTAGAACTAATTGTATCAGAGCTAATTAGATAAAAAATTGGGAACAAATTTGAGAACTAATTAGATCTGACAAAATTTAGACAGATCCGGCGCACCATATACTATATATAATCAGTTCCAATTTTCTATGTGCATTAATATTTAATAAGATTTAATAAGAAAATGAAAAATTTAAAAAAACCTTAATTTTTATATACATTTTTATTTAGGAGCCTTTGGTTCAAAGGTTTCAAATAGCTACGATCAGCTCATATCTGGCCACAAAAATTAACAAATTTTACAGATTCCTCTAGATATAAACATACTTGGCACTAGATCTATTCAAATCTGTTCATAAAGTGTATCACATATCATATCTTATCATATATAATTAGAACTGGCATCAGATATAATTAGATACAATCTAATTTGAATTAAGCAAATCTGACCATATCTAATCTTTTTACGGAAAAGTACATATTTCTATTCACGACCTTATAAATTAATAATAAATACAAAAAAAGTGTTGAAAAATAAAATTTTAAACACATCATAACCAAAACTTGACAGGTTGTTTGATAAGCTTTGACAAAGTTTATGCCATATTATATATGAAATTGAACACAATCCCTGGTATGGTAGGAGAAAACTTAGCTTATCTCTTTCGACATAATTCATAAGAAAATAGAAATAAATTTTTTGGTCAATACCGACTATAATTTACAGTATCTAATCGCGCTACTTTCGGCAAACGTTTGGTCCTGTCAATTGACCTACAAAGTCAATGCATATTTTCGACGGTTATAGTGAGTGATCAGGGTATTGGCGAAAACAAATTTATTAAAGGACAAGGGCATCCCCCACCTTTGACACGTGAGTGAAAAAAGCTTCTAAAGCTTAAAGCTTTTTTATATGCCATCTCGTGTGATTAGAGGGTAAAAATTAGTGTCGAAAATTGTTACAATTTTTTTTTATTTGAACATTTGTTCTGAAAGAACTATTTAAAAAAATGGTACCAACGGTCTCTTTTGAACGACCATTTATCGAGAATTTACTTTTTTAAATATTTTTGTTAATGTATAAAGCCATTAATATGTTGATGCCTTATATTAAGTTGTATACCCCAAGGACTGTCAGATTTTCACATCATCGGGCATGTTGTGGATTTCACTTTTAGATGAAAGTGAAAATTTCATGATTTTTTCTCAATTTCTCTTAGTTTCGTTAAGAATTTAAATGAATTATGATTGTACTGTGGTCATTTTATGTAAAATACAGTGAAATATATACCATAAATTTCAATTTCACGGGGATTCAAATTCGCACTGATTCCAGAACATGCCGGATTTTTACTAATTAAATTTCATTGAACGCATATTATTGCCTTTTCCAAAACTCATTGTGTATTGGATTTAAACGAAGCTATTTTTTGCTTCTATTTTCGGCAATTTGGCAAGGCTGTGCAAAAACATAAACAAAATGCATATTAAGCTTTTTATTTTGACTAGTACATTATTTTTACGTTTAGTTTTTTATTTGAATTTCGAAAATTATCGAGATTTTGCCGAACAACGAGAATAAAGTAATTTAACTATGTTTCCCGGTATTATTTTTATTACTTTTTTCTGGTTATGCGGCGTTAGGTGAAACGAACGCATCCTTCATTGTGGCTGCACTTTTTATGGAACGAGAGCCTAAACGAACGAAAAGAAAAAGCTCTCTCGTCAAACGCTACTATTGTACAGGACGGACTGATCGACATTGTGTCCCTCGCAGTATGAACTGTGGAACCATATTGCTGAAACCATGTGTTAGGATTATTAAGAACTACTGGACGTAAAATTCTTCAAACATTGTCCGATTTACTGACCTGGAGACGGTTTTTGGTTTCCCAGCTTCACTATCGAAAGAATATGGACCCAGGCATAATTCAACACCAAACAGTGCATCTGATTTATGATTTTCGGTATCCCCAATTCTGATTATTAACATACTCATATAATTAAAAAAATTTATTCATGGCTCATAATGAGATGGTTCTAAACCTTGTCATTTTCTCTTCTTCTCCTTTAAAGTTGATTTTCAAAGTCGACAAAAATCAAGTTGGTAATTTATGTGAGAAACCCGACTTTCGGCAGTACCCAATACTGTAGAGGCCAAACTCTTTCGACGGTTTAGCATTTGTGAAGACTTATAAAACTACACTCTTCATGAAAGCTGATGGCTTGTCGATAACTGGATTTTGAACTTTCCTCCTCCACCGAACTTACGTGGTTGCAGCAGCCGATGATGACTCGGTAGCTTGATGGTTGTCTCGATGCTTTCAAATCTGTCCATCTTTAATTGTGCTTTCCTTGGTTTGTCAGTGGACCACAGGTTGCTAACTAAGGAGTTCAAGATGAAGCTTTTATAGGACATATTTTTATTAGTAAGCGCAATTTCAAATAATATTATTAGGTATATCATCGTTTAAAGTGCAAATTAATCTACATATATGTTACACCAGGACAATACCTCTTCTCTTTGAGTTTGGGTTAAATGCACCCATAACCATGCAGTTATTGTCAGAACTTTATGTCTGGAGAATTATCTGGAGCTCTGTTAGCTGGCGGAATATATATATTTGAGTCTGGCGATAGGACTCTACTGCACTGAGTGGTGTGAAATAAACACTAAGCAATTCAATCCACTTTCCATTTATATTTTTCCTAAGGAGACAATATAACATTCCATACGTTACACATGTTTCTTAGATTAAATGGCGTTTTAACATCTCGGAAGTTCATAGTGTATCCAGTTTTCACTGGAAGTAAATACCAAAAAATTTGATGTGTATGAGTTACTGTTTTCTACTATAAAGTATAAATTACTTAAGATAATTTTCAAATTATTTAGGTTTAAGGTTTCTTTAATTTTGGTCGAATTTTAGAATTCATTTTATTCATTATTTAGTTAAGTGTTTAGTGTTACAAACTCCACCATCAACCTACAATTCCACAAAACGTTTATTATTTGTAACATATAAAAAAGTAACACAAAATGTAAAATGTTTGTCCTGTTATGTTAGACACGCAATTTTATGAATTATATGTACGAGCTTTTTCTTTTTATAACGCTATTTCGTGTACCCTGCGGGAAAAAAGGGGTCAGTTGGCAATTGGGACCTGTACCGTTATAGGTGAAAACTGAACCGGTTCAGAAAATACATATCACGAGATAGGTGGAAAGAGGATTGGTTTCTAAAGTACCTACCACTTGACCGATTTAAAAGTTATTTTTGCGTTGTTTCTGTGATATGTTCTTTGAGGTTAGTTGTGTGACATGTTCTTTCAGACCAATCCTGTGGCATGTCACAGAGGGCAATTGACCCCCTCCTAGGACAAGCCCATGTTAAAGTGACCGGTCCTTTTCATATAAAAAACCGGTCCCGAGACCGGTCCCTATCACGTGACGTGTCCTGGGATAAGTCCTTTTCCCGCAGGGTACTTACTCATAGTAATAATACATAGCGAAGATTGTAGTTAGTAGTTTGCAATAATGATAGTAGCGATGATGATGACGATGACGATGATGGTAATTGTTAGTAGCAGCTACAGCAGCAATAGCTGTATAACACTTGTATGCCACCTGAATGTACCATAAATACTTACCGCATATTTACTAGTACTACCAGTTACAACCTACTAAAGTGTCTAAAATATCATCAACAACAACAACAACAACTACTACTTCTACTATGTAGTTATATTGTAAAGTAGACAACAACTTTGGCAACAATAATGGCAACACTACCAGCAGCAAACACTCTATCACCTAACTTACACACACACACACACATACAATATTGTACACAGCACAATGTTCACATTCGCAGTATGTAGTATCCGTAAAACGTACAATTTGAAATCAACAACAAACGATCATAAGTTTGTCAGATAACAACTAACACGAGTTTTTACTTAAACACTTTTTCTCCATTTCTTTATGGAATAGTTATAACGACCAAACCTATCATGTTGTTGCTGTTGTAGTTGTTCTTGTTTGTTGTATGCGTATATAGATTTAAAAAGATAATGTACGAATGAAAATAAAACTAGAAATATTTTATAAAAGTTTCAAAGGAATACAACAACGAACAACAAAGTTAAAACTGAAAGATATTGTTTTTAAACACGGTAGTAAAGATATAAATTACATACATTAATGTACACGTACTTAAACTTACATGTACTCAATACTCATGTTACATTTGTGTTTCGGTTGCAGTGTTGTTGTTGTTGTTGTTTTTGGAAACGAAAACGGTTTTAAAAAGTTTTATTATTGAAACGGTAGCATATGTTATCATAATTTACTATATTGATTGATCACGACATATTTTTTTAAGAAACATAACTTGTACCGGATCTTTAACTTGAGATTTAACATTTTGAGGATCCAAATGCGTAGGCATTAGATGCGTAACTAACAGATGTTGTTAAATATTTGAACAAAAAGTAGAGCTTACGACAAATATCCAGGTTACTTTATTTTACCTCTGTTCATAGGATTATCATCGATGGAAAATAAGTGATGTAATAAATTCTTAAATGTTTCACAGAAAAATAAAATTTAGAAACTGGAATATTTTTGTTATATTCAAAACATTACCCCTAACTATAACGGCTGAAATTAATCAAAAGTACAATAGAAAACTTATTTAAGAATTAGGTACCAAAGAGAGCCAACATTTGTTGGCTCTCTTTATTTTTTACGGGAAATGTGTTACTACTTGTTATTTTTAACCAAATGTATTGTATATGAAAACTAACTTTTTGGTCTACACTCACCAAAAAAACCTCTGTAATGGAAACTGAAAATATTGCTGTTATAACGGGAAATTTTGCTAATTTCAGCCCAGCGGTATTTTGTGCTAATCTAAGCAACACATGTCTGCTGAAGTGTAGTATAATGAAATTAGTAAAAAAAAATTAGTACCCGCTACTAAACTTTAATAAACCCTTTGTAAAGTGAAATTTAAATTCGGTTTGCTAAAATCAGCAAAGAAAATTACTAAATATTCTTAATATTAGTACAATCAAATTAGTATAAAAAATTTGTAAGCGCTACTAAATTTTAGTAAATTGCTGTAAAATCAATGAATTGTAAAACATAATTTATCAAAAAAAATTATTAAAATGCACAAATTAACTCCATTATTTTTAGATACACTTGTAACACTTTAAAGCTGCTAATTTCATTTGAAATTGCCTTACGGATTCAAATATACAAATTTATATATTTTTTATCGAACAACATTTTTTTTATTTATTTTTTTTTTTTTTGAAAATATATTTTAGATAAAATTAAAAGAAAAATTCAAAGGCTTAAAAATAGTTAAAACAAACGAGTTTCACATTTTGTTTTAGTTTGCTTATTTTTGTTTTAAAAAATATTTTAAGTAAATTTTTTTGGATTTTAAGATCAAATTTTAATTGTTTTAAGAGCTGATTTTTATAACTAAAAAAGTTTTTAGTGCTATTTTAAGTGGAAGTCCTATTTTTGGACATGAATCGGTTGCTTAAAATATCTTCACTTTCGATTCATTTTTTAATTTATGTAATATTTTAAGGCAATTTAAGTTTGTAAGTATAGGGTCCGCCATCTAACTTTTTTTTTCAACTAGTGCTTATTTCGTGAATGGTAACACTTAGCTCATGTCTGATTTGACAGCTAATAAGTTTTATCCTTCCGCTGAACGAATATGGTTGTGTAAACGCTTGAACAATGCTGGGAAATATTGCGACATTACTTTGAAAATCATGGTAATGTTGCAGAATGTCATCTTTTCAGATGAAGCTCATTTTGATCTTGGCGGGTATGTAAACAAGCAAAATTGTCACATTTGGGACACAAAAAACCCGCACGCATACATTGAAAAGCCGATGCACCCAAAACGAGTCACTGTTTGGTGCGGATTTTGGTCCAGAGGCATAATTGGGCTATTTTTCTTCGAAAATGAGCAAGAGTGGCCGTTACAGTCAATGGCGATCGCTATCGGGCCATGTTGAACGAATTTTTGTTCACAAAAATTGAAGAGGAGGATATTGGCAACAATTCGTTTCAACAGGACGGCGCTACGTGCCACACAGCCGAAGCTACACTCGATGTTTTGCGCCCTGTTTTTGAAGATCGCATTATCAGCCGCGGAGCTGATGTCGTTTGGCCACCTCGGAGCTGCGATTTGACACCGTTGGACTATTATTTGTGGGGTGCCGTCAAAGATAAGTGTTACGCCGACAAGCCAGAGTCAATGGACGCTTTAAAGGACAATATTCGTGAAGCCATTGGTGAAATACAGCTGCACACAATCGATAATGTGCTTGAAAATTGGACCGATCGTGTAGGCTACTGCATGGCCAGCCGAGGCAGCCATTTGAATGAAATTATTTTCCATTATTAACCGGAAGGATTGTACTTTCAAATAAAAAAAGAAATTTGAGAAAATATTAAGTAGTTTTTTTTTTATAGCATTTTCAAAAAAAAAGTTATTTGGCGGACCCTATATAAGTTTTAATTATTAGAAATAACATTTGCTAATATTAGCAAATTGGTTTTCAAAAATCTGTAAAATGATTTCTGAAGCTAACAACAAGAGATTGTAAATATTGTGTAATTTGTTAAAAGTAAATAGCCAAAAAATTTACTAAATAATAATTTGTTTACTAAAAATTAAAACAAAAATTTTAAAGTGGAATTGAAAACCGTTTTTTTACTAACTTTTTTTGCTGAGTGTACCCTATTTGATTTACACAGTGTAACCACTTCTTGTGTAATTACACAAATCCAGTGTTATTTTGTCTTGACCATGTGTAATTGCATCCATGCGTTATTTATGTATATATAATTTCAAATTTATACACACCAGTTTTTTTTTTTACTTTATAGTTGAAGCAGAGCCGCGAATAACGTTGTAAGCGACAAAATTTAAATTGTTGAGAAATCGAAAAAAACGTTTTATAACTTGTGGTGTATCCCACTGACTGACTTCTTTAGATTGCATTTTGATAACGAAATCCTGCATAATTTTGCCTAATTTCATTTTTAGGTAATAAAAGATAGTTATTCTAACTGTAATCTGAAAAAAACAGGTTTTGTAAAAATTGTCGCTTAAAACGTTATTCGTGGCACCGCTTCAATTATCAAATTTTAAGGACTTTCTTTAGAAAACATTACGAATTTGAAGATTGTTTTAAATAATGGCATGACCAAAATCAGTTCGTCAGCGTCAAACGAAGGTTGAATGTGCAGAATGTAAAAATCACGACTGTCTTTGATTTTAAAAGCGGGCAAACATCTTTAAAAATCTAGTAGAAAAATCTAGAATTTTAAAGAATTGTATTATTTGAAGAATTACCATGCTCTACAAACGTTTTGCCAAAAATACACTTATAGCCTTTTTCCACTGAGCTACATCTTTCATCAATTTGCAAAGATGTTAACATCTTCCCATAACAATTATACAGGCCAAAAATTCTATATCTTTCTACATCTACAAAAGATGATCCTTTCTCATTTTGTTCCAACTAACATCTTTCGTTATATTAAGTGTCATCACAAAAAAATACAAAAAAAAAATCGATTTTCTTTGTGCCATCACTAGCAAACTGACATTGCAGAAAATAAACAAAAAAAATTATTCAACAAAGGAAAATGAGAGGCACATGTAAGAATTTCATTCTTATGTCTACCAAAAATTTTTCTTTATAATCATCTTCCGTAATGGCCTTTAATATTTCAATGTACTGCATTAAAATTCGGGTTTGTGCTTGCAAAGCAACAACTACTCCAATGATTAATGTTTTCTATTAATCCATTTTTTATCTTTAACAAAAATATGCGTCCTTTTCTTTTATTTTTTGACAGCTGAATAAATGGCAGATGAAAGATGTTGCCAATGTAAACACTTGTTTCACATTTTCAACATCTTCCACGCGTTTCACAAAGATGTTCTTCAGTGTAAAAAGCCTATTATAATCTAAAGATTGCAGAGAACTTCTCATATTTGAAGGATATTTTTATTATATTAATAATTCCAGGGATGTGTTCCTTTAAAAAATATAGGATTTTAATATTCTTTGATTTCTTATAGAAATTACACACTTACGTGTGTAATTTGTACATTTTCGTGTCATATTGCCATATCTTATGTCAACACTGTAGATCAACAATAGAAACCAAAGTTGCTATAGTGTAAAGTGTTGCCAGCTAAAAGTAAAAAACATTGGAAAAGGTAGTGAGTAGTAGCCCTTAAAGTGTTGTATTTCAACAACTACCCAGAAAACAGATTAGTGCTGACAACTGAATTTGTTGCCAATTGAACGGTTGAGTTACAGTAACTGGATTTTTTTTAGCTGTGACTACCGAATTGTTTTTGAAGCAACCAAAATTCTATTGTGACTGATCTCTCTATTGGTTTTCTGTTTTCACAACCGAAAAATTCGGTTAATACAACCAAGTCATTCTATTGGCTACAAATTCGGTTGTTAAAAAGCATCTGCTTTCTCTGTCCATTGCATCTTCTTAAAAAGTTTAATTTCTTTGTTACACTTGTTCGATTTATTAATTAAGTAACACATTTGCTATTGAAATCATTCGATTTATTAATGTTTGGATGATGATTTCAGCATATTTTTAATTATGTTCTATATTACATTTTCCTTTACAAAGGACTCGTAATATAAGAATACATATTTATAATGTGTAAATTTGATATGTATAAAAATGCCGACATAAAAATATTTTTATGAATACCCATCATTACATGAATGTCATTTTATTTCAACAAACAACAACTACGTATGTTATATACAAGATGACAGTTCAATATTATGGATATTCACACCATTTCGAATCGTTTTTTTTTTTTAATCAGAATTATAAAAGTCCATATAACACAGATTTCCATACCCTACATCGGAAAAATAATATGAATTATATGATAAATTATGTAAGGAAATAAACAACCAAGTCGACTTATAATGCATTTATGTTGAAACCCCGATTTAGTTTGATTTATTAAAATGTATTCAGTTTCCCATAGAGGTCATAATTTCTGAGTCCGAAATTTCTATATCGTAATAGATCGGACCGCAACATGTTCTCATAAGACGTAAACTCTCTTATCCTCCTTTATTTTCAATCGCCACAAAGGTGATACGATTAAGTTGACTTTCCACAAATGATACCTCAACATAATAGATCCAATGAGAAACCCAACAAAAATTCTGGTGTCACTGTGTCACTCCTTTTTTTTGGAGGGCGCAGACTATTGGAAAAGCACAAAGGAAATTTCATGGAGCTTAAACCAGGATTGGCAACCGATTCATATGTTAGTGATACAATACCCTATATATTTTAAGGTGGTTTTACACACTATGTATTTTACAGGGGCTTTGACAGCTGCGCGATACATCTGTAATTGCGCATGTCTGTCAAAATTGTCAATTTACAGACGGTTTATAATTTTTACTTTCCCACTTACATTTATAGTTTCATCTGACATAACCTACAATAGTTCATAACAGCTGTTTTTGTTATGACTTTTTTTATTTTTCTCGGGTGTTTTGTGTTCTTGAAAATAAAGTTTACAAAAATGGAGTCAATTGCAATTTGCAGCATTATATTAATAATAGCTGCCATAAAATTCAAAAATAAATCAAGATAAGTTGAAGAAAAAACTTGCTTTATATTTAATGTTATTAATATTATTGCCCCCACAAGCAATTGACTTGCAAAACAGCTAATGTCAGGTGCTTTGTCAGATGAAAATAGAACACACTCTAATTTTAAATTTTCACACTGTAAATGCAGGCTGACATTTTCAGAAGCTAATTTTCTTTGCTTTTACACACCATGTATATATTTTGCAATGGAAAATTTGACAAGCACACTGTAAAATACATAATGTGTAAAACCTACTTTAAAGTTAACGATATTTTAATATATTTCGTTAGGTTATCTAAGGGTTTCCCTTGTTTTAAGTTTTTTCATTAGTGGTATTTTAAGGGCAATAGTAGTAATTTTTTTATATATTTTTGACAACTTCATAGAGCGTTCATTATGTGTGTGAGTGTAAACACCACCCAGTAACAGCTAAAATTGAAATTTTCGTTTTTTTTGTTTTGAAAAAGAAATAAAAAATTTAAGTTAAGTTAGGTTATTTTAGCCTTAACGGTATTTTAAGTAATTTTGTTAGGATATTTTAAGGTTAACGATAGGCTTAGCGACAATCATTTTTTAAAGCGTAAATTGTGCATTCAACTGTACTCTTAAAAGGAAAAAATAAAAAAGAAAATCAGATGAGACAAATTATCCTGAAATCAAATGACAAAAAAGAAGTAGGTGTGGTTTAAAAATTTCACAGTAACAGACATAGTTACCTGCAGTATCCTCATTTTCCAAACAAGATCTACATCACGAAACATGCCCCGTAGTTAGGCCAGTAAGTCTGCAGCAGTCAATTTTAATCAAACTTAATAGGAAACTTTCCACATTTTTGTACGATCTATAGATCACATCGAACCAGAATTACGGAACATATCCATGGACCAAGCGTGGAACTGACTCTTTTTAAAGATGGTCCTATATAACAGTGAGATCATGCTATTTCTTGACCAATGAGCTAAACTTACTGAGAGCTAAGGTCAATTAACAACAACGAAATTTCAAAACATTTTAATACCTGACATGGAAAATTATAGATATTTTTGTGTTCTTAAATACCATGTAATTAAATGCAATTACTTCAATTACATGTAATGGATGTAATTGAGTAATTACCCTGTAATTAAGTAAACATAAATACTTTTTATTCCCCATGTCTGGTATTCAAAAGTTTTTAAAAGGAAAAATCTGACCCCACAAACGTGAGCGTAGGTCTGATAGAATTATTAATATGAACAAATTACACAAGTGAAGAATTGCAAAATGTAATTGAAATCGCTTAGGTATGCCCCCCCCCCCCCCCACCAAATTTCTTTGATTCCGACAATTTTTCGAACAATTGTTAACAATCTTTAAAATCACCATACCAATCAATCTCTGTTCAATAACAGTAGCCGAGAAAAATTTTAGAATGTACTGGAGCTGGCTCACCTCCTCGCCTATTACCACTTTTGGGTAAATGTTAAACATTTTTTTCAACACACCATGTCAGAGGCCAAGGTAAGGAAATTTAAAAACTTGAAATGTGTAGGAGGTGCCCCACCAACTTTTTTTATGACGCCCACATTTAGTGCATAGCTAAAAACGCGATCCAAAATTTTGTTCAAATATGTGTTGCAGTAGCCGAGATAAACAATTAAAACATCAGGGTTGCATGTAAGGGCCACATCCTTTATACTTTTTGTCCCGTATTTGACCATTTAAGCAAGGACTTTTAACTCTGCACATCCTCCAAGTTTTATAGTCATTGCTTAAATCAATGTATTAGAAATTTGGCAACATGTACATTAGTTGCAATATAAATATCTTTGTGGCTTTATGATTGGTAAGATTATTTTATCCTGCACATCCTGTTGTTACATAGTCCTTGGTTTTAGAAGTTCTTATCAGGTGCTGTTCAAAATTTTATTAATGCAAAATTTTTTCACCAGGTGCAAAGGAATAAAACTTTCAAAAACATGTGTTAAATTGAATGTACCCCGCCCCATATTTCCAATCCGCCCGGAGATATAGCAATTGCAAATTTTTGTGTTATATGGGAGGTACCACACCCCTTTTTCCAATCGCGATTTAGTATGGCCTATAGGGTCTTCCTGTGGTTCAGCCGTTTGGGCCTGATGATGCAAGAAACATCCAGACAGACAAATAGTGTGTTATTCTTAACGAAACTTATTGTCTGCTACTCTGTCACCACATATTATATGCGTTAAAAAGGTACAGAAAATGTTCTTTTCTCCTTACACTCATTAAACTCGTCATCAAGATCAACACGTAGTTAGTTTCGTTACATTTGCTTTTGAATGAAGCCATACTATATAAAACTGCAGTACACCCTTGAGAATCCTCCAAGCTTATTGAGAGAGGGCAATATGTGTATATCACTCCTTGGAAAGTACATTTCAAACCTTTTGCATAGATGGTTTACCTTAAAATACCAGAAATGCGGTCGATCACTACTAGTGAATATCGTTTCTTGTCAGCACAAATCGTAGCAGTTTACCTAACATTTGTGACTTTGTAGCATGACATCCCAAAGTGTTCACAATTCGACCTTACCCCAAAAAAAGCAATCCTTGTTTTTTTAATAATAAATATAACAAGTCATTACTGTAACTTAACTTTAACTTCTCTACTTTATTCCAAATAATACAAAAGGAATGAACTTTTATTAATCATTGAACACAAATCGAAAACAGAAGAAATGATCGTTGGCATCAGGTTTAAAACGTGAAAATGGTATTAAAAAACAGGCAGTACCAGGCTGACTCTCATACTTCTCTGTTACAAAGGTCAATATCGTGTATTATTTTCATAGTAGATGAGAAGAAGGGAAATCATCAACATCAGCATATTTACTGGTTTATTATAATGGTGATGATCTTGTATTGAATTCAAATAAACAATATCATTTCGTTCAATCAAAATCAAGTATGTGACTTGTGTGAACTTGTTCAAAATACTTTTGTATAAAAAATCCAAAAGTATGATTAATTAATAACAACAAGAAGAGTACAGATCTGTTTTTTTTTGTGTTATTATTTTTATTCACAACAGTATTCAAATTTAAAAAAAAACGAAATTAAATCTTATTTTTTGTTAACTCAGTCATAATCATATTAATGATTCGACAGTTTTTTCTACAATACTTTTTGTGTTATTTTTTTTTTGTCGATTTAAAGTGTTGTTATTATTCAAACATATCATCAAGTCAACATAACATGATCATCATGTAGGTAGAAATATTTGAATACTTTTTCACGGTAGCGTAATGGGCTCAATACAACATTCTTTAGTTATCATGTAAATTAATTGTATTTTGTTATATATTTTTCATTTTGTCTTAATTTGTCCGTCCAGATACACTCAAGGAAAAAAGTTTCATCATATTGATGAAACTATTTCATAAATCGTTTGTCATTAATATTTCATCATAGTTTTTATAAATATCATAAAAGTTTTATTAAAATTGAACCAGGTCCAAGTAGTATCTTAAACCTGATCTTATTAGTAATATTTCTATAAAGCAGCTTCATCATATTTAGGAAGTGTTGCATTGGACGCAAATCTATAAATTGTTTTATCATATTTACAAATTGTTCATAAACATGATGAAGCTTTTCTCATTCATTTAAATTCGTTAATATATAATGAATAGTACTTACACACCGATCGTAATTCAATTAAAGGCTACCTCATTTCCAAGAAGAAATCAAGATAATTTCAAAAAAGCAAAACGCAAATAAAAATTACTGAATTTTGTTAAACATTATTATTATTATAATTTGCTTTAAATTCAACGAATTGTTACAACTACACAGAGGAACAGTTTTGAATACTTTTTTTTCCGTAGTCCTAATTATACAACCAGAAAATCTTATGATATATTTTTCTTACAGGTATTTTTTTAACAGAGATAATTTAAAATTTGTCCACTTTACTTTAGAAAAGCTCTTACATCTAATACTTAAATATTTTTGTGAAGATATTTTTCAGTATATAAATTTTGCAACATGTTAACAAATTAGAAATCTCAGTTATTCCAACAGTCTAGAAATTAGAACCTTCAATTTTAACGAACAAAAAGTTTTGAAATTATAATATGTGGTTTTCATTGCTAGACACAATTAAAAAAAATTAAAAAAGATTACTTTTAAAAATTAAAAAAGATACTTTTCATCTGTGTTTAATAAAATTTTCAAACTAATTTTTCTTAAAATTAAGTCAAAATTTCTAAATTATAGAAAAATTTTACAATTGAAACAAAATTTTTATTATAAAACAGTAAAATTTCCTCCTAATTAGTTCATACATCATCTAAAATTTAACTTTTAGTAAGGAAATGTTTCCTTGATTTTAGAAAAAAATTCATTTTATTTAAGTTCATTAGATAATTTTTTTATTAAAAACTAGGACTTAATTCCCTAAAAATAAATAAATATTTTCTAAAGTTAAATAGCACTTCTTTTATATTTTAAAGTACTTTACACTCATTGAGTAAGTATTTTCCACCTTTCGATGGACTTTCGTTTTGTGAGGACACTGCTCTTAAAAAGCTTTTTGCCACACATTTTTGTCTTAAAATTAAATTGAATTATTAAAATATAAATTAAATTTCCTTTAGAAAAAGGTAAACAAATAAAAAAAATTCACTGCAGGATATCCTGAAATGTAATAAATTGTGACAAAGTCAGATCCTTCTCGTAGTTAATTAACGATTCTGCTTGAGAGAACTACAAAAAGGGACGCCCTACGTGACATACTGCATCTATGGCTAAAGAACACTGGGGGTCCTTTGTCTTCTTAAATTAACTAATTTAAGAAAATTGTTGCAAAAATACAAAGTATCACAGTTACATTTCTTGTTATTATGGAAAAGTCATAAGTTTATTTTATGGGATTTTTAGCTTAAACTTTTTTCGGCATATACAAACTATTATTATTAAATAGTTCAATAAATATAAAGTTTAATAAGCGCTATGTCAATTATAGGAAAGCCATTATGCCGTAATGTGTAAAATATGCTTACGATATTTTGTATTGTAGTCAGCAAACAAAATTATTACATAAAAGCGCAAATTCGAAATTTTTAACCTTTTGCTAACAAAATTTTAAAAAAATATTTTAAACTACTTTAAGTTCAATGTTAAAGACTGTTGAGATTAGAGATGGGCATGTGAGCCATTTTCGAATCACGCACCAAAAATTACAATCATGCACGATAATTTTTTTAAATGGTTACTTAAATTTGTTTTCTTTAATAACATTTTTTCTTGGAAATTAGGAAAACTTAATAGTTTGTTTTTAATTTGTTTTTTTTTTTTTAATAGAATATTGAAAATAACTTTAACGTTTTCCAACAAAAAAAATCCTATACCTTTTATTATTTTTTAAAAATTAGAAAACTTTTACTTGAAAAAAAAAATATTTTATTAAAAATTTTAAAATCAAGTAAATTTTTTTATTACATATGAAAAAATTTATTACTTTTTGTTTTTAATTGCATGAACTAATTTTTAGAAAAAAATTCTTCAAAATTAGAAAGTGGTTACTTAAAAACTGAATTTGGAAATGGCTTTCTAAAATTTTGTTAATTTTACTACAAAAATGAACACACATTAAGTTCAAGTACTTTCTCGATTTAAGTTAGACACATTTTTTGAACTAAATGGGAGTAAAATATGTCCTAATTTTTTTTTAACTAAACTTAATTTTATTACATTTGAGTATGCAAATTTCTTAAAACTAAAATGTTTTTTCTTAAAATTAATAAATTTTTATTTAATTTACTTGTTTTTTTTTCCTAAAATCTAGAAATATTACTTAGGAAAAATATTTACTATTTCTGAGTATATAAACTATTTCGTTTTTCCTCAAACTTAGAAATTTTTATTCTCTAAGAAAATTTTTCTTAGTTTTAATAAAATTTTACCTAAATTGAGCACAACTTATAAACTATTTTGAAGGAAATTTTTGATTACTAGTTCATGTCTTTTTTTTTTTTTTTTGGAGTTCAGTTAGAATTACTGAGATTTCTCAGTTTTACATTTACACTTGAATTTAAAGCAATGGGAACCAAAAAACAAACACAAGTTTTTCACTGACAGCTGATTTTTTATACTATGTAATTGAGGAGACTATGAAACACAGACAGTTCGTAAATAAAATTTCTATGGTATCAGACATTTTTCTACTTCTGCAATATTTAAAAAAAATATACATTATTTTAATATTTTGTATAAGGTTTAGCTACCTCAAAATAATAACTTTCCCAATTATTAATTTTTTGTATAAACTTCTAATAAGCAATCGCATCTGTGGGGATTTTAATTTTGAAGAACCTTAATGAGACAATATCTCTCGGGACTCTGCGCAATCTGGTCAAATCTAAAAACGTAGTGTGCTTTGCCCGCTAGAAGGTCGTGGCTAAACAAAAAATAAATTCGATTCGACTAGTGTCTAATAACTTTTTCTATGTATTCCTCATTATAACGAAAAAAAATCTATTCATTACGAAAAACAAAAATGTTCATGAGCTTAAACCCCAAAAAAAAAATATATCTATGTGAAAAAAGTCGACTATGAGAATTTTCAGTAAAAAAAATCAGTATTTGAGAATTTTTTTTTTAAAAATTCTAAGAATATAAATATGAATTTTTCAGTAAAATGGCTAAAACCATTTGTTCGACATCAAAAAATGGTTAATAGTTAAATAATATTTCTATAAGAAATTCATTCGCAGAAACTGTCAACAATGTATTGGAAAATTGGACTGAAAGGATAAGCTACTGCGAAGACAGCCGCGGAAGCCACGTGAATAAAATCGTGGTCCATAAATATTGGGAATATTTGTTAATTCTAATAAAGCCATAATATACCAAAAGAAATTAAGTTTAGTTAATTTTAGTTATATATTTTAGAATAGCAAACACTTATTTATAAATTTAAGAGAAGATAAAAAAAATTGTGAGGATCTGCAATAGAGTGAGTGCACACTTTCAATCTTAGCGACCAGGTCATCGTCAGCCTCCTTATGAACCACCACCCATAAATACTCATGTTTCGAACAGGCTTTTACATTAAACAGGCTTTTACATCAAACATTAGTGAATGATTACAAGTACAAATAAGCTTTTTCCATTTATTTTTAGAATTACCCTTGGCAATCATTTTGATTCTCAAAGCACAAATTGACAGGGTTGCTATTCACAACTTAATATGTTGTGTTGAAAAATATTAGTATGAATGCCAGATTCCCAATTCGTTCCCAGAAATGTAAACATTAAAGGTCGGCTAAAATATCTGTGCTGGTTTTGGCTTTTTAAAATTCGTAAGATACTTTTAACAAAAGTGATTAAAATACCCTTTTAGCAATTATACGATTTTTAAAAATTATATTTTATATCTATGAAGGCTTGGATCTCCCATTTCTTTCAAAAATATGCAGTGCTTTCACAGAAATTTTTCAAAAAGGATAAACCAATATATTCTCAAACATTTAAATAAACTGAATTTCGATTTTCAAAAAAAAAATCGAAATCCAGAGTGGGCGATCAAAAATATTTATTTTTTAGTATGAGAGGTTCTCATATTATTTTCTCAAAAATGTATAATTTTTAATTTTGTTCTATACATAGATACTGAAAATACAATAAAACTTAAGACGACAACTTTTTTTAATCATATTTGGGACTTTACGACTCCGGAAATGATTTGATTTCTTTAGAACTCGTTATATAGCGTATTTTTTTTAGAGTGTCACTGCTTTATTTGACAACCCATTAAACAGCTGGTAGTTGCCTTTTGTTTGGTTTGCTTTAAAATTTCACCAGAACAACGCGTGCAAATTCTATTCGTCAAACTCATCTTGCACTTTTTCCATTTTATGGCGTACATAATCGTTCTCCATTGGCATAAAGGTCGTTTTTAAGAAGACATGTTTCTTATTGTGAAAATAGTCTTAATCCTAGTTACGTTTTTCTGCATAGCCAGCAGACCTCCAAAACAGGCTTCGCTAGGAACAGACTTGCTAGACTTGGGAACTATTCCCCAAATTTAGAGTTTTTTGTTTGGCTTGTGGAGAAAAATTTCCATTTGTGGACAGAGGATTTTTCTGTACCTTTCTGAAATATCATATAAATCATTAAATAAGGTAAAAAGTAACTCTGGTGTGCATTTGCACCCAGTTCCTTAGAACATAATTCCTTAAATATAGTTTTCAGAATTCAGATAGAATTAATTTTTTAGCGAATCATAAAGTCAAATTATTTTTGTTGCTTTTATCATTCTGTATTGCTTTTATCATTCTGTATTGTTGCTTTTATCATTCTATATTCTGAAAATTTTCAAAAAAAAAAAATAACTTGGCAATCCTGGCTGAGAAAAGATTTTTTATGTAGCGGTCTCTGATAGGCAAGTAATAATTGGGCAAACCCCTCCTGTCTGTGTTGGAAAATGGAGAATAAGTTCGTGGGGGTTATGGACTTATCACCTTACAAGTGTACATATTTAAAAAACTTATATTTAGAAGAAACAATTACAGGGAAATTCTCTATTTTCATTATATATATATATACAAGTTTGTATTCGACGAATGTCTGGGTATAACCAACAGGGCTTAGCAAAATCTTCTCATTAAGACTCTTAAATCTTAATAAAATTTCAATAGTTATGTAGTAGAGCACAAAAAACTAAGGTACACTTGATTGATTGATTTCTACTCCAGGAAAATTTGCCTTTATAAACTTTAATTGTTTGTTTCTCTGTCTATTTTAGCTGCACCTTAACTAAAATCCTCATTCAACACATTTACAGTATTTCTGTAATCTACTAACTAAAAAAAAAAACTTTAGAAAACTTCTTTTTGTTCAAATTACAAAAAGCAATTTTCATCAAAAAAAAAAAGTATTTAGAAATTATTTTCACACAAAAAAGTATTTAGAAACTATGATATAATGAACATTGATGATGTGTTTGAAAATGTTTTAACTAACACAACAGTTGGTGTATGTGAACATTGTACTAAAAACAACAAGTTGGCCACAAGTAGCAATGTTTCTGGTCAACCAACTCGACAAGCCGTGCAACAATGTCTTTATGCATTTAAACACCCCCTCAGAAAATAGCAAATACATGCACACACACACACACACACTAAATTAGACATAGAAGTTATAAAAAACTATTATACTCATAATAGTTGGACTCCCAAAAGGGTTTGGTAGACATACTAAGAAAACAATCGAGTGGGTGTTATAATAATAATAATGATGCTGATGATGATGGAATGGCACCCACAAAATAAAATGTTAAAAAGAAGTAACATTTTGTTGGCATATTAGACAAGTAAGAGAAAAACCAAACCATTAACTATCAGTTGTACTGGTCAAGCCACTAAAGTACATGCTAACCAAGTACATGCTACGTAAGTATTTGGGAGTTAACTAACACCATAAGTATGAATATAGTAACTATGACCACATTAAAAACTTTGAGTTTTTGTATCTATCACTGAGATGAACTGACTTCAGGTGGTTGGTCAGTATGTTCAAGTGGCAGCTTACGCCCTTCTACGCATCAAGAAGATCCTACACCACACCATCCGTATGCAGCTGATATCCGGAGAACTAGACCCAAGCGAGAAGATTGCAATAACAAATAAGATCAATTCACAGAAATTCGGTAAATACCACAATATTTCAATTGTTTCAGGATAAATTTGATTACCACAACCAAATAATTCAGTTGCTGCAACCAAATTATTGAGTTGGCAAGGAATTCCGTTGACACAATGAATATGTTTTATCTGTCCATAATATGATTGCCTAAAATGCTTTTTAGATGCCTCGCAAGGTATGGTCAAGATTAGAATACGATTTTTTTTACTTTGAGCCCCACCTTTAATATTCACATGAATGGTATAGAGAAAATTCAACTCAAGGTTGCACATCCATTTTTAAAATATTCAAATGCTATTCAGTCTCTGTTACTACCCTGTGGGAAAAGGACCTATCCCAAGACACGTCACATGACCGGTTCATTGTGATAGGGACCGGTCACGGGACCGATCACTTTAACATGGGCTTGTCCTAGGAGGGGGTCAATTGCCCTATGTGACATGTCACAGAACTGGTCTAAAAGGACAAGTAGTGACTTTTAAACCGGTCTCGTGATAGATACTTTAGGAACCGGTGCTCTTTTCACCTACCTTGTGATATGTTTTTTCGGAACCGGTTCAGTTTTCACCTATCCCGGGACAGGTCCCAATTCCCAACTGACTCCTTTTTTCCCGCAAGGTAACTTTTGTATCTCTACCTATACGGATAAATGTGCATTACTCAATATAAATACTTTAGAAGCTCGAAGGAATTTATTCACTTATTTTGAAAAACCTTATTTTTCTTCTTGTTAACAATTGATCCAAATATAATTTGTTAGCACAAGTAAATTAGAGTAAGAAAAGAAATTAATTGTTATATCGTTTTGAAATCCCCAATCCACATAAATTTCGATCTTTACAAAATCTGATTACTTTAGCTGTTCAATTTCTCTTTTTTTAACAATACACACCCATATAGACAACGGTTTTTATTTTGCGGTCCATCTAAGGATGACAGTATCACTTGTGAATCTCTTTTTCGATAAACATATGTACAGGCTTGTATTAATTATCAATACGCATTGTCTGGCTACAGTCTTATACGACAATAGGACCAGTAGATACAATTTTAGTAAAAATTAACAATTTTATTCTCCAATATTTGTTCAAATAGTGCCAATGGTTGTTTATCAATGCATTTTTCATATTCTTATTCTCTGATGATATGATGTTGTTGACATTATATAGCCATGAATTTTGACATGACAAATGATTGCCAAATAACCCATATGAAAATTTGATAAATGTCCTCCTTTATATCGCCCCACTTACACATGAAAGAAGATGATGTTGATGTGTCTTTGTTAATGGGTGGAGATATTGGACTATTAAGTTTAAATACCAAAAGGTGTTAAGATATTTGTCTATGAAAACATAACAACAATGACCTTTCTTTTAACAAATGCTATGGACACTAAGGGAGTTCATAGAACGACATGAAAGCTTTACGGGTGTTGCTAGCATTTCATTGGTGTTTATTAAAATTTGCTTGATGATTGAGGTTGTTAGCAGTGGTCGTTTGGTTAGGTGGTATCATTATTAATTAAAAGTCTTTTCTACTTTGTTTCGTTTTGTGGACCATGCGATCTCTCTTGAGGCTTACGGTAATTTTTGTAAATGTTTACATAAACATCCAACTAAGTCTTAAACATTTATCATTTTTTGTTTGTCCTTAACAAAAAGTTTCGTTAAAGTAAAAAGACTGAAATGAACAAGTCTGAATTAAGACACAATGATGATGGCTGGTGTTTTCTAGTCATTGAGTAGTCATTCCATATCTATCTGCGTCTATGTATCTATGTTTATTTGTGTTGTTAAATAATGTTTAGCAATAAGGATACGTTCATTTATGTATGTGTGTATTTACAATATGTTATGTTAGTTATTCGTTGGCATTAACATTGGTATTTCTCATGAGAATTTTAATCATTCCACATGAATAATGACCATATTCAATATAGATGGCATTTCTTTATATGAATGTACTGAACAACACACACACACACACTCAAACGTATAAACACAAATACAAAGAACTATGGGACGATTTCCTTTCACCAGAATTTATTTTTTTTAATATACCAGTTTAAAATTTGTTTAGTCGATACTTTCTTATCCCAAAGTAAATTTTGTTATTTTAATACTTGGAAGTTGCTGGATTTTGTGGATGTTGAATAATAAAAATCAAAATTGTTTCTTTTTTGCGCGAAGGGTTTTGGTGAGTGCACACTAATACTAGCAAACCACAGTTTTTTTTTGTAAGAAATAACGAAATATAAAGGGTGTCCCAAGAAGAACGCAATTTTTAAATTTTAAATAAAACACAGATATTTAAAAAAAATCGAGAAACTTTATTATATCATAAAGTAGACAGAATGAGGTTATGTATGGAACAATATATCGTGCAGATGGCCGCCGCGGCTTTGCTGGCATGCACGCGATCTTTTAATGAAATTTTCAATGACCGTTTTGCATGAATGCTGCGGTATTTCATTAATGCAGCGTCCAATTTCCTCTTTTAAGGCTTGAGTCGTCGTCGGCTTATTCGCGTAAACCATCGACTTCGAAAAACCCCAAAGAAAAAAATCTAATGGTGTTAAATCGCACGATCTAGGCGGCCAATTCTAATCTCCAAAACGCGAAATAACACGACCGGGAAATGACTGATGCAGCAATTGAATTGTTTCTCTGGCTGTATGACATGTGGCGCCGTCTTGTTTGAACCACATGCCCTCCACATTCATTTCTTCAATTCTAGGCAAGAAAAAACTGGTTATCATTTCACGATACCGAACACCATTGACTGTTTGCGCTTGACCTGCCTCATTTTCATAAAAAAAAGGTCCAATGATTCCTCCAGCCCAAAAACCACACCACACAGTGACACGTTGAGGATGCATTTGCTTCTCGTGAATCACTCGAGGATTTTCCTCACCCCAAATGCGACAATTCTGCCTATTGACGAAGCCATCAAGATGAAAATGGGCCTCGTCACTGAAAATGATTTTATTGGCAAAATCAGCATTTTCATGTTGTCTCTCCAATACCCAATTAACGAACTCCCTTCGCTGTCCATGGTCAGCTGGCTTCAGTTCCTGAGTCAATTGAACTTTGTATGCATGAAGATGCAAATCTTTCGTCAAAATTCGCTGCAAAGTGGATTTGGAGACACCAATTTGCTGAGCTCGGTGTCGAATTGAGGTGGATGGAGTTTGAGCGACATCATCACGTACAGCTGCGACATTTTCGGTCGATCGACCTGGTCGATGGCGCGTTGTTGTCTTTCATCACTAACAGACCCAGTTTCGGCAAATTTATCCATTAATCTCTTTACAGTTGACTCTTTTGGAGCATTATTGTGACCCCAAATTGATCGCAATTTGCGAACTGTAGCCGCAAAACTTTTACCATTTTGGTAAAACAATTTCACAATGAGAATGCGTTGTTCATTCGTGTAGCGCTCCATTTTTACTAACCTCGTACCTTCTACTAGCAAACAATAAGAATTGTTCAAATGTCAAACAATGACACTTCGAATGTTGCCAGATTTAAAAATTGCGTTCTTCTTGGGAACCAGATTTGTGGCACTGCAGTAATATTCAATTAACACGGCAGAGTTAATCTTGTAAAAAGTGGATTAACTGCTACATTTCAGTGGAACTTTTGCAGTTAATCCACTTTTTACATTAACTTTTAGATTAACTTTTCAGGCCAAACGCAACATAAATATGCACGAAAACCAATAAAATTGTTAAC
This sequence comes from Eustalomyia histrio, assembly GCA_949748255.1. NCBI lineage: Eukaryota > Metazoa > Arthropoda > Insecta > Diptera > Anthomyiidae > Eustalomyia > Eustalomyia histrio. Next base: position 70,748,785 of record OX456524.1, on the reverse strand, counting down.
AAATCAGTCTTAATGTCCATTTTTAAATCGTAAATTACACCACTTCCTCTTTGGGAACTATGTCCGACAAACTCGGTCATAATCCCCGAAATGAAAATAATATAATATCCGCTGGGGTTCTCACCTGTCACGTAAAATGTAAAAACGTCAATATTTATCTGTTTCGCAAAACAGGCAAGTATTTCAACATGTTTGTTCCTTTAAAGAATAATTCTCCTATCCAAACTCTTGTAAGACATGAGTGAGTTGATTAGGGTAACCGGTTAGAAGACATTTGAAAACATAATTTATTGATTTTATTTTTAAATGTGGTTTAATTTTCAACGAATCGATTAGCAAAATTCTTTTTAGAATTTTATTTTTTTCAATTCGATTTTTGTTCTTTTAATGGCATCAATCGAATGGATTCAATTATAACAAATCCTTTCAATCAAATATTGTTTATTTTATTTATATTTTGGGAATTAAGTCATAAAATAAAATATTCAATGAAATTTAAATTGAATAAATAGAAATTAGATTAAATCATTATCTCAATTTACTCAATGCCTTATGCTTGAATTGAATTGATTATAATCAACACAAGTCTTGTTTCCTTTACTTGCTTCTATTATTATATTATATATTATATTTCTATGGCCCGGACTATGAAATATTGGCAGATTGCTAACAGCTTTAATTTTTGAAATATACAGTTTTATTATTTTGACAAAAAAAAAAAATACATTATGTTAACGAAATTTCTATTGAACACTATCATATGATCTTTTATAAGAGTTCATTGAATGAACGAGTTAAGGTAGATCTCGTTGCAGTCTCCAGCAGTAGCCTGCCATCATATGTGAGTCCCACCGCCCCTGATACCGCTCTTCCATTGTTGGAAGATCCTGATCGAATCTTTCACCCTGCTCCTCACTAAAATCACCCAGTTTTTGTGGAAATTTTTGTATGCAAGTTCGATAGCATGGACTCAACAAGCTCGATGTTGTCGTCAGAATTATTTTTGCCTACCCAATTACTCATAACCAAAACTAATGAATTTCAAGCTTTGGATTCGACTTCAATCATTGATTTGACGAAATCTGGATCTTTCACGAGTTGTCAAATCACTGGCCCATCAAAAATATCATCTTTCTCTACCTAATCATGGAAACTTGCGTGAAATAAAATTGAAACATTCGCCACTTTTGTCAAGCGCCTTCACAAACTGCTTCATTATGCCAATTTTAATATGAGGAACCAATGGCTTATTCTAATAACACAATTTGATTTTGAAGTATTGATCATACGCAGTTTTTAGAAAGTCTGATATAGGTTTTCGATATTTTGCAAATACATATTCACCACGAATATAGCAAAAACAATCGGGATTAAGCATACAACATCTTTACGAAGCCATATCGATAACAACAACAAAATATATTTCAGTGTCTAATAACAAACGCAAATCTAAGTAAAAATAGTAAATGATGTTAGTTAGCTGCAACTCAAAAACAAAAGCTGTTAGGGAAAATTTGTTGCCATATTTAAAAAACGCGTCAATTTGAGAAAGAAACAAAAAAAATCACAGGAAACAAACAATTCTTTTCTTTTTGTTGACCAGTGTTATAAACCAATCAGTAATTCATAAAATAGAAAAAAATATGCTTAACGAAATGATTTAAAAAAACACACTTTATTGTGTAAAAAATCGACTCAAAATTACTTTTGCTCCGATTCAACAATATCTGTTCATCAGTGTGTCCATATAAATCTTGCAATCAAGCTACAGGCCGAAAATATAAAAATAATTGGATAAAATTAGATACACAGAGAAAACAGATTAATTGTAACAACCGAATTTCTTGCCAACCGATTGATTTCGTTGGAGCCACCGATATATTTGTTTGTCCCAACCCAAAATCGGTTGACGCAATAGAATTTTGGTTGAAACCAAATATTTCAATTCTATTAGAAAAATATTTGGTTGGGACAACTGTTGCTGCAACCAAAATATTCAGTTGCCAAGAAATTCGGTTGTCACAATGAATCTGTTTTCCTCTGTGTACATAAGTTTTAATTGGTCCAGGGGCGAACCTTGTTGAACTTGATTAGAATCGATCCCCCTCCCATAGAAAGGTCCTTTACGAATTGGGATTACATTGTATTTAACCACATAGAACCAGAGACATATTGTTGAAATTTGAGTAGTGAATGTTATATAAAACCATTGAATTTGTAAGAAATCGGACCTAGTCCGATCTTACCGGTATAAAATCAAACAACAGGTCGCAAATATGATGATATTTAAATGAAAAGTTTTCTTTGGCCCAAGTACGAACCATAAATAATTTAATTAAATCGGTCCTAATTCAGACCTACCTGCCAGACCTAGATCCCATCACAAGGTTTTGTTCTATGTGAAACTATGCCCCTACACCCAGAAAACAGTATCAGTTGTGGCCACCGAATTTGTTGCCAATCGAATTCTGGCGCTGACCACAACTATCTTCATGTTAAATTATATTTTTAGTTGTAAGAGCCAATATTTAGTTGTCTAATTTAATATTTATATTGCACATAAATATTATTACGTTCCACAAAATTTTATTTTAAGAAAAATTTTATTGTTAGATTTTGCCGGTATTCGATATTCATAATTCACACTCTTACTTACTGCACCACAATTTAATTTAATTTTATTTGTTATATTTGTTATTTAAACATTTGAATATTTTATTTTAATTAAAAAGAATATTTTTTTTAAATGTTAGCCTTTACCGGGATTTGAACTCGGAAATTAGAAGTACTACGCAAGCTCTCTATCCACTAGCCCACAGACACTTATACATTCATTTTAATGACTAATTTTGAATTTAAATAATTTTTTTAGGAAAATAAATGTAGCAGGAAATTCGTTTACAAATAATACCAATCGTTAGTGGCTTCTATAATCAATACAATCCACAACTCAGTTGGTTCAACTGAAACCCTAAATTAATAATATATTTGATCAGCATAAATGTTTGCATTATTTATGGATTATAGGTTATTTAAAATAAAATGACATACTTACAAACAAATTTTAAGGGCTTTGATCGAATCGAAATCAATCTTTTCACTGGGTGTATCTGCTATTTTCCAATGGCACATTTTCCATGTGCACTAAGACCGTTGATCAAATGGACATAATATCCACCGAGGAGAATGTCGTAATCCCCCACAGAGAAAACAGAATTATTGTGACAACCGAATTCCTTGTCAACCGAATGGATTGGCTGCAGCAACTGATTTATTTAGTTGTCGCAAACAAATATATTCTTGTGTCAGTTAAAATATAATGTTACAACTGAAATTCTATTGTGTAGACCAATCCTTCAGTAGACAAAATATTCGGTTGCCACAATCAATCTGTTTTCTCTTTGCAGTGAAGTCTTCCTGCATAGACGGTTTGTGGCCCGGCTTACTGGTTCAAACGCTGTCAGTTGGAATTTCTCTTCGGTGGAATGTCCGAATCTGTCTTCGCTTAGCGTCCTTCGGCTATAAAATGGGGAAATTCTCGCAAATGGAAATGTGAATAATGTCCGTGTGGATTATGACCTGCCACCGACTTAATCGCTATCTGAAATTCTTGTCTTCATCCTATATAATGAAATACAGTTCCAATGTATTTTGTCGAATATGGCACCATGATGTTAACCAATTACAATAAGGTGTCCAAGAATATTGACTGATAGGAACATCGTCAAAATATTTGTTGTGTAAGAGCGCTTTATAGAAATTTGCATTGGATATTGAACACTCTATTGCATAATATAACTATGAGTAAAACATCATCAGAGTAAAAATTTGGTTTATGAAATATTTCATAAAGGAACTTGGCCAAGTTGATAAATATTAATTTTAATTAAACAAAAATTTACTCGCTTTTCAAGATATTCATCCCATTGTGGAGGTGTTGGCCGTAATATTTTTATATATGGATGATATCTATTTTGTAATGATTGTTAAGGTGTTGTTGTATTCTATATTCATACACACACATGAATATTTGTATAGAACTAAAATAGACATACTCATACATATGTAATCTGTTGTTTCTTCTTCCATTCCACAAAGAACGCCACTACTGTTGGCATTCTTTTGAATGAGTTATTTCAACTATTCATTGATATTAATAACTCTTCGTTTTGTTGTTTTTTCTATTTCGTTCTCTACTGACCATTGTTTATCCTTCTTTTGATATGAAGTTAATCGATTGGGTTTTTTTCGATTTAATTTTTTTTTCATTTATTACGAAATGAATTATGTGCGAAAATATGTTATGAACTTTTGGCCCCTTTATGTATGAGTGTTTGTATGAGTTTGTTTTAGGCGTTTATTAGATTGTGTTTAACAATGTTTTTTTTTCTGCCTTCGAGTTCAATTGTATTGTTTAAATGGTATAAATAATTGTGCTGCCTGTTGGCTGGTGGTCACTGCAGTTATTTAGTATTTATCACAATTTAATTATTTTAATTAAAATCACATTATTACGTGTTGAAATTTGTTTGTGTGCGCTACAATTTAAACTACACATTTATGTTATAAAAGAGAAGTGTGGGATACACTTAAAATATATTTAATTATAGAAAATACAACAGAAATACCATGGTGAACTTCTTGACGCTTTTAAGTCCATAGCCCTGTTATGTTATTTTACTTCGGAGGAGTTAAGTGCTATAATCATAGAAAATTGTAAAACTAACTTGAAGCGTTTGTATTTAGAGTAATGTTGTCCCTGTTTTTTTCTGTATGTCTTGAACTGTTCATATTAAAGTCACCAACCATCCAAAGACAAGTGAAGTGAATGAATGAATACTTGGCAATCAGGCCTGATCATTGATACATTTTGAGTTTTTTTGGAATATATTTATCAGTTTTTTATTTAAATAATGGGTGGTTAAATTTGAAGGGCCAATGTTGAATGAGAACCACACCTAAACGTCAAGTTTTTTCTGCATTTCATTTGACATTTCTCAATTTCAGACTAACTCAATTTGAACCATGGAAAGATACACAATCGTGCAACGCGTTAAAGTTATTCAGGCTTATTATGAAAATGGGCGTTCAAATCATAATGCATTTCTCGCTCTTCGGGATTTTTTTGTTCAGCATAATCGACCAAATGTGTCCAGAATCGGGAGAATTGTGAGCAAATTTCAGCAAACCGGGTCTGTAAAAACACCTGTGCATGCTCACCCAGTTCGTTCTGCGGAAAACATTGCTGTTGTTCGCCATAGTGTGTCATGAGGTCCTTATTGTGGCCAGGAATTAAAGATATGACCCTGGACGATATGTGGTTTGAACAGGACGGTGGCACTTGCCACACAGCTTACGAAACAATGACTCTTTTGTGCGACAAATTCAATGGCCGTGTTATCTCACGTGCTGGTGATGTCAATTGGCCGCCAAGATCATGTGATTTGACATCGTTGGGCTTCTTTCTTTGAGGTTATTTGAAAGAAAAGGTGTACATCGATAAGCCAGCCACAATTCAAGAGCTAAAAGATAAGATAATTCGGCACATTAACGGCATAGAACCTCAATTATGCCTCAACGTCATCGAAAATTTGGACCATCGGATGGAGGTGTGCCGCCGAGGTCGCGGCGGCCATTTGGCCGATATTTTGTTCCATACATAATTGAACCATACCATATTATCATAACAAAAACAAATGACAATAATTTCCTTAATGATTTGTGTTTAATTCAAAATTAACATCGGCCCTTAAAATGTAACCACACTATATATTAACATCTGTTAGCCATGGATAAGATTAAATCCAATCTGTCTTTAATTTTCTATTTGATTTTGTTTTCAAAGATCACATTAATCGGAACATGAATTGTCTCTAAAAATATAAAAGTATTTCTAATTATTTTGATATATAAAAGTGTATATTTAAACTTACTTGTTTCAAAACTTGTCCCCCTTAGTTTCGTTTAAATATTACACACTATATGTTTTACAAATACCATAACTTTAAAGCAATAGGAAATTTATTTGTCAATACAAAATTTTATTTATTAAGAACTTTTTACCGTTATCGTTATTTAACGGTCTAATTTATTTATTTTTTTTTGCATCTAGTTGATATACTAAAAATAATTTTTATTTGAAGCAAAACAGATTTGAAAATAAAAGTAAGAAGTTTTTCTTTGACAAACAAACATTGTTGTAAATAAAAATAGTACATTAAAAATTGTACTGAACGGTTTGTAGTAGAAGAATTTTGAGCTGAAAGGGCAAAAATAGATAAGAAAGCACCACAGGGCCATTAATGACCCAATTGTGCCACATTTTGTATAACTGAGCCTGATACTAATCCTTCTCCATTTGTTGATATCTCAGGCAAACTCGATGAAAGATAATAGGCTTGATCAAGAGGTGAAACAACCTTATCCCAAGTGGTTCGAGCGTCAATTCAAAACCGCTTGCATGCACTTCTGCTGATAAAGCCGTATTGCCACTATAGCCTCTTAATGTTGACTCCATCCACTAAAATTTCTAAACGGTGATTAAAGTGCCTTAAACTGAACAGAACTCTTTAAATAACTCAGGAGTAATAAAAAGTCTTCGCGATAACCAGGGTAAGCAAATCTAACTACTCTTAGCCTTTGTTGGCCTATTTTAAGAATTTTGAAACAGCGTCACAACGAATCTGTTTTCTCTGTGGTCTGATGTCCCAGTATTGGCATTTGTAAGAAAACAAGCAGTGCTACAATACTTTATTCCAAATAAATTGTAAAAAAAACTGAAAAATTGCCATAACCATACAGTTATTTAAAACTCAACTTATTTTTCCTGAAGACCATAGAGAAGACTTTAAATAACACAGCACAATTTCTGTGTATATGAACCCTATTTTGTATACCACTCGTAGAGCACTATTTTAACGATGTCTTCTTTTCTTTGCTTTTGTTGGAGTAGAATCATTGATTATGATCCAAGCTTTGAATATAATCAGGGAGAAATTAAGAACTCTATTTCATTATCATTATCAATACAATGAAAAAACTCGTTACACATGTATTGTATTTATAACAAAACAAGAGTTTTTTTTTCATAAAATTTGTATAATTAAAGAAAAATTCATAATGCTAAAAAATAACACATACAAAAGATGAATAGTTTCAGGAAATCTCAGAACAATAACATTACAAAACAAGAACAAAATAAAATAATTATAAATATAAAATGACAAATAGGGTAATCAATCGGTTGATCTTTATTCGAATTATTTAAAATGCCGAAATTTCATATAACAAATAGTTCGAATAATTTTATGCTATTAATCGATTAATTAAAGTTAGTAAAGGGTGTCCCAAGAAGAACGCAATTTTTAAATCTGGCAACATTCGAAGTGTCATTGTTTGACATTTGAACAATTGTTATTGTTTGCTAGTAGAAGGTACGAGGTTAGTAAAAATGGAGCGCTACACGAATGAACAAAGCATTCTCATTGTGAAATTGTTTCACCAAAATGGTGAAAGTTTTGCGGCTACAGTTCGCAAATTGCGATCAATTTGGGGTCACAATAATGCTCCAAAAGAGTCAACTGTAAAGAGATTAATGGATAAATTTGCCGAAACTGGGTCTGTTAGTGATGTAAAGACAACAACGCGCCATCGACCAGGTCGATCGACCGAAAATGTCGCAGCTGTACGTGATGATGTCGCTCAAACTCCATCCACCTCAATTCGACACCGAGCTCAGAAAATTGGTGTCTCCAAATCCACTTTGCAGCGAATTTTGACGAAAGATTTGCATCTTCATGCATACAAAGTTCAATTGACTCAGGAACTGAAGCCAGCTGACCATGGACAGCGAAGGGAGTTCGTTAATTGGGTATTGGAGAGACAACATGAAAATGCTGATTTTGCCGATAAAATCATCTTCAATGACGAGGCCCATTTTCGTCTTGATGGCTTCGTCAATTGGCAGAATTGTCGCATTTGGGGTGAGGAAAATCCTGGAGTGATTCACGAGAAGCAAATGCATCCTTAACATGTCACTGTGTGGTGTGGTTTTTGGGCTGGAGGAATCATTGGACCTTGGAAAATGAGGCAGGTCAAGCGCAAACAGTCAATGGTGTTCGGTATCGTGAAATGATAACCAGTTTTTTCTTGCCTAGAATTGAAGAAATGAATGTGGAGGGCATGTGGTTCCAACAAGACGGCGCCACATGTCATACAGCCAGAGAAACAATTCAATTGCTGCATCAGTCATTTCCCGGTCGTGTTATTTCGCGTTTTGGAGATCAGAATTGACCGCCTAGATCGTGCGATTTAACACCATTAGATTTTTTTCTTTGGGGGTTTTTCGAAGTCGATGGTTTACGCGAATAAGCCGACGACGACTCAAGCCTTAAAAGAGGAAATTGGACGCTGCATTAATGAAATACCGCAGCATTCATGCAAAACGGTCATTGAAAATTTCATTAAAAGATCGCGTGCATGCCAGCAAAGCCGCGGCGGCCATCTGCACGATATATTGTTCCATACATAACCTCATTCTGTCTACTTTACGATATAATAAAGTTTCACAATTTTTTTTTAAATATCTGTGTTTTATTTAAAATTTAAAAATTGCGTTCTTCTTGGGACACCCTTTAAAATAAATATAAAAAAATATTTCACAAATTAACTTTTATAATTTTTTTAAAGTTAATGTAACACAAAAGCATTCATAATATTATCTTGAAGATTCTTTAAATTAAAATGCAATTAAAAAATACAACAAAGAAATCTACACATAATTTATTTAAAAGATTGTCACACTAAATATTTAATTGAGCAATTGGGTCATTTAGAAAAATTTTATCAAAATCGATGGCAAAATTTTTTAAAGTCTTAAGCGGAGAGACGTAAACATAGAGGAGAATTCGATACTCAAAATAATTTGAAGTTAACGTTAAACTTATGTTGTTTTTAGGTAAGTTACCCGATCTGAATGCATTATAGACGTAAACGTACGTTTGACTAATCCAGTCATAACTTTATTAAATATAAAACGTACACGAAAGGGACATTTTGATATGTGATAGAGAGATAAGAAAAAATGCGAATGACCTCAATTAAAATATTTTTTTTGCATATGACTTCTCCAAGTGCTACTGAATTTAATTTTTATTGTACGTTAGTTTTTTTCGATTAATTAATTACATAACTGTAAAATTTTATTCGATTAACCGGTTAAAAAAAAACTATAAAAATTATTTAAACGATTAATTCATTAAAATAAAAAGTCGATTAATTGAATCCCCTAATAACAAAACAACTGAAAACAAAACAAAACGAAACTGGGTGTGAGAGTTTGAGTTGTATGGAGAAAATGGACTAGTAGCAGTTTAAAAACAAAACAAAATAAAATGACTTTCAAATTCCTTTTTTTTTATTATATTACATTTTCTACATGATTTATTTTTATTAAGTATAAAAATAATATAGGGTTGGTTAAGGATAAAAGGTACAATTTTAATATTTTGAAACAAAGTACCGTACACTCACCAAAATAAGTTAGTTAGTTAGTTTATTTTATTGAGTCTTTATTCTTTCTGTAAACAGTGTTAACATACTATAAATTATAAACTTAAAACTATATTGTGTTATTTTAATTACATTAGTGTTAGTTAAATGCTACTTGCTTATACATAGATAAAAAAACTGAAGTTATTTACATATTACATTTGTTGAAGAAAAGTGAAAACAGTGTTTGCTCCCGACACTTACATTATTTTGTAGAGTAGTATCTACTTTTTATGAACCTAAAACTAAACAAAACTTAAAATTAAACCTAATTAGATAATTATATGTATAAAAAAAAATTATTTAAAAAAAAATATAACAATTCATCCTCTGTGTATGCCAGGAGTATGTCTTGAGTAGAAGTTTTGAACAGGAATATCAGGATGTTGTTCCCGTAAAATACCTATTGCTGAAAGGTAGTTTGTATTCGACCAACTAAACTCTAATTCACTAGACAAAATATCTTGAATTATGTCTGTTTCAAAGTATAATAATCTGATAACGAATCGTCTCAAAATACTTAGAGCATAATCCGAAAGTTGCGACAATGAAGCTTTCTCATAAATAAAGTTATTGATTCAAAATTCTTTTCTATGCACTTCCGTATAATGTGTCTCTCAAATTTTTTCATTTTTTTCATTGCTGTTGAAGATATGCTAAACCATATTGGAAATGCATAGAGAAGAATTGGTCTTATACTCACTTTATAAAGGAGTAACTTAGTCTCCACCGGCAATGATTTACTATTGAACAGCTTTGAGAAAGCTCCTTTCATTCTGTTTGCTTTATCTAAATTATAACTAACATGTTTATTGAATTTAAGAAGTTTGTTAAAATTTACTCCAAGATATTTAAAGCTGTCTTTGAATAGAATCTCATTGCCGTTCAAACAAAGCTTTAACTTTTTACTTTCAGGAACTACAGTATATTTGCATTTTCCTGAAGCATTCAGCAAACAAATTGCATTGCTCTTGGAAACTTTTATTTTAATTCTCCACTGAGAATAATATTCGTTAACATGTTGCAAATGTACTGAAACTTTATGAAGAGCCACTAATGGTGATTCGTCGTGAGCATATAAGAGGGAATCATCAGCGTAAAGTATACCCTTAGAATCATTAAATTCGTGGGGAAATCGTGTATGAAAATATTGTACAAATGCGGTGCCAATATGGATCCCTGTGGAATACCACATGTCACTTCACCTTGAAGTGATAACGTATTATTAATCTGAACACAAAACCTCCTGTTATTGAAAAAGCTTTTAAATAGTTTGACTATAAATGGTTGAAATCCAATATTTATCATTTTATATAATATACCGTTATGATAAGCCTTATCAAAAGCTTTTTCTATATCAAGAGATACTGCGATGGTACATTTACGTTCCCGTAAGTTCCTAATTACATCGTTGTGAAATTTTAAAAGCGCATGTACTGTAGAATTATCTTTTTTAAATCCAAATTGAAACTGAGGAATATATGATTCATTTAAACCATAATCCATCTTTTCCCGAATAATTTTTTCAAATAACTTTCCTAAGTTAGATAATAAAGAGATCGGTCTTAAATTATTAATATCATTATTGGCCTTTTTTTGGGAATTGGTACGATTTTTGCTATTTTCCAAGCCTTTGGAAAATAACAATTATTGATGCAATTGTTATAAATAATTGTTAAATATTCAAAAGCTTTCAAAGGTAGTTTTTTAATTAAATAATTTGAAATTTTATCTAGCCCACATGACTTCTTGTTATTGATTAATTTCGAATTCTCTAACAGAGATTCTAATGTAGCAAATTTTGAGTCCTTTTGAATATTTAAAGATGTATAATTGTTATCGAAAGATGTAATAGAATTTGAAATTTGTGAAACTGTATTATCAATAGCTTCTTCAATATCTGAAATATCTCTATTTGGAGGAGAGTTTTGATAAATACAAGTAAAATGTTCCTTCAAAGCATCTAATTTCTGACTTAAGTCGCTAATTTTAATACCATTTACCGAAATATCTTTTAGATAAGATCGATTTTTATTTCCAATTATATTAAAAATTTGTTTATAGGCCCATGGACCTGGTATAATTTGCCGAAGCTTGTCACTAAACAGTTTTGCTTGTTCCAATTCAATTTGTTCCCTAATAATAATTTTAATTAAATCTTTTTGTTTTGAAATCAGCAAATAGTCCGAATGTTTTCTGTTAAAGGTACGGAAGTATATCCTCTTTAAATCCTTTTGCCAGTTATATTTTATTCTTAAAATATTTTTTACTTTTTCTGAAATCACGAACTTACGATTTTTTCGCTCAATCTCCTCAGAATGAATTTTCACTAAAAAAAAGTCTGCAATGACAACTCAAAATTTTGTTGTTATTACAGGAAATTTTGCTAATTAAGCCCAGCGGTATTTTTTACTAATCTTAGTAACACATGTCAGGTGACGTGTTGTACAATAAAATTAGTAGACAAATTAGTAGCCACTACTGAATTTTAGTAAACTTTTTGTAAAGTGGAATTTAAAATCAGTTCGCTAAAATCAGCAAAAAAAATTTACTAAATATTATTAATATTAGTACAATGAAATTAGTATAAAAAATTAGTAAGCGGTACTAAATTTTAGTAAATTGCGGTAAACTGCAATTTAAAATCGATCTGCTAAAATCAGCAACAAATTTTACTTAATATTAGTGAAATGGATAAAGTAGGAACTAATAACCGCTACTAAACATTGGTAAAATTCCCTAGAAATACCCCATTCATACTGAACTTGCATTTATTATCGTTATTTTCAAGTTTTCGATTTAAAATATGTATGGAGTTGAATTTTAAATTTTTTCTCAGCAAAAATAAATGGAAGGAATTCTCAGGAAATCAATTTTTCATTGATTCCAAAGTAATATCTAATACTGATTTTCCTCTTCCACAGCAGTTCTTTTTCACTACTTCAAAAATGTGATTTTGAATAAAATTTTAAAAACAAGCAAGGTTAAACATTAACCACAGATATTTGCATATAAATTTGACACTTATAACTATGGTTAAGTACAGGTTGGTTGAAAAGTTCCTGCGCTCACCAAGAGATGGCACTGCTAGCTCCAAACTTTTTTTTTCTCAAGTTGGTATAACTGTCCTGAGAACACATGCAAAGTTGCAAGTCATTCTGTCAATTCTTTCTTTGTTTACAAGCCATTTGAAGTTGACGTGTCATTGATTTTTTTAATATGGAAAAAATTGAATATCGTGCAGTCATTAGATTCTTTGTTTTGAAAGGTTTAAAAGCAAAGGAAATTTATGAACAATTGTTAGAAGTGTATAAGGAGTCCCCACCTTCAAAACGCACCGTTGAATTTTAACGTGGTCGTACCAGCCCTTATGACGATCCACGCGAAGGACGACCAAAAACTGCAACCACAGCAGAAATCATTGAGCAGGTACATAATATGGTTAGTGAAGATCCAAGATTGACTAAGCGTGAAATTGCTTATGCCATAGGCATCTCAGACGAACGAGTACTCCATATTTTACATGAAGAATTACGTATGAAAAAACTGTTTGGAAAGTTAGTGCCGCACACATTAACAATTCAACAAAAACTGGATCGAAAACAAATTTCTCAGCGTAATTTGGAGCGTTTTAAGCCGAATAAAACCGACTTCTTTCGTCGTTTTATAACTATGGATGAGACTTGGATCTACCACCATGATCCTAAATTGAAACAAGAACGTTTACAGTGGACTGAAGCTGGTTGTTCAGCTCCAAAGCAGGTGAAGTCACAACGATCAGCAAAGAAGGTTATGGCATCAGTTTTTTGGGATGCAAAAGGAATTTTGCTGATTGATTATCTTCAGAAAGGTAAAACGATCAATTCTGAATATTATTGCCGCCTTTTGGATCGGCTGGATGAAAAAATTTGTGAGAAAAGACCTGGTTTAAAGAAGAAAAAAAATCATTTTTCATCAAGACAATGCACCTGCTCACAAAAGTGTTTTGACGATGGCTAAATTCAAAGAATTAAAGTACGAATTGCTTGAACATCCACCGTATTCCCCAGATTTGGCTCCCAGTGACTACTATCTCTTCAAAAATCTCAAACAATTCCTTCGTGGAAAGCATTTTTCGTCTAATGAAGAGGCCATAGCAGCCGTAGACGGTTATTTTGCAGAGCTTCCGGAAAACCATTATAAGGATGGGATAAAATTGTTGGAAGATCATTGGAACAAGTGTATTGAGCTTCTAGGAGATTATATTGAATAAAAAAATATATTTCGTAACAAAAACAGTATTCTTTTATTTCGAGCGCAGGAACTTTTCAACCAACCTGTACTTTATTTATTTTGATACAAGTAAATTGTATCAATTTTTAACTTACAATTTTCCAGATTTTAAAATAAATTATAAATTAACAGCAACAACAAATATGTCAGTTAAATTCGCAAGTATAAGCTACCGGGACAGTGTGAAAATTAGGCTAAGGCCCGATTACTGATGTCCTGTTAAAATTAAAATTTAAATTCAAAATTTATTTGGGAACATCAAGAGATATAATTTTTCACTAAACCCTTAGAACTGCTTTAGATACAATGAAAAAAGATCATAAATAAAAACTTCCATCCTATGACGCCCCTATGTAAAATTCATTGATTCCGATCCAAATTTTCACAACACCGGAGTCCCAATCACTCCTTTTTTTTTGCTGGGTTATTAAAATAAATAAGCTCTAATTAACAAAAAAAATGTTGATCAATTATAATGAAGTAAACTCAATTAATTGTAAAATTTTAATAAAAAAAATATTTTTTAAAAATAATATTAAAAATACGCTTTAAAGCTGCTAATTTATTTTGAAATTGCTTTACAAACATAAATAATAAATATAATATTTTTTTATTTTTGTTAAAAAAAATTTTAGACAAAATAAAAACTATGTAAATTTTGTGTATTATTTGATATATCTGTTTTAATTATATATAGGTATTTCCACAGAAAGGTCAACCGCTACCAAAATATTAAAGTTGAAGAAAAAAGACTTTTCTGAGAAAATTTAGTTGGTTAATGCATTGGATTTTAAGAATATACCTAATTAAATACATATTAACATTTGTAATTTAAGAAAAGTGGTCTGCAAAGAGCAGCTTTGCTTTTTTTGGTTTTAGCGTTTTTAATTGACATTTTTCCTTGAGTTATTTCTAAGTGTTACATATCATGTCGATTGCACTCTTCTTATAGACTAAATATACCAACAATAAATATTTAAAAACACCACAGTAGAGATCAAGCAAACTCCGAATAACGGTATAATTCAAAGATTCTTTGTACTACATTCTTCTATCCCGTTCGCGACCGAAAATAAGCATTTGTGTTTAGTTCTCCGTGAACGTTGATCGGAATAGTTTGATATTTACAATTCAAAATAAAATAACCGAGATCATTTAAAAAAACCAAACCTTTAAACCTAAAACAAAATTTTAAACCTAAAAAATGCCTTTGGAATCATTGTCCCGTTCGCGATGTCCCGTTCGCGATTCTAAAAAAAATATTTAAAAAAAATAATAATAAGGATAATAAAAAAAACAAAATGCTAAATAAAATCTTTATATCTCTGCTTTAGTTAAAAAATAATCTCCACTTAATAAACTGACGAAATTCGCAGAGTTTTAAACAAAACCACACACCGAAAAAAATGACTTACATTTATGTCCCGTTCGCGATCGCAAGTTTATCCAAAATATTTGGAGAACGTTCATATTTTATAATTTTCTTTTTGTTCTCAAAAATTTTTCTACTAAAATGCTATTAAATATTTATAAAAAGTTAAAAAAAAATTTGAGTTTTCATATTTTTTTTTCAAGTTGAGTGCGTACGAATGTCCCGTTCGCGATCCTGGAAATGCCCATATGTATTTCTAATTTTATCAGGCTCAAGATCATATTTTTTTTAATGTTACTAACGAATAGTAAACACTAATTTTTTTTTATTAAATGGAAAAAATTGTAAGGAGCAGCGCTAGAGGGAGTGCATACTTTCGAACCGAGCGACCAGGTCATCTTCAGCCTCCTTATGAACCACCCAACCCACAAATAACTCATGGTTTTGAACAGGCATTTATATCACACACTCTAAGTAAAATGACTATGTGAAATTACATTTTTCATTAGTGAATGATTACCCGTACAAATGACAATTTTTTCCATTTAATAAAATAAATTAGTGTTTACTATTAGTTAGTAACATTAAAAATTATGATCTTGAACCTGTTAAAATAAAAATTGTAAAACATAAACGCATTTATCATAGTGTTTTAATATGCTAATTTTGTATTGAAAAATACAATTAGATTTTAATTTTTGGATTTTAAGGTAAAATTTTAATTGGATTAAGAGCTGATTTTTTTAATTTTTTAGTTCTATCATTGGACATCAGTCCATTGTGAAAGTATTAACTTAGTAGTTAACTTCCGATTCCTTTTTTTAACTAGAAATAAAATTTTTTAAAATTAGTAATTTTTTTTCTAATTTTTGCAAATAGGTTTAAAAAAATTTGTAAATATTCTGTATAATCTGTAATTTGTAAAATGTAAATGTCTTAAGTGTATATATTCATGATCCTTACACTTAAAATAGTTTATAAGTTAAAATAACAGAAAATACCATTAATTAATAACCGCTCCACTTACTATTCATTTAAATCAAATCACTTTTGTAATTTATTTTTAAATGTTCTTTAAACAACTGATACATTCGTAGGAAACAAATGATTAATCAGTAAAAATAAATATTAAAATTTTACCTACCAATTCCTTAAAAAATTAAAAAGTTTAATCATTTATTTGAAATTGTTTCCGTTTTTGTATATTTTGTGTGTTTATGAAGTTCTTGTAAATTGGATTGAATAATTTAAATAAAAAAGAAATTGGAATTTTTTGAATATTTTATTTGTTTTTTTTTTTTTTTTTTTTTTGAAACAAGCAGCAAACAAAATTTAAATCTATAATAACTGTAACGGACACAAATAAACCACAAATTTTCGTTTTGTGGGTAAATTTTTATTAAATTTTAAGCAAATAAAAAAATAAATTTAACTGAAAAATCAGTAAATGATAGTAAATCATTTCGAACAAATGTATAAAAAAAATTTAATATAGATATTTCTTTGAAAAATAAATGTATGTTCCTTAATTTTTAAATGGAACGGGAAACTTTTTTATTAAACTACAAACAGTGAAGTACATAATAATCTGAGAATTATCTAAACCGATATAGCAATGTCCCGCTGTCCGTTGAAATTGCGATAAGACGTAAACGGGATTGTTCGGTTTAATTTAGATTGTTTAACATCTTTTCGGGTAGTTTGTTGTTAAAATTGAGCGAAATCGGTCAATACCATTTTCAATACAAATAAATAATATTTTCACATACAATAACGTTTTGTAGCACAAAATATATATTTGTCACCTCCACAGTTTTAGACAAAATTACACACAGAGAAAGGACTTGCTAGAGTTTTTTCAATATCATCAAAATCGTGAAGTGACTGTGTGTTTTAATTCTAATTAACGGAAAACAAATCGCACTCCAGCAGAATGTGGTAAAACTCAAAATTCAGATGCTACACTTAAAGAAGGGGCTTGATCATATTTATTAAGATTTTTTGATAATTTTTTTTCCAATTTAATATGATGAAGCTGTTTAAAAAAATCTCGAAATTAACTCCAATTTTATTATCGAATTGTGTTAGTACTTCACTACAATAAAAATTGAGTCGGTTTTCTCTTATCTCCCACAATTTGAGGTGTGTCTTTTCCAAAAAAAAATTAAGACGTTTTTCTATGAAATTATGAAGAAGTTATACATTTCTTATAAAATTTTATGAACATTTTCATCTTATTTATAAAAACTTAATAAATATTAATTTAGAGTATAAATTTCAAAAGTTCTTGGTCATCTGAAATAGAATTTAAAGTCAAAACTCTGATATCATATCAGGTTTTAAAGAAATCCTTGCTATTTTGTCACAGTATTTTGACTCACATAATCTTAAATATAGAAAAATTGAGACTATATTAAAGGCTTTACCGCAGCTTGAATTAATTGTTTTCAAAAAAAATCATTTGACCATGTGAAAGTTCTACTCATTGCCATGGAAATTCTCATCTGATTTGACTTCTTCTCAAACAAATCATGCGTTAGTCAGATTTGCGAATATTATCACATTAATCGGTTTTGGAATAATACCCGAAAATTTTGTTTCTCTTTTTGGACAAGCCTTAATGAAAATTAGGTTTATTAATTTGTTTCCAAGTACCGAATATGAGCATTTTATTTGGGATTATGACCATTATTTTTGAAATGGTATAAATATAAACAAGCTTTCTTTGCGAATCAGTTATTGGACATATTCCAATAAAAAACAATTAAACCTTGGCCAAAGGCCGGCTGTACAAGAAATACCTAAGAGGATAAAAACTATATTGCGGCTGTATACCGGGGCGATATCGTCGGTGGACAAAATACAACATTAAAAAATATATTGATGAACCTAATGCTGAACTTTTAGTCCTTAGGATTACGACCTTTAATATTTGTCGGTTATTGTCATAACTCCCAGATCGGAAGTTATGTCTAAAAACTCTTAGGAAATAACCCCAAAGCCTTAAATTGGAATAATGTCTGGTTTGATGAAGTTATGAATATTAGAATTTGATCAGTAAAAATGGTAAGCGCAACTGGTACACTGAATATATTTTTGGCACAAACTATTAAGAAATATATTTCACTAATTGGACTTCATGGATTTAATGAGTAATAAATGGAATACAATGTTAAAGACGGGTGTATCGACTATAGGATACACTACACCGGTCAACTAGTGTTTTGTCTCCGAAATCGTAATGCTTTGATATTTATACCCTACACCAAGATCTGGAAAGGGTATAAGGCTTATGCTGCAAATTAAAAAATATTTAACCTAGACCACCCATGTAAGCAAAATCTCGTTCCGAGTCGATTTAACGATATCCAACTGTCTGTTCATCCGTCTGTTTGTTCAGGTTTTCTTATTCGCACGATAGAGGTTGCAAATATAAGCAAAATATATTTTGACGAAATTTTATGCACTCTTTCATAGCGGCCCAAGATTTAGTGGCGATATAAAGCACACTATATTTTGCAAATATGAAGATATTTAGATCAAATTAGGTGCACTAATTTTTTGTTTAGATCTACAATGTACGATAATGTACCAGTTGGTTATTACTTAAATTGTATGCATAACAAAATAAAAATTTCCTTTGGTGAGACAAAGATTGTACCGATAACTTCCCTATTAAAATATAGTGCGACCTCTCTTAATGCAACTAATAGAAAATAGAGTCATTTCAAAAATTTCAGTATTTGCGAAAACCTTATTAAAAGTTTTCTTATAGCGAATTTACATTATGCTCGAAATCAACTTAAAATTAAATTTTGAATCAACTAAAATCCCATAGGATTTCCAACTGATTTTCCATACAACTTTAAATCCAAAAATACGTGGTCACGTACATAATACATTTACATGTGTGCACAATACATTTGTATGCGTAATAGTATTATGATAATAAATTTTTTTGTGTCGATCATTGTTTAAAAACAATCGAAAGTCGTTCAAAATAATCAAATAATTTTAACTGACAAAACGTTAGAAAAAACAATTTTTTGGTTTGTTTTTCATATTGATTTTTTTATTTGTATGTTGTTACAAAATACAACACTCACAGCTATAAATATATTTTTAATTTATATGTGTGTATGTATATTTGGATAATTTCTTGTAATTTTTATTGAAATAATTTTGTATTTAAACAAACTATTTTGATAGAGAACAATATTTTTAGAAACATAAAATTTTACATTTAACGGAAAATATCAACTCCTACTGAAAGTCTGTATTTTTAAATTTGTTTTTTGAATGACTTATTCAAATAGTTAAAAAATATATTTCTATGAATTTCAATTGATTTTTCAATTAAAAACAAACTCTACATATTACTTTTTTAATAAACTACAGTCGGTCGGAAAATATATTGTCAGTGTAATCTATTGAAACATAGATTCTATTTAACTAATACACCACAGGTTTAATATGATTATATTGCAAAATAATTTTGTTTATAATAATATATATTAAAAACTTATACTTTTGAAAACTATTTCAAGATGTGGACATCCGTCGGTTTATGCTTTTGAAAAATTTCGCTGTACCCTACGGGAAATGGACCAGTCACAGAGTTAGTCACGTGACCGGAACTTCGTGGCAGAAACCGGTCCTCGAGTTGGTTCTCTTATATGAAAGTAACCGGTAACTTTAACATGGGCTTGTCATAGGAGGTGGCAATTTCTACCTTTTAAGTTACTTGCGACATATCGCTGACCTTGTTTAGTGTACCATATCACTGCATTGGTGTAAGTGAATGCGCAACAGAACAGGATAGAATTATCTTAGACGTAACTAGTCTCATGTTAAACACTACGTGGTGTGTATCAGGACTAGTGCAAAATGAAACGTTATATATCAATCACTGGTTATATATCAATCACAAAGTGTTATGTTGCAGAACTTGTAGGGAATGAATAGTTTCGTGATATATCACTTGACTATGGCAAGTGAATATGTCACAGAGCAAACGAAAATTAGTTAGCATGTATCCTGTCAATATTTCTTCCGCTTGTCTCATATTAAGAACATGTTTCTGAAAGATTCCATTAGGTTCAGTCACTGAATTTACCTGCAAAGTTTATTAAAAAGTTTTTACAATTTTTTTAATTTTGCGACTTTAAACTATTTTTTCAAAAAAAACAAAAAACATCACAGAATGTGAACATTTTTCAAATTTTAAAAGAATTGAAGAACAAAAAAATTGTTTGCTATTTAATTAAGCAAAAAATTAATTAAAAATATTCAAATTATGTGTTAAAAGCAGGTCTGTGGAGGCAAGTCTGACCCAGACTTGGAGGCCAGTCTGCCCTAGCCCCACAAATTAAAAATTAACATTTCGCAAATCCCACCGATTGACATTATTTTATACACAGCAAAATTTGTTCAACCAGTTCCGTGTTCTGTCATTATTTCAACTATAACAGTCCTCATTTCTTTAGTCCACATTGGTGTTATGTTCATTTCTCTCTAGTTAAATGATGTATCTATAAATAACTAGGCAAGGTTCCGACACCATTTTAATAGTTAGGGCACTGGTAATTTTACAGCTATTACCACTTTTTCAGACACTGAATTATATTTTACACCAGTATTGTGACATGTCCCTTATTCAGATATCACAGATTTATCACCTTGAATCAATCGACCCTTCATTTCCCGTAGGGTAATTACACATTTATTATGTTACCATTTAAAAGTCACAAATTTCTTAAATGTTGTAAGTACAGAAATGTGTTTTATTGATCATCCCTAATGTTGATTATAAATAAAATTAAAGAAGAAAAATTCAACTAAACCACTAAGTTTCTTAAATATTTGCTAAGGTAATAGAGAAAACGAGAATGGAGAAATTAAAGTCTTTGATTTTTTTTTTCTAGTCCGCTCGAAAGAAACTATATAAAAAAAATGTAAAGCAAATCACAAACATGTAATAAATAATAAACACCTTTAAAATTTTATTGCATGAAATACATGAAACAACAACCAGACGGAGTCCCCCCCCCCCCTACCTTTATTTCCAGCTAACGGTTAAAATATAAAAACACAAATTTATAAACAAAACATTACACCACCTTGAAAACCCTCTATTAGAAATAAAAATGGGTTTAGCTAGTATAAAAAGTTTAATTTCAAATAGTGAACGGGCGCATGTCTTGTCATTTTTAATTTGAAAAATCCCAACAAGAAATGCGCTCATTTTAAACGTTTCTCTCCATTTGGGCAAACTTTATAAAAAAAAAATCACTTGGTAGAGATATTCAAATGTTTTTATAATATAAGTGGCCTGAATACATTTTCTTGTTTTCGTTTTCGTTTTCGTTTTCGTTTTTCTTTTTATTTCTCTTTATTTGAAATCCAGCCATTGAAACAAAAACCAACACAAAAGTAATTGTTGGCAAGTAAAAGGCGGAGCTTTTTTAACTTGTTATTTCATGGTAACACAAATGAAACGGTTTGAAACTTCCCCTCGAAACGGTTAAAAATGTTTTCATATACAAATTTCCCCAGCTTTGTGTAGTATATATTCTTCCCCTTCTTGTCTTGTTTGGAAGCAATGCCTTTCAAACTGTTTTAACATCGATTTATTTTTTTTTGTAAATTTCTTTTTACTGTATTTGTATTGACTGCTTTTAGTGTTTGTGCGGTTTATTTTTTGGCTTTAACCAGATTGAAAATCTTAGTTAACTTTTGTTCTGGTTGTTTGGTTTATCTTTTGTTGAGATTCTTTTATTTTAAGGAATTTAAGTTTTTCTTTTTAAGGTCACATTTTGGGTGTATGACTACCAAAACGTTTGTGATTTAATTTTTTACACAAAGAGGGGAAATTGTTAAATTCGTTCATGTTTTACAAATTTCAACGCGTATACTTTCATGTCTCAATTGTGTGGGTGCGTTTGATTTGATTTTTTTTTTGTCAGCTCAGCTGTATTTAAAGGTCTAACAAAAAATCCATATCGATTTGTTAAGACTTTGTGAAATGAAAATTAAATTTTCATGTAGGAAAATTTAATGTTAAAATATTTTTATGTTAAAAATTATTTTTGTTATTTTGACATTTATTTCGTATTTTTATGCATGCATTATTCTGTGTGCATTTAAAAAATTTATAATGGAAATAAATGTATAATATTTGAACTACTGATCAGCAAGCATGAAATAAACCGAATCTAGAAATCAGTATAATTTCCTAACTTCTGATATGATCGGTATACAGAGAAAACAGATTCATTGGAAAAACTGAATTTCTTGCCAACTGAATTATTAAGTCGTTCCAACCAAATGTTTTCCTAATACAATTGAAATATTCCGAAATTTGGTTTATGCAACAGAATTTCGGTTGGGATAAACAAATTCGGTGGCTTCAACCAAACCATTCGATTGGCAGGAAATTCTGTTGATACAATGAGTCTGTATTCTTTGTGTTTGAATAAACTTTTTGTGAAAGATTCCATAAAAAGATTTTAAATATTATTTTGGACATGCACTCTTCCTTAGGCATTATCGAAAATGGCAAATGTTTGAGGAAAAAAATAATTTTGAAAGAGTTTTAAAATATTGCACGCTAACTTCAAAACTCCTTTTATTTTTATATTGCAGAAAAATTGCAATTTTGAACCAAATAATAATAACACATTTACATTAAAAATCTTTCTCAATACCATTTTTTTTTTTTAAGAGAAGCAACACTCAGAAAATTCTTCCTACGTATTATTCGTAATGTGTTGTTTCCTTTGGAAAGGGGATAACGGAGAGATGAATGTTAGTGAAAGATGGTAATTACGCGAGATGATAAATCTAAGAACAGTTGTTGCTCGCCATCCCTTCAGGCGAAAATTGGTGAAGCTTTTTAGTTGATAGCCCTGTTTTTTTTTATTTTACTTCGGTTGGGTTAAGGCTATTAAAAAACCGAAGGATGACGTTGCGATATGTGTGAGGAAGAGAAAAAACACACATATTATTTTCTAAATTGATATTGCCGTCGCAAGGAATCGAACCCGCAACCTTCTGTGTAACAGTCCAGTATATAGATTTTTAAACAAAGAAACGAAAATATTGTAAAGAAAGGGAGAATCCTTTTAGGCTAAAAACTACATTTTGTTATTCCTTTATCAAATTTTTAACTTTAAGTATTTTTCAGAACTAAACTAATAAAGCTAATTAAATAGGTTTGATATCTCTTCTTTCTAAAATTATTGGGAATACCTATAAGTTCACCCTGTACTAACACATAGTGACCAAACTGTTTTCCAATTAAAATCGGTTGATACAAATGAAATTGGATTCAACAAAAAATTAGGTTAGGGCAACTTTTTTGTGAAAACACCCAAAATATTTTGTAATCACAATTAAAAAATGGTTGTGCTAATCGAAATTATTGGTTGTTGCAATTAATGTACACTTTTCAATTCTGTTGGCACTTTATTTTTCTGTGTGTAGTTAAGAAGTTGTATATTTATTAATAGTATCGGCATAGGGGCTGTTGGAAAAAATTGCACATATTTAAAGTGTTGAAATTCTCATATTGTTTTAAGTTTACAAATAAAACTTAATAATTTTTATTATTTTAAATTGAAGTGCAATTGACTGGTACAGCACTGGTGCTAATGATTTACTTTTGAAATGGTTTCCTATAGGTTTCATTAGAACCACTTTGGACCCATGTTTTTCATCATTAAGCCTGTATGGCACTTGTTTCATTTCGTATTGGATTGATCCAACAGAGGCACTGCCTTGACGACAGCCACTTGACAGAGACTCATTTATTCTATATAAACGAACACTTCGCTCACATTATTTCCCCATAAGAAAATTGATAAATTGATGAGCAAGTATCATACGGGCTTAAAACAATATTTTTGAATCAATTGTGTATTAGCTTCATAGAACTGGGGCCGAATTACGGCATTCGTGATCGAATGAAGTCGTTCGAAAACTGAATTTTTAGTAAGTTACTACAATAATACTAATAATGAAAACACCAACTTTAACTTTTATTTCCAATCTAGGACCGAACTACAAAATACCTGATGGAAAAAAAATC
This sequence comes from Eustalomyia histrio, assembly GCA_949748255.1. Classification (NCBI taxonomy): domain Eukaryota; kingdom Metazoa; phylum Arthropoda; class Insecta; order Diptera; family Anthomyiidae; genus Eustalomyia; species Eustalomyia histrio. The sequence continues at coordinate 70,724,504 of OX456524.1, read as the reverse complement.
CGTTTAAATGTTTTATTTTCAGAAATAAAAAAATAATTTCGATCGAAAAATTACGATCACGAGTGCCGTAATTCGACCCCTGTTTTAAAAGACTTAATTTCACTACGAGTTTTAAAATTCTGATTTTGTTCACATTTGTTTTTAATAATATAGTATTGTAATTTGCACATAAACACTAAAATTTTAAATTGTCACTGGAAATCATAAAGATATAATATTTGAAATATCATTTAGTAAATGGACATAATTATCTATAGGTACAATAAATAAGAGGGAACCATCGATCCAATCTACGTTTTTATTGATGAATTCAGATCTATTACACTGGTACAGTACTATTAATAAAGAGTCACTTCAGACCTAGTTCCACGTGTACAACATTAGTACCAGTTTTGAATCCTATTTCTCATCCTTAAGATGTAATTTTTAAACTAAATCTACCGTTAGTTCCAAAGTGGGAGTTTGGGGACAATTGCTCCAATCTCTATGACATATCCATGTAAAATTCTACAGTTGTTTGTTTTGAGAGGCGGTAAAACTGGTACAAGTTGTCTGGTTCAAATAAACTAGTACATAAATGGTTCTGTACCAATATTTGCTATTGGGTACGTACCGATTCGTAAGATTGTATAGCTGTAGCTTCCCTACGGGAAATGGACCAGTCACAGCGTAAGTCGCGTGACCGGAACTTTGTGGCAGAAACCTTGTGTAGAGTACCATATCACTGCATTGGTGTAAGTGAATGCGCAACAGAACAGGTTAGAATTATCTTACACATAACTAGTCTAATACTGGCTCAAATGTACATACCACAGGACTGGGGACAAGTTATTAATAAAAAACTGGTTACATATCAATCACAATGTGTTATGTTGCAGAACTAGTAGGGAATAAATAATTTCGTGACATATCACTTGACTGTTGCAAGTGCACATGATACAGAACAAACGAAAATTAGTTAGCATGTAACCTGTCAAAATTTCATCCGCGTGTTTCATATTAAGAACGTGTTTCTGAAAGATTCCATAAGGTCCAGTCACTGTATTTACCTGCAATGTTTATTACAAAAGTTTTGACAATTTTTTCATTGTGCGAATAAAAAATGCAGATGCAAATTAAATTTACTCCTAATAAATCAATGTTTTTAAAAAATAGAGTACTTTAAACAAATTAAAAATTAATATTTCGCAAATCAAAAACGTTAGATATTCTCGAATTAGTGCGAATTCGATAAAGAATAAGCTTTAAATTAAATTTGACTCGAATATCATTCCATAAACACATTCGAAGCGTATTGAGGATTCTCGTCAGAAAATGTTAGTTTAACCTTCCGCAAACACATTTTGATAAAATACAAAAAATTTAGATGCCCCTTAAAAAATTGCTATTTATATATTTAAAAAATCTAATATTAAAAAAAAATCGCTATAATTTTACGGGCCTATATATTTATGTTAATCTGTTTAATAACAAACATTAACATATTGTTTCGAATAGTATCAAAACCGCGCTAATTACGCAGTGGGACATATTGAAAATTATTTGGTGGTTCATTTACACACACGCAACTATCGCAATAAAATTTTAGAATGTTAAGAGAACAGAGTCGTCGATCGAAAATTTCAATAACAAATTTTGGATTTTTAGGAATAACATCCCCCCTAAGTGTTTCTTAATAAAGCCATAAGTGTTGTTATACCTATTAGCCAGTTGCATGCAGCTTGATTTGCCTGTCATTGACACTTCATCATGCACATTGAATTCATTTTGAATTAATGCAGTTATATGTCAATATCTAAACAGTTGCGAAATCACTTCTTTTTCAACTAGATTAGTGTTATGTCCTCATTTCTGCAGTCACAAAGTCGGTTCTGTTTAAATCAGTTCAGTATTATGTCAGCTTTGCAACAGTCGCGGGCTTGGGGTTTTCGCCACCGATTGACATTCTTTTATACACTGCAAAATTTGTTGAACCAGTTCCGTGTTTTGTCATTATTTCAACTATAACAGTCCTGATTTCCTTAGTCCACATTGGTGTTATGTTCATTTCTCTTTAGTTACATGATATATCCAGAAAGAACCAGTCAGTGCTCTGCTACCATTTCAATATTTGAGACCCTGGTTATTTTACAGCAATTACCACTTTTTCAGACACTGAATTATATTTTACACCAGCTTTGTGACATGTCCCTCATTTATCTATCACAGTTTTATCACCTTGGATCAATCGTCCTTCATTTCCCGTAGGGTTTTTAATGGATTTTTCATTCTTTTTTTTTGTTGAGAAGCGGTGAATGAATGCCTAAAAATCGAATTCTATTTACTGTGAAGTCCTTGTTAAACATTTGCGAGAAATTATTCTTCGGAATTCATTCGATCGAATTCACATCTAAGGAATTCAATCAATTTTACCAACCATTAAATTTAATCATTACGAATTCATTTGTTCGATTTATAATTGGGAATTCAATCAATCAATCGTTGGGAATTCAATTAATTTTCGCTCAATCGATTTACAAATACTCGTATAATGTTTGTTCGATTTTTTTGCATGTGATAAAGAAATTTGGGAATTGCATTCAATTAAAAAATTATATAATCATATTGCAATAAACTTAACGACTTCTTACAAATACAAGAAGAAAACAACAAAAATAAATCACTGAATTCACTTGTTAAAAAGTCATTAATTTTAAAAAGAAATCGCCACATGTAAAAAATCGCCAAAAATTAAAAAAAAAATTTGAATATCGCCAAATACAGCCCGATCTCTCTGCAATGAAGAGCTCTTGAGATAAGCGCGATCTAAAATATTGCCAAGTAACTCAAAACTAAAGACCTCGATGCAAAAAGTTTTTCCTAAGTGCCTTTAGTTTTCGAAATATCCACTATTTAAATATATTTTAATATTTTTAAATTAGCGATTTTTCGAAATTTTGGCGATTTTTTAAATTCCAGCGTTTTTTCTGTATTGGAGATCTTTTTCAGTTTGCGCGTTTTTTGAATTTTGCTTCTTGAATTGTAGTAATTATTTAATTTTGACTTTATTTAAATTTAAGTGATTATTTTTCAATTTGGCAAGATTTTCAGTTAAAAATAATTGAACGTACACTTATTTTTCAAAGAAATATTTATGTTAACTTTTTTTATGCATTTTTTCAAAATATTTTTTTTCAATTGTTTGAAATTTAATAAAAATTAACCCACAAAACGGAAATTTGTAGTTTATTTGTTTTCTTTACAAGTATAACTACATATATTTTGTTTAATGTCTGTTTAAAAAAAAAAAAAACATTTGAAAAAATTCCAACTTGTTTTTTATTTAAATTGTTTGGTTGTAAACAAAATTGAACTTTATTAACACATGCAATTGTGTATATACTGTGTGAATATACATTTTATAGATTAAAAAACAAACAAATATACAAAAAACGGAAACAAGTTCAAATGAATGAATAATCAGTTATTTTTTACGGAATTAGCATTATTCATTAACTGAGTAATCTTTTATTTTTTTTTACTGATGTGTCAGTTGTTTAAACAACATTTACAATTAAATAGCAAAAACCATTTGACTTAACCGACAAGTAATTAGACCGATGTTTAAAAGAAATATCACTTCTGAGTCGCTGGGCATACAAAAAAATATTTGTTACTCTGATATTATTGGTAGTTATTTGCCATTCACATTTATGGGCTTACACCGAAGCTATTTCACTGGCTCTACACGGCGATTGTTTGACCTGTTGCATCTTACGACTGTCATATACAGTTATGTGAGAAAAAATAGGGACACTTGCATGCAACAAATTTAAAGTAAAAAAACACACATACATCTTGGAAAGAAACTAACAATATTATTTTTAGATTATAGTACAACAATAGTTCTTCATTTTGTGCAACAACTCAAACCTTGTTGTTGCAATTGAAAAAAAAAAACAACATTAAAAAGTATTATAATTTCCTATAGTCGAATGTGAATAAAAATAAGGACAGTAAGAAAATGGTTTGAAATATTATAAGTATTTTATATTTTTTTATGGAAATATAATAATGGTCATTGTATCTAATAGATGTACCGATTTCTGTATCATATTTATGCAAATAAGTGTACCAAGTATGGAGCCAAGTGTGGAAAAGCTTTGGGATATAGAAAATCGGAACAGATTGTCATATGCATGGAATTTTCAAATTTAGTTTGTTCCAGACTACTTCGTTGGTATTGTTTATCAATTCTTTGCCAAACAAACGAAAACCTGATCAACATTAAGTCCTTAGAAAGCTGATTTACTATCGAAAATCGGAAATTCTTTACAAATTTTAAAGAGCATCGAAAGTTAAATTTAGTTTTTTGGGATTTTTCAATTCACATTGCAATAATTAGTTGATAGTTTTTAAAAGTAGACGAGTTTAGCTAACTGAAGGCATCAATGTTTTTATTTTAAAATTTATAGTTTTTAGTTGTCAGACGTTGAAAAAAGTTTTTGGTAATCTTAGTTTTACTTAATTCTTAAAATAGTCTCAAAATACCAAAAAAAAAAATCATGATGATGCAAAATAAGACTTAGGAATATAGTAAAATCGTACATATAATTTACTTGGTCTTGAAATTTAAAATACAAATCGTAGAATAAATCTCTAAATGTCATTATGTAGCTAAACACGTCTACTTTTAAAAACTATGAACTAATAAATGCAATGTGAATTAAAAACCCACAATAAACAAAATTAATTTTACGATCCTCTTTAAAATTTGTAAATAATTTCCGATTTTCGATAGGAAATCAGCTTTCTAAGGACTTAAAAGTAATCAGGTCTTCTTTTGCTTGGCTTACAATTGAAAAACAATACCAACGAAGTAGTCTGGCACAAACAAAATTTTAAAATTCCATGCATATGGCAATCAGTTCCGATTTTCTATATCCCATTGCTTTTTTGGCTCCATACTTGGTACATTTATTTACATAAATATGATACAGCAATGTTTCCATCTATTAGATACAATGACCACTATTATATTTCCATAAAAAAAATATAAAATACTAATAATATTTTAAACCATTTTCTTACTGTCCCTATTTTTATTCACATTCCACTATAGAAAATTATAATACTTTTTAATTTTATTTTTTTCAATTGCAACAACATAGTTTGAGTTGTTGCATTAAATGAAGAATTATTGTTGTACTATTATCTAAAAATAATATTGTTAGTTTTTTTCCAAAATGTATGTGTGTATTTTACTTTAAATTTTTTGCATGCAAGTGTCCCTATTTTTTCGCACATAACTGTATGTTGACCAATATTAGAATGGATAAAATATTCTTATAAGATATCTAAAGTAGGGTTGGGTTATTAAGCAATTGTGATTACCATATATGGAAAAGCTGCAAATTTAAATTTGGTATACCTAATTAAATTTAAGCGGGCACATATAAATTTATAAGTTTCTATAATAATTGCGAACGTTCCCGACATGATTCATCACGTAGATCACCAAGGTGGCCGAAAAAGTGTAACAGATTATTCTTAGATTTATTTTTTCTATTAAATATTCCATTGTCATCAGATTTAGAGTTTTTAGGTTGAGGTACTTTCCTTGTGATCTCATTGGAAATAATTTTAGTTAGAGATTACAGTCACTAGATTGTTAAAAAACTGTCAAATATGGCATACCAACCTTGATGTGAATATCGATGGCAGCATAAATACAATCATGTTCCATGCAGTGTCTGGTGTGGGCGTTTGAACGTAGTTTTTCTGTTCCTGAAGGATTTGATGAAATATCATGTTAGGTTACAGCAGATCAACATATTTACCGATGACTCTAAAATATTGATGGCTCAAATATTTTTAATATTTTAACACAATATTTAATTCTGCTGGACAAATTTAATAGATAGTCTAACGATTTAAGTATTCTTTTTATTGTAGATCTTTTTAAATTTTATATGAAATGTACTTTAGTCTGGTTCAAGATTATGGAAAGTTTAATAAATTAAAATTGTCTCATTATATTCTGTAATACTGGATAATACACAATTATTACACACTATCCGAATGGAATACATTTTCTGGACAGCTACGACCTTCATTTATAATTGCGATATCAGTTTATTCACAGACTCATAGTCTGCAGATTGGACATTTTCCATAACTATTTCTTCTTTTTGAAAGGAAAATGCTGGACTTGGTTAACTCAATGGTCAAAGGACTAACTAAATTGTTATGGGATCAACAATTTTTAAATTACATCAATATTCTCCGGGAAATGGAGAGGAGACAACTTCGAATAGTAAAAAACCGTTTTACATTATACTCATTTAAAAAGAATAATGATACCGACAAATAGTGCAGAGAAGCTTCAAAGGATTACAATTTGGCTTATGCTTTTGATGAAAATTGTTGGCTCTTTTTTGATGAACTTATGGACCATTTTGAAGGGAAGTTTAATGAAGATCAAAGAAGAGGAGGAAAAGGGATAACAGGACCACATTATCTATATGCACCTTTAGTTTTAAGATGTTTTGAACGTAAGCCCTCAGTTTTACAAATAACATTTTGTTCATTACTTGAATTTACTTTAATATAAAATAATTAATCTTTTAAAGAAAACAATGCCATTAACAATTTTAAGTGTAATATATATTGGAATTTCCAATTCCTAATGTTTTAAGATATTTTGACTACTATCACAATTGTACAATGTACATACATAAAATATAATGTTTTACACTCAAGAATAAAGTTAAATTATTTTAAAATGCAAAAATAAAAAATGTTGTACCATTGTTAACAAAAGTGTAACTAATTGTAAGACATAATTCTTACATTAAATTAACTACTCACTCCTACTCATGCACAAAAATTCAACTACATACACACACACATACACTGTGTGCGAACAAATGAAAAACAACTGCTGCTACTTACTACCTCCACCCTCCCAATGCCGGCAACTCTTTATTTTATTATTTTTAACCCATTAATACAAAATTAAGTACGAATACGGTAATAAGTATAATATTTTAAAATCTATGTAGAATAGGGTGTCCCATTGAAAACAAAATTTTATATTGTCCAATTTATTTTTTTTTAACGCTCATCGATTTCGTGCGAATTGCTGGACGAAATTTGATAGAAAGAAGGAAAGATAGATCGATTTCCCTGTAGCACTTTGTATAATTTTTATAGTTTAGTCGCGCCCTCTAGTGGTGTTAACTTTAAGGCGTTAAGAGGCAACCTGGAGCTACATTTATTATTCATTTATAGCCCAAATTTTAAGCTAACACATGGCTTTTACTGCATAGTTACATCACCTTTCTACACAACCCTTAATTACCCGTCGTAATATACACAAAAACCAATTGCCAAACAATTACTCAAATAACTCTTTCCGAATTTGTTGTATAAATATAGTAAAAACTTGGAAAATTTAACCAAGTTTTAACTTTTTCAGGATAAAGGCTTGGTAACTTTTTGCAAGTTTCGCAAGCACATTATGGCTCTAGAAATTAGGTTTTTATTTAAAGACTCGTTAATAAAAAAAAATTAATTAAAGCACTTTATTGATAATAATTAAATATTTGATTATGATTATGAAAATAACAAAACAAAGCACAAAGGTAATTTACATTTTCGAAATTTAGCCAAACAAAAATTTTGAATGTTAAAACTTGTGAAAGGAAGCTTTATCGTAAGACTTGTTAACGTATACTATTATCGTCAATTGGTAATTTTTCATAAGTTTGTGCATAATTTATACAAAAGCATATTTAGATTGTTACTTTTTATTAATTTTTTTTTGTACAGGTCACCCTAATGCACAATATGTACTTGCTATGTGTATAACACTTGCTATTAATACTTGTACCTTTAAAATCAAATTATGTGAGTTGGGGTAAAAGGTGGAGGGATGCCTGTAAAAATTTACAAATAACAACTCTTTCACTTTGTTCAGATATGGAACAAATAACAATGTAACAAATCGACTTACACACAATCTAACACTGAACACAGCAACTAAACATGTTCATTTACAATGAAACTTTTAACTTTAACATCATTGTAAAATATAATAAAACAACAGCACAAATAGACTACACTCAAAAAAAAAAAATTAACAAGTAGAAAAAATAGTAAGGGTGTCCCAAGAAGAACGCAATTTTTAAATCTGGCAACATTCGAAGTGTCATTGTTTGACATTTGAACAATTGTTATTGTTTGCTAGTAGAAGGTACGAGGTTAGTAAAAATGGAGCGCAACACGAATGAACAACGCATTCTCATTGTGAAATTGTTTTACCAAAATGGTGAAAGTTTTGCGGCTACCGTTCGCAAATTGCGATCAATTTGGGGTCACAATAATGCTCCAAAAGAGTCAACTGTAAAGAGATTAATGGATAAATTTGCCGAAACTGGGTCTGTTAGTGATGTAAAGACAACAACGCGCCATCGACCAGGTCGATCGACCGAAAATGTCGCAGCTGTACGTGATGATGTCGCTCAAACTCCATCCACCTCAATTCGACACCGAGCTCAGCAAATTGGTGTCTCCAAATCCACTTTGCAGCGAATTTTGACGAAAGATTTGCATCTTCATGCATACAAAGTTCAATTGACTCAGGAACTGAAGCCAGCTGACCATGGACAACGAAGGGAGTTCGTTAATTGGGTATTGGAGAGACAACATGAAAATGCTGATTTTGCCGATAAAATCATCTTCAGTGACGAGGCCCATTTTCATCTTGATGGCTTCGTCAATAGTCAGAATTGTCGCATTTGGGGTGAGGAAAATCCTCGAGTGATTCACGAGAAGCAAATGCATCCTCAACGTGTCACTGTGTGGTGTGGTTTTTGGGCTGGAGGAATCATTGGACCTTTTTTTTATGAAAATGAGGCAGGTCAAGCTCAAACAGTCAATGGTGTTCGGTATCGTGAAATGATAACCAGTTTTTCTTGCCTGGAATTGAAGAAATGAATGTGGAGGGCATGTGGTTCCAACAAGACGGCGCCACATGTCATGCAGCCAGAGAAACAATTCAATTGCTGCATCAGTCATTTCCCGGTCGTGTTATTTCGCGTTTTGGAGATCAGAATTGGCCGCCTAGATCGTGCGATTTAACACCATTAGATTTTTTTCTTTGGGGTTTTTTGAAGTCGATGGTTTACGCGAATAAGCCGACGACGACTCAAGCCTTAAAAGAGGAAATTGGACGCTGCATTAATGAAATACCGCAGCATTCATGCAAAACGGTCATTGAAAATTTCATTAAAAGATCGCGTGCATGCCAGCAAAGCCGCGGCGGCCATCTGCACGATATATTGTTCCATACATAACCTCATTCTGTCTACTTTACGATATAATAAAGTTTCACGATTTTTTTTAAATATCTGTGTTTTATTTAAAATTTAAAAATTGCGTTCTTCTTGGGACACCCTTTATCAAAGACCCTTAAAACCAGGATGAAAAAACTAACAAATTTTTAGCCACCCATGATGCCCAATGATGCGACTACAAAAAATTCTTAGCCGAGACCACAACCTTCTTAGCCGATTTTCAAAAAAACTTAGCCTTAAGCAAGGGTTGTAGTGCAAGTAAAGTTATTGTGATGTGGATGCATGTTTGAATTTGGTACAATCCTTGCTAGAGGCTAAGTTTTTCTGAAAATCTGCTAAGAATGTTGAGGTCTCGGCTAAGAATTTTTTGTAGTTGTATCATTTGGCATCATGGGTGGCTAAAAATTTGGTAGTTTGTTCATCCTGGTTTCATGGTCCTTGGTTGTATATCAAGTGCGCATTCTTTTGTGGTCCACCCAGAAAACAGTATCAGTTATGGCATCAGATCAGATTAGTATCAGATTAGTTTAAGTGAGTGTTTATAATTTAAATCATCGACAAAAGTAAGTAAGTTAAAATATTATAAGATATTTTTATATTTCATATTTTCATATTTTTATATTTTATTTAAAACTCTGTCAACTTTTTTTTCATTCAAATCAAATGATTTTTGTTATTTTTTTTCAAAATTGTTTAAACAACTGACACATCAGTAAAATCAAATGATTAATCAATTAAATATAAATATATAAATATGCAAAATAGAGACTCACACATATTTTACTTATGTTTAAGAATAAAAACCAACTTCACTACCTTGACAAAAAATAAAATATGCATTCAAATATCTGTCAATAGTGTTAAATTGAGCTATCTTTGAGATATGTTATACGACCTAATTAAAAACAAATTTGGAATTTTTTGAAACATGCTGCAATAAAAATTTAAATTTGTAATAACTGTAACGAAAACAAATAAACCACAAATTTTCGTTTCGTGGGTAAATTTCAATTAAATTTTAAACAATTGAAAAAAAATTAATGAAACTAAAAAAATCGGTAAATGACAGTTAATCATTATGAATATCGGACAATGTTGGACAATTTTTTAAGGCCAGTCGTGGAAAATCATCCGCAAGTATGGTTCCAACAAGATGGAGCCACAGCACACACTGCGACATCTTTGGTGAACGAATTATTACGCGAACAAACGATTTTAATTGGCCTCCGCGATTACCGGAATAGACTGCTGCAGACTGTTTCCTTTGGCGTTATTTGAAAGGAAAAGTCTATATTAATAAGACTAGAACCATTAGCCAATTAAAAAACAATATACGCGACGAAATCAACAACATAACACCTGAAGTTTTGCGAAAGGTTATGGAAAATGTTTTCTAAAGAGCACGAATATGCGAAGCAGGAAATGGCCACCACTTGCGAGATATAATTTTTCATAATTAAATTAAAAATATTCTCCATTAATATACTGTATTAAAAAAAATAATAATAATAATTATGTTTTAAATAAAAAGTTATAATGAACTCAAAACCCTTTAATATCTTTGGGCCACCCTGTAGTACCGCATTCATCTAGCGGCGAACATTTTACCTGTATTAGCACAACTTTTGTTGAATTAACCAATTTTTTTTTGCTAAAAATCAGTTTGAGGATTTTAACCAACACGGTTTTGCTGACATTAGCAAGCACCCGCCTGCTTAAAACTTAGCTGACGCAATAATATTTTTTGCTGACTACTATTTTTTTTTAGTGTACTCTACCTTAACCTCCAACCATGTCGTTTTCTGTGACAACGTGTGTGTTATTATTGTATGTGTGTCGAAAGAAATTTTAAAGTGTTCAAAATTTTAAAACGAACATCCTTAATCCTTTTCAAAATCCTTTAAATGGATGTACAGTGTATGTGTGTGTGTGTAAAGTGTGTGAATTATTTTATTTAGACATGAATTGAAAGTGATTTTTAAGTAAAAGCTGCGTCATTTATTGTTGTTTACTATACAAAAGAAAATTGTTATTACTTTGTAGCGGTAGTATGTGTATTAGGGTGTCCCGATAAATAGTTTTCTTGTAAATTAATTGAAATAATAGCATTTAAATATGAGTATAAATGATCTTAATATGGAAAAAACAATCAGCGTTAAAAGCATTCGATATTAGTAGAAAAGTCAAAAAAAGTTTTAAAATTTTTTTTACAAAACTTGTATAAAAACCTGTGTTACGACAAGCAAGACGGTGAACTGCGTTTTTAAGTTGCAAATTATCAACCTTTTGGTAAAATGTTTCTTAATAGTTGCATGTTGAAGAGCCAGCTCTACTGAATAACATTAGTCTGAAATTACGTACCTTTAAAAATTAAAAAAGAAAGAACTTAAAAAATCTGTTTGTGCATTAATGGAACAAAATTAATAAAAAAAATATCATATTCTTTGCAAGCTTGTCATAACGCAAATTTTGATAAAAATTTTGTGCAAAATTTGAAACTTTTTTTAGCGCCAACTTTGAACACTGGAAGGGAACTAAAGATCTCCTGCAAAAAATTTGTTGTATGTATATGCTGTGTCGATCCCTATGTTTCAATTATGTATATTATTATAATCTGTTAGGTTCGAGATCATAATTTAATATTAAAATAGTAAAGACTTATTTAGAAATGTAAGAGAAAATGAAACAATTTTGAGCATCACCGCTAGAGGGAGTACCATAGTAACATTTAATTATGATATCAAACAGATTTTAAAAAATTTTTTTATTATGTTTCTTATATTTAGCTCATTTTTGGTGGTATTCATTCAATTTATTTTTTCATCGGGACACCCAAATGTGTATGTGTTACATGTATGAGAACGGGTTGAGTTTTATAAAAGCGTGTGTCTTAAAGTTATGCAACAACAACGAAAAAGTGCTATTCATTGTGTAACATTTGCTACAAATTGTCTTGTACAACATGTTGACACTTTTTTGTATTATTTTTCTTCTCAATGAAAATAAAACCTTAAATGAACTAATTTGTAAATAAAAGAATATTTATTACAATTTAAAAATTTTCAATATTAAAAAATATTTGTAAGAAGGGGTTAAATTTTATTGACTTTTGTTCAATACCACCCTTTTGGGCATAAACATGTATGACTTACGAAGCCAAAAATAATCTAAATGTAGTAAATCATTGCACATTTAAACTAAACAAAACCTTAGTTTGTCCTTTTAGATACGAGTATTAATTTTTTTTTTCACCCAGTATTTATTTTTGTCATACTTAGTTTCGTTGACATTTTTTAAAAAATTCAGATCAATTTTATTTTATTTCTTTCAGAGAGCCAAAGTTTAACTCTTTCACTACCAACTTGGATGTATTACCACTTTGACGTCAGCTTCCTGTTAATAGTTCTTAAATAAGAAAAAAATTACCCTTCTATCATCCATAAAATGCGTTCAAAAATCGAATTTTAGATACTTCTCAGCCCCTTAGGAGCACAAAAATATTCGTATATTTGTTTGGTTTTGGTCATTAAATAAAGTTACATGAAAAGTTAGGTGTTACTACCCCAGCAAAACTTTGGTAATGGGTGCGATATTCTCATGCGTTACCTTGTAATGATAGCTCGTTACCTCTTTCATTATTTGCAAGCATAAAGCAATAAGTTACTTATTATTGATTAAGTAATATGTGATTTATAAATATAAAGTAATAATTGAAATATTTTTGAAAATCTATTTTTAGATACATTGCTTTGTGTTTTTTTGTAAGCAAAAGGGTAATGTATGTTTGTTTTGATAACACTAGCGAAAAAACGAAGCGCAACAATTCATTTAAGCTCAAAGCAAACAAATACTATACATATGCGTCGATATCTCAGTGGGTAGAGTTCTTGGCTGGCAACCAGATTTTCCTGGTTCAATTCCCATCTTGACCACATTATTTTTAATTACAAATATTTTATTTAAAATATTTGTAATAATTTCTTTTAATAAAAATTACTCTATTTTAAAAATCTATTTTTAGACACATTACTTTTTCCATTCTCGTAACCATATAAGTATCACCTTTGAAGTAATGGGTATATACATACATTACTTTGAGGCTCATCGCTTGTAAAATTCAGCAATGAAGTAAGGTTAAAAGTAATCCATCGGCCCCTAAGGCTATACATTACTTTACCCATTATTTGGTAATGTGTGATTTTGCTGGGATACTTAAAGAATCATTTTTTTTCATTAAATTTTATGAAACATGTTTACTAACTTCTTCAATTTTATTTTTTTATTTGGCTATATCCCGAAATCTGAGAGATATATGACAAAACCAGTAATTTTTTAGGCTACACTCAGGGAAAAAGATTCATCATGTTCATATACTTTATTAATATGATCAAAAACTTTAAAGATTTTATACAATATAATGGTTCATAAATAAGATGATGATGTTTCATTAAAGTCTAAATTGATGACAGACTTCTTTATATTAATAAAATATTTCATAAATATGATGAAGTTTCATAAATTTGTGAAATGTTTCATAAATATGATAAAGTAGTTCCAAGAGGGCAAAACTTAGAAATTAAAACAAAATTTCAAATAAGTTCAGAACTACAGGTTGGTTGAAAAGTTCCTGCGCTCGAAATGAAAGAATGCTGTTTTTGTTACGAAATATATTTTTTTATTCAATATAATCTCCTAGAAGCTCAATACACTTGTTCCAATGATCTTCCAATAATTTTATCCCATCCTTATAATGGTTTTCCGGAAGCTCTGCAAAATAACCGTCTACGGCTGCTATGGCCTCTTCATTCGACGAAAAATGCTTTCCACGAAGGAATTGTTTGAGATTTCTGAAGAGATAGTAGTCACTGGGAGCCAAATCTGGTGAAAACGGAGGATGTTTAAGCTATTCGTACTTTAATTCTTTGAATTTAGCCATCGTCAAAACACTTTCGTCAGTTGGTGCATTGTCTTGATGAAAAATGATTTTTTCTTCTTTAAACCAGGTTTTTTCTCACGAATTTTTTCATCCAGCTAATCCAAAAGGCTGCAATAATATTGAGAGTTTATTGTTTTACCTTTCTGAAGATAATCAATCAACAAAATTCCTTTTGCATCCCAAAAAACTGATGCCATAACCTTCTTTGCTGATCGTTGTGACTTCACCTGCTTTGGAGCTGAACAACCAGCTTCAGTCCACTGTAAACGTTCTTGTTTCAATTTAGGATCATGGTGGTAGATCCTTTTCTCATCCATAGTTATAAAACGACGCAAGAAGTCGGTTTTATTCAGCTTAAAATGCTCCAAATTACGCTGAGAAATTTGTTTTCGATCCAGTTTTTGTAGAATTGTTAATGTGTGCGGCACTAACTTTCCAAACAGTTTTTTTATACGTAATTCTTTATGTAAAATATGGAGTACTCGTTCGTCTGGGATGCCTATGGCATTAGCAATTTCACGCTTAGTCAAACTTGGATCTTCACTAACCATATTATGTACCTGCTCAATAATTTCTGCTGTGGTTGCAGTTTTTGGTCGTCCTTCGCGTGGATCGTCTTTAAGGCTGGTACGACCACGTTTAAATTTACCAGCCCAAAATGCAACGGTGCGTTTTGAAGGTGAGGACTCCTTATACACTTCTAACAATTGTTCATAAATTTCCTTTGCTTTTAAACCCTTCAAAACAAAGAATCTAATGACTGCACGATATTAAATTTTTTCCATATTAAAAAAAATCAATGACACGTCAACTTCAAATGGCTTGTAAACAAAGAAAGAATTGACAGAATGACTTGCAACTTTGCATATGTTCTCAGGACAGTTTTACCAACTTGAGAAAAAAAAAAGCTTGGAGCTAGCAGTGCCATCTCTTGGTGAGCGCAGGAACTTTTCAACCAACCTGTACTTATCCGATTAGGACAAAAACTGCACCATAAGAAAAGTCTCTAAAATATCTGTTTTTCCATTTCCATTTATTGAAAATTTTAGAGTTTATCATAACTTTTTTGTCAAAATATTTTAGTTTGAAGAGTTAGTAGCTCAAATTGTACATCAAACGTTAATCTGTGATCTTGACTGTAAACTAAAACTACCACTACACATACAAAATTTTAAATAAATAGGATCTATAAGAATCGTCACCAAAAAATATAAAAATAAATAATTCCTTAATTGATTTATTATGGGTATGTTCCAAAGGACACTTTAGGTCTTATTTAACAATTGATCATTTATAAAATAGTTAGTTAGTCAGAATTAAAAGTTATAGTTTATATACATATTTTAGATATAAAAATTATATTTTAGATATAAGTATATAGACCAAAAAATGTGTATTAAAAAACTGATTTTTGCAAAAAATATCCCAAACACCATTTTTTTTTTTCACTTGAAAATCACAAATAAAAACAAATTTCTTTTTTACAAAGTTTATGATTTTTTTTATGAAGTGATAGTAATGTATGTCATACATTTTTATGGAACTCTATCAAATTTATGAATTCTTTGAAAATATGATGAAGAATTAAAGACTATTATGAGTTTAAAAAATAACATAATTTTTTGGTTAAAAAAACAAAAATAAATTCAATGAATTGATGCAAATTTTTAATTGATCCGTTCGGTTAAAGACCATATTATGACAAATTCCAAATAAAATTTACAATTAATTTCTTACATGCGATGGAGAAAAACTTTCAATAAAACTATTTCAGAACCAATGATTTAAAATTAATTAGTACTTTTATTTTGGGTTTTCTCTAGGCTCAAATGTGTTCTCTCTCAAATATAGTTTTTATTTTTGCTTTTATTCGAACTTTATATTGAATAATATATTGAGAAATAACTTATACATTTGCCAGTTATTTTTGTTTATAATGAAAACCACATGACTTTTAATAAAGCATGTCTCTATGTCAATGTTGTTGCTCCAAATAAATTTTTTTTTTTAAGTGATGAGGCAAATGTTTCTTTTTTATTTATAATTTTTTTAAAAAATTTTGAGTTTAATCTGTGTACATGAAATTTTTTCAAAAATTATAATTATACTATCAAACGTTTTTATAACAATTTTAAATTTTTTAATGAAACTGAAAAGATTTTTCTTTAAATTTAACTCGTAAATTTAACTTTGCAGAAAAATCGAAATCGATAAATAAAAAAACGGTTTTTAAAAACCGATTCGATTAGCCTAGTAAGCATTAAAAAATAAAATTTTTATAAAGGATTTATTTTTTACAATATTAACGAATTTGAAATATTTTTGTTTTCAAAATAAGTTAAGCGGCAAACCTAATTCTGAGATTGCTTTTGAAAACTTTTTTATAATCGCGATAATAAATTGCTGGCTACTAAGTTAAGCGGCAAACCTAATTCTGAGATTGCTTTTGAAAACTTTTTTATAATCGCGATAATAAATTGCTGGCTACTTTATCTATGCTACTCATGGATGTTAAACGAAAAATAAAATAAATATTCAGCAAAAACTCGCAGTATTTCAATATTTAACATACAAAATCAGAAGAGCGCCCCGGTAGGCTAGTTGGTAGCGTGCTAGCTTATAAGTGCGGGGGTCGTGGGTTCGATTCCCACCAGAGGAGGCTCTGGTCTGTTTTCGCTACAACGAGCCGATGGCTTTTGTTGCTAGTGCTCGGTTAGGGTATTAACATATAATTTGTAATTATATGATTAATATAAAATAAATAAATATATTGCAAGATGGAAAATGCTACAAATTATTATATCTCCCCCATAAGAAATGTTTATCAATAATTTCCCAGTTGACAATGTCATAAAGACACTTTCATGACTCTTATAACTCATTCATAAGACATGTTTATTGCATTTCCAACTAGATTGTTGCTACATCAAATATTTTCTTCCAATTATAATATTTTGTCTTGTAGTAATGTGTAAATTAATTTTCTTTTTCTTGGTTGAACGATTTTTCGCAATATCCGTTAATAATATAAAACACTGCTACTAATACTACTACTATTCGTATACAATACTAAGGCAATCAAACAAATAAGAGTATAAATCTCCCCTTTGTAGTGGTTATATGTGTAGATCCTGCTGGAACTTTTGTGATAGGATTTCCCTTTGTTTTCCGTACTTTCATCAAAGTAAAATTTGCTAATGTTTTTGTTGGTGTCATCAGGATATGTACGATAATTGAAAATTTAATAAATGTCATTGTATTAATAATTCAATAATACGAAATGAATTTGAAAGCAAAGATAAGCTATGTTGACACATAACGTTATTTTTTTGTATTTAATTAGTCAATCTTAAACAAGCAAGTCAATAGTAGAAGCAATTAGATGACATATGGTAAAAGATTGTTTTTTTTTTAATACCTTTATGAACATAATGGAAAATTAAAGATGTCAATTTAAGATGTCAAGTAAAAGTATTAAATTCGATTTTACCGGGTTTTTATACACTCCACCAGGCAAAATATATCTACTTTATAGACTTATAAAAAAAAATAATAAAAAATTGATTTTTGTACATTTTTTAAATATTTTCGTTTAAAAAATTCATTAAATCTTGAAGCAAACATTAAAGCGATTTTAGGAAATACAGGAGTATTAAAAAAAAAATAGCCTGTTAGCCGGTGTTTTTTTTTTTTTAACTTTAGTATATGTTTTCACATACGATTTATTGCACTTCTTAAGTTTGACAACAATCTTCATTGAGTAATGCCTTCAATTCATACTCTTCGACCTTTTTTGTTAGCCGATGCCGAGTCAAAAACATCACTTCTGAAACGCACAAACCATCTGTAGCACTTTGAAATATATGGAATATATTCAGGATAAGCACATTTTTAGAACTTGAAGAAATAAAGCAAAACTTTCCGGAAATTTTATTGTCTGCACTATTTCGTTCAATGACTAAGTGGGAATAAATAACAGATGATTGCCCTTGAAAATGCTATATATTAAAGGCACAAGCAATGTGTAAAAGATACGCTGTCCGCAGTGGAATTTTGGGTTTTTTTACCTCCCCATGTAAAAATCGAAATATATATGAACATACATGATCATACATGGGCTTGTATATGATCATACATGGGCATACATATATACGTCCATACATGATCTCATATATATTCATATATCTTCGGATCCGAAATTTGAGGGTATATGGTGATATATGTGCATATATTATCATACATGCTCATATATTATTCATGTATGCTCTTATATGATCATATACGTCCATATACCCTCAAATTTCAGATCCGAAGTTATATGATCATATATGAGATCATGTATGGTCATATATTGAACAATGTATGGACGTATATGACCATGTATGATCATATACAGGCCCATGTATGATCATGTATGCTCATATAAATTTCGATTTTTACATGGGTCTTTTAAATCTCATGACTCATCTGACTCACAAAGTATTCAGCATATGAGTGTAATTCCCTCTTACGATAAATTATTCTATCGTTAAAGAATATTCTAGCCAGGAGGATTTTTCTTTTCATTTAAATTGATTTGTTAAATTAGTAGTATTTTTTAGCCGCATCTACTCGAAAGAGAAAAATTGCAAGAAATAGATCAAAAACGCCTCCAAATAGCTTAAATTATTTACAACAGAAATATTTGAAGGTGAGTTTTGTTCAGTGATCGGCACTTATAGCACTCAGGGGCCGAACACAATCGGCAATTTAAACGTACCAAAAAGTATATAATTCTCAAGAGTATTTTTCTCTCTCACGAACTTTTTAGTACTCTCTTAGAACACGAAGTTTTTGTCGGCAGCTTTTAGTAGTGTTTAGCGGTGCTGCCATATAACCAATTTTAACCATTTTTTTTCCGTTTTGTGGGATGCTAGAAATTTTTCAGATTATTTGATAAAAAAAATGTTTTTTTATTTTATTTGTGTGTTTTTCAGATTTTTCATATAAAAATATAATATTTGTTTAATATACTATTTATTTTTAATAAAATTAGACATGTCTTATAAAGTAAAAAAATACAACAAACATTTGCAATTGTGTTAAAAAATACAATAACACAAATCATTGAATCATGCTATATCACGCTGCTTTAACAATTGAATTTGTAAACCGAGAAAATATTTATATTATGACTCATTCTCCATAGAAAACATAACTGGCACTCAACGAATTTTAACTATTTCACTCAGAAAAAAACGTTTGTAGAAAAATTTGTAAATGGTTTTCAATCCCACTTTACTATTTTCGTACTGATTTTTAGCAAAAAAATTATTATTTAGCAAATCTTTTTTCTATTAACATTTTACAAATTACAGAATTTCTACAGAATTTTTACAAATTTTTAAAATACGATTTGCCAAAATTAGCAAAAAAAAATACTTATTTTAAAAAAGTAGATATTGAGGGAAATGTTATTTCTAATTAAAACTTACACCTACAAACTCAAATTTCCTTAAAATGTTGCATAGATTAAAAAATGGGATCCGAAGTGAATATACCGACTCATGTCAAAAACTAGGACATCAACTTAAAATAGCAATAAAAAGTTTTTTTAATTTTAAAAATCAGCCAAAAAATTATTAAAAATTTAACCTTAAAAGTAAAAAAAAAATTGGTACTAAAATATTTTTCAAAACAAAAATTACCAAATTAAAACAAAATGATTAATTTATTTATGTTTTTACAATTTTTAGATTTTTTAGCTTTTGTTTTTTTTTTTTAATTTTGTATAAAATATTTTTTGAAATAAATAAAACAAAATAAAAGAATTTTGATGCTCGATAAAAAAATAAATTTTAAATTTTGTACTCATATTAATAATATTTAGTCATTTTTTTTTCGCTGATTTTAGCAAACAGATTTCCACTTTACAAAAAGTATACTAAAATTTAGTAGCGGCTACTAATTTTTCTACTAATTTCATTGTACCACACGTCAGCAGACATGTGTTGCTAAGATTAGCAAAAAACTGACATCAAGTTGTCAATTTTTTTTTTTTGTTTGGCGATCGCAAAGCTGTCAGTCAACTGACACCAAAATTTGACAAGCTCTGCTTTATCGACTTATTGTCAGTTTTAAGATGTAATGAAAACGCATTTGACACAAAATGACGAGAATTCATTTGATTCAGTTTTTGTTGTCAGTTCATATGACATAATGAAAACCAGGCATTATCCAGACAAGAACGTGTGCCGGTCGTAGATTACATCCTTCGAGAATGTATGAATATCTCTTAGGGTCCTGTTAACATCCTTCGAGGTTCTGCGGATTTCCTTTGACATCCTGTGAATTCCTGTAAATGTTTGTGGAGGTACTTTGAATATCCTATGAGGTCCTGTGAAAATCTTTTGTGGTCCTGTGAATTACCCTCAAATACGAATATACTTCGAGTATACTGCCATATAATGTGAATGTCCTAAAACGGTATTTCAGTTGAGGAAGTGACGTGCACATATTGCGTGCACATGCCACATCCTCTGGTCATCCTACAGACAACATGTATTGTCGTTAGAACCCTATAATCAATATTTGTTTCACTTGTGAAGCTTATTGTGCTCGGTATGTCGGGTAGGAGTAGATTACATATTTCGAGTATGCGCCATTAGTACTGACCTTCCTTGGAGCATTCCTGGAACCATCCTACTGGTCCTGTAACATTTTTATATAAGGAAGTGTGCCGTTCGTAGTTCACCTCTCTTCTAGCATTTTTGGAGGTTTCCTGCAAGTGGTTACTCATCTTCAAACGTTTTGGCCTCAGCATTCATAGGTTACATCGTTCGAGCACTCTTGAGCGTGATAACTTAAGGAAGTGTGCCTTTTGTAAATCAAGCCCTTCGAGCATCCCTAAAGATAGCTTTCAGGTATCCTATTGGTCAAGAAACGCTTTGGTAATAGGAAGTGTACCGTTCATAGGTCACATCCTACGCTATTATTTTTATTCGAGCTTTCTTGAAAGTGGTGACATCAGCAAGTGTGCCGTTCGTAGGTCACCTCCATTCGAGCCTTCCTGGAAGTATCCTTCAAATACCCCAGAGGTCCTGCAACGTTTTATGAACAAAAAGTGTGCCTTTGACGGGTCATACCCTTCTCATGTCGGTGCATACCACCTGAGAGTGCCACACAAATTACTTAGGACAATCGGAGACAAACCGTATCTATATATTCTTTCTCAATTTTTATTTTATGTTTTCTAACAATAAGTTAATGCATAAATATATTTTAAAGCTATTTAAATCTGTAACTGGAACATAGAAATGTTTGTGAAGATTCCGCGAGTTTACTTCAGCTAACAGATGTTCCGTAAAGAAAAACACAATGGGAACCGCTGCTTGTAATATGATTATGTAATCATGATAAACCGTGGTTTG
The DNA here is from genome assembly GCA_949748255.1 of Eustalomyia histrio. Taxonomy (NCBI): domain Eukaryota; kingdom Metazoa; phylum Arthropoda; class Insecta; order Diptera; family Anthomyiidae; genus Eustalomyia; species Eustalomyia histrio. The sequence continues at coordinate 70,702,821 of OX456524.1, read as the reverse complement.
GAGAAGTTATTTTCTGTGTAGCCGCCGTTGTGCAATTTCCTCACTATGCCTTTTTATATGTACCCAAGTCTTCATTAACGGGTATGCAGCATAATGCTCCTCTGTTAGAGGCAACAGTTTCATTGTGACATCCGAATTTCTTGCCAACCAAAGGGTTCGGTTGCCGCTCTCAAATTTTTTCGATTGGTAAATTCTGTTGTGCTAAAACAAATAAATAGTCTTGTTTTCCTTATTGGTAAACCTGTGCTTTTGGATTTACGATCTCGGTGTCCAAGCACCCATTTGGTAGCTTTATTCAACATCATTAGAGATTTAGTTGTATTGCAACCCAAATGAAAATTTTAATCATCTTCTACATAAACAAAATATTATGAAAATATTTTGTATTATAAAAACCCACAATAGGTTTAGATGAAATTAGTTTTTGAAATATTACAAAAGTTTTATTTTTAGATGAATATTCATTATGAAATGCAATTAAATCATAGACAAATGGTGGATAACACATGAATAAAAACGTATACGAATTCAAATGAATTTTAGATATTAAAAAAGTTTTAAAATACAAAATGCGACTACTATATTTTATTAGACGAATATTCTATAGGAAACAAAAATTTAAATAAAAATATAAAATTATTACTTTTAGCACACACACACACACACACAGACAATCTAACACACAATTACAAGTGGCAAGAGTGCGTGTTATAAAACAACAATTTAAATTTGTTGTAACACCAACCGCCATTTAATTAATGACAAATGTATGTTAAATGTCTTAAAAGTTGGCAACATATGGAACAAACAATATGAATAAAAAGTGTATGCGAATGAACAAAATAGCAAAAAAAAAAAAAGGACTCAAACTACTTTCTAACCACGACTGCTGTTAATATTTTTAGAAATAATACAATTTGATCGGGAAAAAGGGGTTAAAAAACATTCAAATGAATTGTTAAACACTACAACTACAATTTTCCAAAGACGCATAAGGAAAGGATATATTTTTTTTCTTTTGCAACACAACGTTAGTCGCAGTGACAGTTACATTTGAAACATGGTTATTAAAAGCATTTTAGTTTAAAACAAGACAAAAAATCGACAACAATAACAACATTTAAATACATTTGTTTTCAACACTCGCATTGAAAACATTTAAACATAAATTTAAACAAGAATTTTAAACATGTTTTGAAAATTTCCAAATGAAAATGTTATTAAATGGAAAACAACTACAAGCAAAAACCCCATACCGCTCAATGTTCACACACACACACACACAAACTACATACATATAAATAAAGTTAGCGTATTTCCGTTTCCGCCAGTATAACTAACAACAAGCACATATTCTTGCACACATTCATGGTCGGAAAATGTTGGAGCAGGGGAAAAAAACAAAAACTATTATACATGAAACACGTTCGGTATACAACAACGTAGTGTTTGTATCATCAACATTGCCATCAACATCAGCAACAGCAACAACTTGAAGAATTTCACAAGTTTGTATTTGTTATTTATCCTCTTCCTTTGGCTCCCCCTTCCCTTTAAAAAAAAGAAACCTTGTAATGCATTTGCACAAAAAATAAAAACGAATAACATTTTTTCACATGTGGTTGGTTGTTGAGTGAGTGGTGGTTGTGGGTTTTTTTACGTTTTTCATTTATTCTTTGGGTTGACAAATACTCAATTTGTTTCCATCTGATGGCAATTCAATGTTCCTCTTATAAACATTTTAAATAATGAATACATTTTGTATTTTGCAAATGAAAAAAAATAGCAAATAATAAAATGTTGGCAGAAAATATGTTTGTAATATTAAAAGGTTTTTTTCAGAAACGAAAAAATTATTTTTAAAAATTTATAGCGTTAAAATTCTGTGAAAAGTTCTATGATTGAAATAATAAAAGCCTTTTTTGTAAATGCATCAAACCGCTGTTAGGCTTTTAGGCCTAACGACTAAGAACACAAAATAAAATTATTAATTAAATTTCAGTATACCTACTTTCGACAACAATTCGTCTGTTGTGACTACTTGTATCGTTATATAAAGCCCATACATTGAGATGAGAAGAAAATTAAAATTTTTGGATATCAAATTGTTTCAAATGAAATTTTATATTTTATTGTTAAAAATATTGGTTAAAAATTACTTCTTAAATTTTTTTTTTTTCAAATTTTTTTCGAGTATTTTCCTTTTCTTTTAATGAAATAAAAAATCGAATGAGGGTTTTTATATATTAAGCCATCGATATACTTCTTTTTAGTCGTATGATCTGTAGAAAGAATCCTGTAATGATTAATAATATAAAGGGTGTCCCAAGAAGAACGCAATTTTTAAATTTTAAATAAAACACAGATATTTAAAAAAAAATCGTGAAACTTTATTATATCGTAAAGTCGACAGAATGAGGTTATGTATGGAACAATATATCGTGCAGATGGCCGCCGCGGCTTTGCTGGCATGCACGCGATCTTTTAATGAAATTTTCAATGACCGTTTTGCATGAATGCTGCGGTATTTCATTAATGCAGCGTCCAATTTCCTCTTTTAAGGCTTGAGTCGTCGTCGGCTTATTCGCGTAAACCATCGACTTCAAAAAAACCCAAAGAAAAAAATCTAATGGTGTTAAATCGCACGATCTAGGCGGCCAATTCTGATCTCCAAAACGCGAATAACACGACCGGGAAATAACTGATGCAGCAATTGAATTGTTTCTCTGGCTGTATGACATTTGGCGCCGTCTTGTTGGAACCACATGCCCTCCGCATTCATTTCTTCAATTCTATGCAAGAAAAAACTGGTTATCATTTCACGATACCGAACACCATTGACTGTTTGCGCTTGACCTGCCTCAGTTTCATAAAGAAAAAGGTCCAATGATTCCTCCAGCCCAAAAACCACACCACACAGTGACACGTTGAGGATGCATTTGCTTCTCGTGAATCACTCGAGGATTTTCCTCACCCCAAATGCGACAATTCTGCCTATTGACGAAGCCATCAAGATGAAAATGGGCCACGTCACTGAAGATGATTTTATCGGCAAAATCAGCATTTTCATGTTGTCTCTCCAATACCCAATTAACGAACTCCCTTCGCTGTCCATGGTCAGCTGGCTTCAGTTCCTGAGTCAATTGAACTTTGTATGCATGAAGATGCAAATCTTTCGTCAAAATTCGCTGCAAAGTGGATTTGGAGACACCAATTTGCTGAGCTCGGTGTCGAATGGTGGATGGAGTTTGAGCGACATCATCACGTACAGCTGCGACATTTTCGGTCGATCGACCTGGTCGATGGCGCGTTGTTGTCTTTACATCACTTACAGACCCAGTTTCGGCAAATTTATCCATTAATCTCTTTACAGTTGACTCTTTTGGAGCATTATTGTGACCCCAAATTGATCGCAATTTGCGAACTGTAGCCGCAAAACTTTCACCATTTTGGTAAAACAATTTCACAATTGTTGTTCATTCGTGTAGCGCTCCATTTTTACTAACCTCGTACCTTCTACTAGCAAACAATAACAATTGTTCAAATGTCAAACAAATGTTCAAATGTTCAAATGTCAAACAAACTAAAATTTATTTCTAAGGCTATTTGGGGCGCTGAATTCAAATACGCACTCTATTTTGTAAGATTGGTTCTAGTTATTAAATAAAATAATTTTTTGTCCAATTTTTGACAATTAATGTCCATTTTATTCAATAAAAAGTGAAATATAGTCTAAATGAGTCATTTGTATTGTTTGGGATCTGTCTCACGCAGTAGAGTCCAATAGTAGTCACTCATAATGCCTTCGTCCCAAAATCTTTGATAACGTCTTTTCATCTTCGTCAAATCTTGGTGTAGTCGCTCTCCTAGCTCGTCGCTTAGGTGATACTAAGTTGCTAAAAAAAACTCGAGATGGGAATGAAGAAAATGTATTTTTAACTGAAATTTATTTTCAAACATTTACAAAATTATGTTTGCTACAGAGAAACCAAAATAATGAAAATATGCATCTCCCATTCGCATATCAAATTCGAACCAGCAATACATTTGGGGATTTAGAAGGATCTAAATTGATCCGAAAAATGGCAGATCTAAATTGATCCGAAAAATGGCAGATCAAATAGATCCTGCAACATATTTCAAATTAAAAATTAACATTTTTAATAAAGAAAAAATATTAAAATTCTAACCAACAATGACTTCGCCAGGATTTGAACTCACTCTGCCAGAGTTGTAGTGAGTTAAGTACTCAGCAGCGTGTGACTGACTTTATTAGACTACATTTTTCGTATAATTGTTTCTTCCGGATTTTTATATAATTATAATAATGAGTCTGATTAAGTCGACCTTTTTGTTTTAATATAAATCCTAAATATTACATTATTTGACCTTGAGGTCGAATATTTATTAATTATATTATATCCCAGCAAAAATAAATGGAAGTGATTCTTAAGAAATTAATTTTTGATTGATTCTAAAGTATCGTTTAGTTCTAATTTTTCTCTTCTAAGGAAGTTCTTTTTCACAACTTTTAAAAATGTGATTTTTAATGAAATTAAACACTTTTCAAATCTATGACGCTACAAAAAGTAAAAAAAAATTATTGTAGTAAAAATTGCAAGCATTTCGAATAGAGATAAGTAAGGCCCGATTGCTGAATTTCCGCTAAAATTTAACGAACAGTAAAACTCAAACTTTGTATAGGAGACAACAACAAATGTGTCAGTTAAATTCCCAGGTAGAAGCTAACAGGAGATTGTGAAACTGAGGCTAAGGCTCGATTACTGATGTCCTGTAGAAATCTAAATTACAAATTCAAAATTTATTTGGGAAGAACAAAAGATTTAATTTTTCACTAAACCATAAGAAGGACTTTAGATGCAATGAAAAAGGATCATAAAAGAAAACTTCCACCCTATGACACCCCTATGTAAAAATCATTGGTTCCGATCCAAATTTTCACAACACCGGAATCAAAATCACTGCTTCTTTTTCTCTTCTTTTGCTACTTTTTTTTTGCTGGGATATTATTATATATAATCACATCTTATGGCCTAAGCAATAATGTGGGTAAATGATTATAATATTCAAAATAAACAAAAATATATAAATTTTCATCACTTCTATGATTTTTGGAAACACATTCGAGGGCGGATAAATAAGTCCATGACTTTGCGAACTTCCTTCGTAGTTATATGAAATGCAACACTGCTCACATCAAGTACCACCTGCTAACAGACTACTGTCAAATTTTGAGCAGGTTCCGTCATTTACTTTGCGTTTAACAGCTGTTCATGATTTTTTTTTTTTTAATGGAAAAAAGGGAATTTCGATTGCTCATTAAACATTATTTTTTGCGAAAAAAAAACCGTCAATCAAAGCAAGAAAAAGCCTGATAAATATTATGGGGACTCTGCACCATCCATTTCAATGGTGAAGAAGTGGTTTACTGACTTTCGTTGTGGTCGCACAAGTAGATACAAATGATGCTGAACGTTCTGGACGGCCAATTGAACTCAATAAACCCGAAAATGTAGAGAAAAAAAATCCACGATATGGTGTTGGACGATCGAAGAGTAAAAGTGCTGCGTGAGATTGTTGATGCCACAGGCATTTCATATGGCAGTGTGGCTTCGATATTAAATGATAAGTTGGATTTAAGAAAGCTGTCTAGAAGATGGGTGCTGCGTTTGCTCTTAATTGACCATAATGCACGGGTGCACACGTGTGTTGACTCAATGGCGAAATTCCATGAATTTAGCTACGAATTGCCCCCTCATTTGCCTTATTTTCCGGATTTAGCCCTCAGTGACTATTTCTTATTTCTAAACCTAAAGAAATGGTTCGGTGGCAGGAGATTTAGCTCCAACGATGAAATTATTGATTAAACCAATGCCTATTTTATGGACGAACTGTGTTCCTATGCACCGCCTCAAATGGCTTTGATATTTTATTTCAAGATCTGATGAACTTTTTAAATGAAAAAATTTAAAAAATTTATCAAACGTCTATTTTTCGAACTTTTGAGGTCAAAAAAGTTCCATTTGTTTCCCAATTGAAATTCTTATCATTGCGAGGGTCATGGGTTCGATTCCCACCAGAGGCTCTGGTCTGTTTTCGCTACAACGAGCCGAAGGCCTTCGTTGCTAGTGCTCGGTTAGGGAATAAAGATATAATTTGTAATTATATGTTTAATAAAATAAATAAATAAATATATATATAACATAGAAATATACACATCGATTGTCATAAACTGACAACTCGTAAAACGTCGACTGAGATGTCCCCGGCCTGACACATAGATTGCGCTTCTAGACTTAAATCGATTTGATTTGTTAGCCCTAACACGTGACAGCTGTCGGGTCATTAGTGTGTGAATTATAGCATTTTGAGTAAAGCAACTTTTGTTATTGTGAAAAAATGGATAAAAATCAATTTCGCGTGTTGATAAAATATTGCTTTTTGGAGGGAAAAAATACAGTTGAAGCAAAAACTTGGCTTGATAACGAGTTTCCGGACACTGCCCCAGGAAAATCAACTATCATGGATTGGTATCCTAAGTTTAGACGTGGTGAAATGAGCACGGTGAACGGACGAAAACATCAAAAAATCCAAAAATGATTTTGAATGACCGTAAATTGAAATTGAATGAAAAAGCAGGTACTCTAAAGATATCAACTGAACCATCATATCATTCACGAATATTTGGGTATGAGAAAGCTCTGTGCAAAGTGGGTGCCGCGCGACCTGACTAAAAACAAGTTTGTGAAAACGAAGGCGAAAATCCATGAATTGGGCTTCGAATTGCTTCCGCATCCACCGTATTCTCCAGAACTGGACTATTTCCTGTTCTCAGATTTCAAAAGAATGCTTGCTAGGAAGAAATTTTCGTCTAATAAAGAGGTGATCGCCGAAACTGGGGCCTATTTTGAAGCAAAGGACAAATCGTACTAGAAAAATGGTATCGAAAAGTTGGAGGGTCGTTGTTATCAGTGTATCACCCTTGTTTAATAAAAAAAACGAATTTTGCCAAAAAAATGTGTTTTACTATGGAAGGCCGGGGACTTATCAATTGATGTGTTATGTTAACTGATGATTAAAATACCACTTGATATAAGGATGCCAAATGATTTAGGTATCATAGAAACTACGTCCTTCATACTTAACTCATGTTGGAATTTTATTGTCAGCTACAAGTTATTAACTTATGATCATTCATACATGATTAAACAAATTAAATAAAATGCAAATTAGAGAAATTCTTTTTTTTTTGTGAAAAAATATCAATTAAATGGATAGCATTTTCCTTTTAATTAAAAGTTATTATAATTAAAGATTGTTTCTATTTTATTGACATAGTACATATCTTTTGTTAAAAGTGTTAAAATTAAAATCATTTAATTCCAGATATTTTCAAAATATTTTCTAATAATAAATAACTTTGTAATACTCTTGGGGTCACATACATATGTGATTCTATATGTCTATTTAAATGTTAACTTTGACATGTTATGAATATTGAAAATACTTTTTTATTTTTGGGTGACACTGACAAACACTAACCAGGAAACTGATATTATAAAAATACTATATATGTGTTAAATACCAAAATGATTAGCTGATCTCATTTGTATGTCAAAAGAACTATTATGGAACGCCCTTTTAAACGGTGTTGGGGTGCATTGAATGAAAAATAAAACATTTAACATTTTGTTAAACCTATTAAAGGATTAACACAAGAGTCAGTTTTCTAAAACATTTAAAATAGAATTGTGCACTTACTCCCTGAGCTGCTTGTCTGTCTGTCAGTCAGTCCGTTAGTTAGAGTTATTTCGAACAATGTTAAATGTCAATCCTAAAGAAGAGTATCATCATTATGCAGGGAAAAAACCAAAGAAATGTTTTTGTGGGTCATAGTGCATTTTATTTGTATTTTGTGGAACAACCACTTCATTTAAACATTCATCAACATACAAATTTTTATTTTGAACATGTTTCTAACATTAAAATGAAACAACAGTTTTTTTTTGCAAAGTGCGGGTGTCAAATTTTTTATTTCCTTAAGTTTTTAAAAACACCAGACAAGAACACCAAAAATTGGGGATGATTTTAGTTGAAAAATTCCTGGTGTTGTAGTAATGTGGAAGTAAATGGAAACAGCTTGTTTGCAACGCTAAGCCAAATTGCTTTAGTGGATTTAAGTAGTCTGCTCTGCAATGAATGACGGCACAAAATAAAATTGAAAGAAGGCGTCAACAGCGTCAAAAACTATGTTGAATAAGTTGTTAAATAAAAATTGGAATTGAGATGAACACAGATGTGTCTCAAAATCTAATGTAAATTAAAAAAAAAAAAAATAACAAGAAGGAATTATACGTATACTTGTATCGGGGTTGTTAACTTCACTTAGAAATGTGAAACAAGCTACTTTTTCTAGATTGAATTCAATTCAGGAAGATGATTGACATGCGTCTCGTTTAAAACATTGTTTACGGATTTGTTTTCAATTTAATTATAATGACAACAAGGAATGACGACAAAATAAGTTTTATTTGAAACGAATAACTATCTAACACAACGGTGTCATAAATGACATGACATCGTCACCTGGTTGTCTCTTAGTTAATGCATCAATAAGATGTCTTGTTTTTGGAAAAACTCTTCAGGCTTTAAGGTGAATTCAAAATTGAATTTACTGTTAATTTAATTTACACAACAAAAATGATTAAGTATAAATTCTATTAAGATCAAATTCACTGCTTTTAACAATTATACCTATTTAAGTCGTATTTAAATCATTCTTGGGTGTTTTTCATTACCATTGAAATTTCATTACCATTAGTTGACACAAATGCAAATGATAAAAATTTCAATACGAGGGTCTCATGAAATTTGTATAAAAGAGCCACAGGAGTCCTATTTGTAGAGCAAAAGTTTTGCCCATAAAATAAGTATATTATGTATTATGTAGTTTACTGTTTGTAGTTTAATAAACAAGTTTTCAGTTCAGTTAAAAATAAAGGAACATACATGTATTTTTCAAAGAAATGTTTATTTTAACTTTTTTTACTGTCATTTATCGAATTTTTCATTTATTCATTTATATTATTTATTTGTTTGAAATTTAATAAAAATTAACAAAATGCTGTCTGTTTCGAAATAATATTAAAAAAATTCGAATTTAATTTTTAATTAATTTGTTTAATTAGTTCAACTCAAATTACAATAGCTTCATAAACACACACACACATGCTTGCATGTGTATATATACCGTATGAGTATGCATTTTGTAGATAACAAAAAACGGAAACAATTTAAAATAAATTAATAATCAGATATTTTTACGGAATTGGTAGTTAAAGTCTTTACATTTATTTTTAACTTATTCATCATTTGTTTTTTACTGATGTACCAGTTTCTTAAACAACATTTAAAAATAAATAACAAAAACTATTTTATAAAAGGTCGGTAAACCGGTTTTTAAATGAAATATTATTTCTTTTAAATGGTATTCTTTGTTATTTTAACTTACAAATAATTTTAAGTGCATAAAAAAGTAATTATAATAATTGATGAAAAAAGTCATTTGTTTATATGAAATTTATACGATTTGAAAATTATTAAAGGAGCTTTCAACAAAAAATAATAAAAGAAAACACACAAATATTAATTCTAATTTGGCTACTGGAAGTTTAATAATTGTGATTATATATATATATATAAATATATACCCTCCGATAATACAATTTTTGTTCCCAGTTCCATTCAGTTCCTTTGGTCACCCTGTAGCTGTTTTATAAAATAGATCCCTCGGGATATTAAAAAAGGCAGTTTTACAAAATACGAATATCTCAAAAACTAAGCGAGATGACGCAAAACGGAAAGGGTAACCTTCAATAACACAGATAAGGTAGATCCGGATCCCCTCATGGAATTTTCATTAAAGAACCACAGGGGGGATTATTTGTTTTTTAAATTAACACACTGCGACAATTTCGTTCTCTGTTCGTATAAAAATGAGTTACACTCACCAAATAAAGTCTGTAATGGCAACTGAAAATTTTGCTGTTATTACGGGAAATTCTGCTAATTTGAGCCCAGCGGTATTTTTTGCTAATCTTAGCAACACATGTCTGCTGACGTGTAGTACAATAAAATTAGTAGAAAAATTAGTAGCCGCTACTAAATTTTAGTAGACTTTTTGTAAAGTGGAATTTAAAATCCGTTTGCTAAAATCAGCAAAAAAAAATTACTAAATATTATTAATATTAGTACAAAGTTTTAGATTCATTTTTTTTATCGAGCATCAAAAATTTTAATTATATTTTTTAAAAGATGTTTTATACAAAATGAAAAAAAAATCAAAGGCTTAAAAATCTAAAAAATTCTTAAAACATAAACGAATTTATTATTTTGTTTTAATTTGGTAATTTCTGTTTTGAAAAATATTTTAGTAATTTTTTTTTTTACTGTTAAGGTGAAATTTAAATTGTTGTTAGGGCTGGTTTTTAGAAATAAAAAAACTTTAGTGCTATTTTAAGTGGATGTCCTATTTTTAGACATGAGTCGGTATCTTCACTTCCGATCCCTTTTTTAATCCTATGTTACATTTTAGGGCAATTTAAGTTTGTATGTATAAGTTTAAATTATTAGAAATAACATTTCCATCAATATCGACTTTTTTAAAATTAGTAATTTTTTTTTGCTAATTTTAGCAAATCGGTTTTCAAAAATTTGTAAAATGATTTCTGAAGTTAGCAACGAAAATTTGTAGATATTCTGTAAAAACTCTGTAATTTGTAAAATGTAAATAGTAAAAAGATTTGCTAAATAATAATTTTTTTACTAAAAATCAGTACAAAAATAGTAAAGTGGGATTGAAAGCCGTTTACAAATTTTTCTACTAACTTTTTTTTCTGAGTGTACACTGTGGCTGTGTTAGAAAAAAACCCCCGTATATGGCCTAGTTTTATTGTCACAGTATAAACCAGATCTTAAGCATTTTTTGAATAAAACAATATTTTATTAAAGAAATTATATTATATCGATAGAAAACATAATAAACTACTTTCTTCGCCTTTTTTCTGCAATGGGCGACTTTAAAACGAGAAGGATGTAAAATAAAAATTTTGTAAATTTGGTAAAATTAACTTTTTAAAACAAAAATATATTTAAAAAATCATCAAAAATATATTAACGCTTTAGTAAATATTATTGATAATACCAAACCTAGTCTGGGGTTCCAACCTGAAAAATGAGTTATTATTTATGTTCCAGGACATACAGGCTACCGTCAGGATACGTTTTTCAAATATCTCTCTAACTCCAAAACTAGCTAAGATTTTTTTCTTTCAAATTAAGCATAGCAGATATGCTCGGAGTTTGTAGTTAGCAAATTTAATTTTGTCATAATTAATAGATGTTTATAGCCTATTTCTCTATTTCGGGAGAACACGTTCGTTCGCTTTCTACACGAAAGAAAACTGATTTGGGTTTCACTAACTCTATTTCTATGCGAACGACAAGTCGAATGAAAACGTAACTGTTTTCATACAAAATTTGGTTTCTCTATTTCGAACAGTGCGAACGCAAATGTCAAAATCAGTCACTTGCTATTTTTTTGTCGAGGAAATATATATTTGATGTTTTTAAAAACAAAATAATGTAAAAAAAAAAATAATGTATAACAAAAGGTATAACATAATACAAATATTTATAGTTAACAAATGCTCAAAATATGTGATCTGGCATCGCTGTGATTTGTAAATGCGTGAGAATCAAAAATTGACACACGTAAGTAAAGACAATCGAACGTTTTCGAAATAGAGAAACCCAAATTGATTCGAATTCGAGTGACTTGCTTTCGTTCGACTAGCTTTCTGTTCGAAATCGAGGAACAGGCTATTAGTGTCAATCTCGCTCAATTTCGCAACTTCCAAAAAGCGACAATCGCCATAAATTTTAAAATAACAAAACTAGATAACCAATATTTGTACATAATTTCATTTTATTGAAAGTGTTATTTTTAGCGAAAATTGATATTATTTATTGGATTTCGTGATTCGTCTTCAACCTTTATTGTGATATATCTTCTAAATAAGCGATAAATTAAAAATTTTATTATTTTTGCTACTGTTTATTGTTCAATTCCAAGTGGAAAATATTAATATTATCAATATCAGGAGAAAGTATATTAGAGGGTAATTACCCAACTAGAGCAAAAATTTTGCCCACAAAATTGTCACATTAAATGACGTCTAATAGTAATAAAGTTTTTTTTTATTGGTTCCAAAAAAATTTCTTTAATCAATGAAATGAATGATTCTTAAATTATTATCAATAAAAATAATATAAATAAAATAAAAACAATTTACAATTGTTATCAATGCAATAGTGGTGAAATCATCATCAGTGGTTGCTATACAAAGTTAGCTCAGAACAGGAGCATCCTTCTCAATCTCCATCAAAGGGAGTTCTAAGCTTGAAAGGGTATTCGTCTTCTCCATGTCTGGACTCCTGTATAAGAAAGCGAAATGCAATATGTATGACCTGCTTTTTAAGTTCAACAAGCGATACACAACATCGTCGCCAATGTACATTACAAATTAAATGGTATTATTAAATTAAATGGTAGATTAGCACCCTCAGATACCTAAACCAGGCGAAATACCTAGGTGAAGTTCTGGACTAATGCCCGTAATTTCAAGCAATAGATACCTACCAGTGCCTAGGTATCACTGGTAGGTATCTTGAAATTGCTTGAAATTACGGGCATAAAACTTTTTTCCGAAAATGGAATTCCGAGATACATAAGTACACATGGAAAAAAGCCTCTTATACTTTTTACACCTAAAGAAAGACTATTGGTAGAAAGGTACGGTGTGGCCAGGCTAGATCTTAGACTAAGGAAGATGAAATAGTTGAAACATCCATCCTGAGGACACGATTCAACCGCGGCACTTAATACTTTCCACCAATCGCGAAATTTCTGCAGAGTTTTGAAATTAAAATACTGTTCAGACAAGAATATTATTCTGAGGGATAAGGTCTCCGTTTTCATGGTTAATTAGAGGTTTGTACTGCGGGACAGAGTAGGGAATATATTGAAAAGGAATATGGGTCTACATCCATTAGTATCGACGTGAAAGTTTTACGCTTTAAAGGCCTTGGAATCCGATACCATAAGATAGAATTGGGTGGGGGACTGTATTGAAACCATTGCCTAAATCCATTGCCACGAGGTGAGACTGCCACGGATCCCGGGTCGAATTGTGATCATGTGGAACGAGATAGTTGATGAATGTGAGAGGAGGAGCTATAAGTCAAACGCAATATTCAATTCTTAGACTACATCATGGTGGACAGAACTGACTTCTTGTGAGGTATGTCAGGCACTAGGTTAATGTTTATCCCATTGATAACTATAACTCTCCTGGGTTTTGGCAAACGGATAATCAGCCTGTCCATTTCGATTCTCACAGTGGACAGTTTTACTAGAAACCTGTAAAATTATACTATATAAATTAGCTGCATAGTCCACCTTAGCTCTTCTTTTTCCTAAAAAAACACTGTTTTTAATTCACTTTTGAATAACAAGCATGTAGTTATAGTTGTCATTTTTAGTTATACCCTTTCCTAAACACATTCATACAATAAATCAAAAAATTCCCCTTAAATATTATTGTTTTCCAATAAAAATTCAATAAAACTAAAAACCTCCTCCTTCCACAACACACTTTGGAAAACATACATAAATAGTCCCCATGAATACATATTGTTTAAATATAAAAATCTATAATACTTTTGGGTCCAGCAAAAAAACAATTGTCATAAAGTGTTTTTGCCCAAACATGTATGTACCCAGCAAAAATTAAGCTGCCAAAGAAGCAATAAAAGCATTACTACTATGGCAAAGGCATCACTTCTTTTCTAATGGTTTCATCGATGAATTTAACATTAGCGTGTCATAGGATGGAAGTATTCAAATAGAGCTACTAGCATTACTCATACTTTACTCTAAGGAAGCAATGATAATACAATGATTATGTATTCTGCTGCATGAGTGGAAAATGTTCATATATTCTGTAGTATATTTCATTAGAATGCAGAAAAAATAAGTTTAAAGAATCGAAATTTATGCATTGATATACAAATACTCTTTATTAAAACAAATAAATAATTCTGCATTAGTGAAAAAGCGTTTTTAAATCATTTTTCAAAAATTTTAATGAATTTTTAGATAAATTTTAAAATATTTTTGGATAATTTAAAAACTGGTTGTACAATTTGGAAATATTTTTAGACAATTTTAAAATATTTTTGAACAATATTAAATAATTTTTGTACAATTTTAAAACATTTTTGAGCAATTTGAAATAATTTTTAAACAATTTCAAAATTATTTTGATAAATTCTGAATTAAAACTGGAAATGGTGTAGTGTTAATTAATAAACATAATGCAAAAATGCACAGATTGTGTCGTCAAAAAAATATTTAAGGCTGAAAAAATGCAAATGACAGGCCAGCTAGTTTCAATTAAAGTTTTAAAAAAATCTGTTTTTCTTGATATTTCAAAACTTTTATAAAAAATTCAAAACTGCATAAATTCTAACCCTTATGAAATTTTAAACTAAAATATAAAAAATGAGTTAATAAAAAAATTAAAAAATTTCATCAGAACTATTTTTTCAATTTGCATTTATGCTTTAGATTAAAAAAATATACGATATGCCATAACTTATGCTTCAGAAGTAATGAAGAGTGATTTTTTAAGGTATGCATCGGGTTTATATCCAGATCACTGCATTTGAAATATGAACACATGAACTCTTTTGGAAGTGCCTTAGAATAACACCAAATAATCATAAAAGAATGTTAACTGAAGTTTAGAAAGCAATGAAAGAAGTTATAGTCACAGAATGACTATCATTTTTTTTGCTGGGGTATTGTGTTAAAACTAAAAATTCACCAATAATGTTCTCATATGGAATCCAATAAAGTTTAACCATTTCATTCTCATACGCTGCAGAAGCTGTAAATAGCAGGCAACAACTAATACTAAAATCCATTTATTTTTACTGACTGGCTGGCTGGCTGTTGGTAGTACCAAAGTTTAGCTGTAAATCACAATTTCCTGTAACTGTTGTCGCCGTATTTTTGGTGGGCAATTTTGTGGTTGTCTTTTTGCTATTGCTGTTGTTATTTGCTGGATAATTTATTATGTTAAAGGATTTTTTAAAGCAATAATGGGACTATATCCGGCACAGTAGTAATAGGTTTATTGATTTTTCCTTTTGGAGCGGCTAAATTTCTGGCAGTGGAATGGAAAAAAACAATAAATAGTATATAAGCATTATCGAAATATAAATTGAATTTTGTTTTCAAATCAAAAATGTATTGGAATTTTATTATGGGGTACTAGAAGACTTACCATATGGGCACATGGATCATGCTTGATTGTTGAATTATTTTAGGTCTCCTCAACTTTCAAGTTAACAAAAAAATCAAAATCGACATTTTAAAAAAATTAAAATTATGTATCCAAAATATTACAAACATTAGCAATTTTGGGTGAAACATTATAAATTTAGTTTGAATTTCAAAAACAAAACATTCTTAATAAAATATCACATCCTATCAGGTGGGGTTCCCTCGATTGCAATAAATTTGGGATATGTTATAGTCATGAATAAAAAAGCGAAAAGTATTTTTTTGTGTCTCAATCCCATACTCAGCGATTAAAAAGTGGGGTGAAATATTTAATATTCCGTAAGAGGTTTATTGAAGGCACGTCTAATGGTATATAAAGCATTGGTAAGAACCTCTAAAAGATATATGTATGTCATCTCTATCACCTCTATCATCAAAAGTGCGGGCAAAAACAGTTCTAAGATTTATCATCTCGGGCATGTACAGTGTTGCCATATGTGAAGTCCTTCATATTTCACCACCTTTCGTCTCTTCTCTATCACTTTTCCAAAGAGAGCAACACAATAATTAGTAGGAAGAATTTTCATTGCAGTGTACACTTTTTTACAAGACCTGCAGATACGTTACTGATAAATTTTCCTAAGTGTAAGAATAATGATAATATGTCAGATGCTTGCAAGACAGTTTTCTCTATTGAAGCCTGGCTCAGGCCCAGGCTTCAGCAATATTTTGGTATGAAACGAATTTTTAGAAATAAAAATTTTTAATTTAAAAAATTTTTAAATTTCGTTTCATAACGATCCCTAGCTTAAGTCTTCGGGACCTATATATACATAATTATATATTTGGAAATTTGTGAAAAATTGCTGAATTAATGAGACCAAATTGGTTCTGTACTTATCTGATTTTAGACAATTATATATAAATAACATATGTATATATATAGGGTCCGCCAAATAACTTTTTTTTGAAAATGTTTTAAAAAAAAACTACTAAATATTTTCTCAAATTTCTTTTTTTATTTGAAAGTACAGTCATTCCGATTAATAATGGAAAATAATTTCATTCAAATGGCTGCCTCGGCTGGCCATGCAGTAGCCTACACGATCGGTCCAATTTTTAAGCACATTATCGATTGTGTGCAGCTGTATTTCACCAATGGCTTCACAAATATTGTCCTTTAAAGCGTCCATTGACTCTGGCTTGTCGGCGTAACACTTATCTTTGACGGCACCCCACAAATAATAGTCCAACGGTGTCAAATCGCAGCTCCGAGGTGGCCAAACGACAGGGCGCAAAACATCGAGTGTAACTTCTGCTGTGTGGCACGTAGTGCCGTCCTGTTGAAACCAATATACTTCTCTTCAATTTTTGTGAACAAAAATTCGTTCAACATGACCCGATAACGATCGCCATTGACTGTAACGGTCACTCCTTGCTCATTTTCGAAGAAAAATGGCCCAATTATGCCTCTGGACCAAAATCCGCACCAAATAGTGACTCCTTTTGGGTGCATCGGCTTTTCAAAATGAGCTTCATCTGAAAAGACGACATTGAAAAGATGACATTCTGCAACATTACCATGATTTTTAAAGTAATGTCGCAATATTTCCCAGCGTTGTTCAAGCGTATACACAACCATATTCGTTCAGCGAAAGGATAAAACTAATTATCTGTCAAATCAGACATGAGCTAAGTGTTACCATTCACGAAATAAGCAGTAGTTAAAAAAAAGGGTTAGATGGCGGACCCTATATATATATAATATTATATGTTATATAATGATATTATATGAACTAAGAAAAATGTGAATAATTAATTATATTTAAAACAAAAAAGTTAAAGAACCACTTAAAGTGCTTTTGAAAACAATGATCATATATAATTTTATATGTATCTGGATTATAATAAACTAATTATATCTTATATCATAGCAAAAATTTCTAATTCTTGAAATGGGTTAAAATTTTAAAGTTTTATAAAATAATATTAATATAAAAAAAATTAAAAAAGACTAAAAACCACATATATATTAATCTTATATCATATCAAAAATACTCTAGATATGGAATCTCAAATTTGTTTGCAAATATTGTACCATATAAAATTATATACTTAAAATATATTTCACATATTGGACCACATAATTATAACGTATACCATATTAAAAAATATTTTTGATAATGGACCATAAAATACTATTTATGAAATATTAAGTAGAACACATAATTATATTTAGTTCCATAATATAAGTATATATGGTTCTGTATAAATTATATACAAGTAAATATGGTCTCGCGGAAGCCATATGAAATTTTCTATTGTGTTATATATAATTTTAATTGATATATCATATCCAATTTGATAAAGATCAGTATACAACTAGATGTGGTTATTTTTATATGTGATAATATATTATAAGATAATATTATTATATCTAAACATTTTTAGTCGGAAAGTCCATAGCAATTTAAGTAGATATAGACTTGCTAAGTAGTTATAGATATACCTACTTAAAAATTATGAAGGTATAAAAATGCTGCCAAGTCTAAGAAATTGTTGGCTTTTCTCTTTTGAATGTAAACAAAAATATTTGTCATACAAATATTTGAAATTTTTGTATTTTTAATTTGATAAAATATTAAAAAAGAACAAAAGCTAACAAATAAATTATGTGTTTGTTATGCCCGTAATTTTAAGCAATAGATACACAGAATAAAATTACAAAATTCTGTTTGTAATATTGAACATCGTCCATAGAACATTTTTGTAAATACAAAAAAAAGATTTGTTAAAAAGGCACCAACAATGGAATTTGTAAATACAAAAAACTTTTTGTTATTTTTTTGTTACTTCAATTTTTATTTTCAAAGAATTTTTATATGAAAAGTGACAATTTACAAATATTTCAAACAAAAAATTGTTAGAAATCGAATGTGAATTTTAACAAATATATTTAATTACTTAAAATTTTGTGATACTTTTTTCTGTGTACTTACCAGTGCTTAGATAACTATCATCTAGGCGAACAAAAACCTATAGATACGCGGGCGGATCAATAAGTCCCTCGTAGTTATACGAAATACAACACTGCTCCCATCAAGTTCCACCTGATAATTGACAACTGTCAAATTTTGAGCAAGTTCTGTCATTTAATTTGCTTTTAACAGCTGTTCAAAACATACAACTTTGTGCATTTTTTTCAAAATGGAAAAAAGTGAACTTCGAGTGCTCATTAATTTTTTTTTTGCGAAAAAAAAGAAAAACAATTGAAAAATTCACGATATGGTGTTGGCCGATCGGAGATTTAATGTGCGAAAGATTTGTGGAAGACATAGGCATCCCACATGGCTCAGTGGTTTCAATTTTGAACGAAAGCTTTCCGCGTTTGCTCACAATCGACCACCAACGGAATCGTGTGACACCTAAGTTTCTCCGAATTTAGCCTCCAGTGACTATTTCCTATTTCCAAACCTAAAGAAATGGCTCGGTGGAAAGAGATTTAGCTCCAACGATGAAATTATTGATCAAACAAATGCCTATTTTATGGACCTCGAAAAATCCTTCTGTTAAACGCAAAGTAAATGACGGAACTTGCTCAAAATTTGACAGTAGTCTATTAACAGATGGTACTTGATGGGAGCAGTGTTGCATTTCATATAACCACGAGGGAACTTCGAAAAGTTAAGGACTTAATTTTCCGTCCTCGTATCTAAGCACTGATAGGTATCTATTGCTTGAAATTACGGGCATTAGTAAAGGTAAGAGGAACAAGGCAAACAATATAATTGCTTTATTTCACGTTCCGGCGAAGTACATATTCGAAAACAGCCTTCGTACAAATGCGGCCTCAAATGTTCAAATTGTATTTGTTTACAAAAAATAATTAAAAGTCAGGTAAGTTGGAATATCCGTATTCTTTACAAGGAGTTATAAATATAACATTCGAAAAAACAAACCTCAAATCTAAGAAAAGTGGTTTCTTTACACAGAGAAAAATTTTGTCAGTTTTTTACTGAAAATCAGTTACTTCGACTAATGTAAGATCGCTTAGAACAACTAAACAAAATTCGGTTAATGGACAGAAAATTTCAGAAAACGCATGTGAGTATGATTGTATTAACAGAATTCATTGATTTTAGCATTCAAATTGGCTTTTTAATTCAGATGGCACTTTATTTTTCTGTCTACACATCCAAAAAAAAATTTCTGATTAATATGGAATTCATAAAAAATTTTGATTATTTCATAAAAAAAAATTCAATAATCATGCATACGAGTATAAATGTACATATCGTATATTTATGTAAATATAAATTAATCATGTCTAAATTATTGATTGTCATATATTTCAATAACTCATTAATATAACATGATTTAGCTTTTTTCAAACACTTCGTTTAGTTGATTAAAATTTGCTACATACTTGTACATAATATTGTAACTCGCAAATACCAAAATATGTTACATAAAAACAAGTAAAAAAGGGTTAAGTTCGGCTGTGCCGAATCTTTGAATACCCTCCACCAAAGGGGATGAAGATGATATACGTATATACTAAATTTTGCATGAACTGTAATATGAATATGTTTTGTCAATTTATGTAACGAACTTTTGTTATTTAGTTTTAGCAATGTTATTTACAGAGGTCTGCTCTGTTAGCGACTTTAACATTGTTCATTTTTACGTTAACTTAGTTATCATAGTATGTAAGACAATAAATGTAATCGAACAATAAGAAGACTTAATAACATTTTTACTTACTTAACAGAAGAAAAATAGATACAGAAAAATTGTAAAAATTTGTATGGAAAATTTAGAGGTACCTTCACATTTTCACTCATAACTTTTGAACCGTTTGACCGATTTTGCTCATTTTAAATACCAAACTGCTCGGGAGGATGTTCAATAATCTGGGTAAAAATAGGCACCCCCGCTTGCGTCTTCGCGTCGTGATCGTGATTTCAACAGACAGACAGACAGACGGACATCGCTAAATCGACTTAAAATTGCATTAGGATCACGAATATATATACTTTATGGGGTCTTAAACCTATATTTCGACATATTACAAACGGAATGACAAACTGATATATACCCTCACCATATTTGGTGGAGGGTATAAAAATTATCATAGTAAAACATATTTTCATGTTCGACTCCATTAATATTTTCCATCATTGAGATTGTCTATGACTACAACATGTTATGTCATTACAGTGTATATGATACTTCCACACAGAGAAACACCCAAACATTTTAACAAATACACGCAAAGTGTGTGCAAAAATATATATGTACATACAGGAAGTTAAACAATTGTTAACAAATTGATGCATACAAACACACTTCAATTTCTCAATCATCTCCCGTCATGACCTCAACCATAAGCTCTTATTCCCATCTAAATTAAGGGTCGGAGGAATGATACACTACATGCAAATTACTCACAACAGTCACTACATGATAATGACTAAATAACTGTGATTTTTACTTTATTTTCAAACTAATTTAAAAAATATAGTTTTTATAGTTTGTTCTCAAATCAGCGAAACATATGCGTACGATTATAAAAATGGAATAGACTCGTATAAAGTAAAGTTGAGCACTGTAGTAAAAACCGGTAAAGGAAGGGTAATGTTATACAAACATTGTTTTTACGAATGTACATACATTTTAGAATTTGCATGTATGTGTACAAAGTGTTATACGAGTACGCACATGTCAAAATAACATTAACGTATGTAATATAACATTATCAACACATGTCGCACTAGCTCCTCTAAAGGAAGTCAACTCAAAATTTTTCAATTTTAACTTTTGGCAAAAAAACGTTATACAGTGGTCATATCTAACCACTGTAAAAATCTTACATCATTGTCTCTACTCTTTTCCTTCTTGTGAGCAGCTTCTTTATAATCAACTTATGAGAAATATTTTGAGTTGTCCCCAAATTGAAGCTCAATTCATATCAGTTATGTTTCAACAAAAGGGAAATATTTTAAGTTTTGCCTGTGTTTATGTTATTACGGTTTACAATAAATAAATAAACAAATTTCAGATAAAAAGAACAATTAAAAAAACTTATTATATTTCGATAATCACTTAAAACATTGCAAAAACAACTACCGTTGTATATACTTCTTGTTTGTATTTCTTTGCAATGACGTAATTGTTATTAAATTTTATAGTCAATATTCAAAAAGAACAGTTTTTTGCCTCTACTGAAAATATTTAAATTTTGAGTTGACTCCCTTTAGAGGAGGAGGTGTAATGTGTATTTATAACTGGCGTGGTACAATATAAATGTTGAACACAATTTTATTAATATTAATAAAAATGTATTTATTGTAAATTTTCTTTAACTCTTTACTGCATTAACAATGATCTGGATAGAAACCTATGTTGGCGTCCTATATACCCTGCGCCATATATGGCGAGGGTATAAATCACTTTGCCATTCCGTGTGTAACGTATCCAAATATAAGTCGCAGACCAAACAAAGTATACACTTAAAATAGTTTGTAAGTTAAAATAACAGAAAATGTCATTTACAAGAAATAAATCAGTTAAAATAAATGTCAAAATTTTACCTACCAATTCCTTAAAAAATAAATGTTTTTTTTTTTAATTTATTTGAAATTGTTTCCCTTTTTGTATTTTTTTTTTTTAAATACTTGTACAATACAAAATGTATGTATGCATAGCTATAGACACTTTTTGTGTGAATGTGTTTGTGTATGTGTTATGAAGTTCTTGTAATTTGTATTGAAAAATTTTGTATATATACAACCAATTTAAATAAAAAAAACTAATTAAAATTTTTTGAATATTTTTTTTGAAACAGACAGCAAACAAAATTTAAATTTGTAATAACTGTTACGGAAACAAATAAACCACAAGTTTCCGTTTCGTGGGTAAATTTTTATTAAATTTCAAACAAATCAAAAAATAAATGAAACTAAAAAAAAATGTTAAATGATAGTAAATTATTTCGAATAAATGTATAAAAAAGTTAATATAGATATTTCTTTGAAAAATAAATGTATGTTCCTTTATTTTTAAATGAAACGGACAACTTTTTTATTAAACTACAAACAGTTAACTACATAATATTCTGAGTGTATATATTCGTGATTCTTATCAAATTTTAAGCCCTTTTTGAGATACCCATCTGTCTGTTTCAATGTCGATTACGGCGCGAATACTTAAGCGCCGTATATCACTTTAATCGATAGCTAGCGATTAAATATTGCCCATAAAAATATGTGTATAAAATAAAATATTTTCTCATATTTTTTCACCAGTCTATGTTACACTCACCTCAAAAATATTTTTCCCCAATAAATTTTTTTTTACCACAAAAATGTTTTTTCACCTCAAAAAGTTTTTTCCACCAAAAAATTTTTTTTACCACAAAAATGTTTTTTCACCTCAAAACGTTTTTTCCACAATAAAAATGGGTTCTGCATCCAAAAAAAAAGCTTTTCATCTCCATTACTTTATAAATTGTTCATCACCCGAAAAGTCAACTGTAGTGAGAAAATTTTCCCCATAATTTATGCAATACTCTGCAAAGAGACACCCTACTTTTATTTTGTTTTTCAACTATAGTAATATATTTCATTGATTTTTATATAATTAACTTATATTGTGCTATATATAATCATATATTTATTTATTATCATTTATATTGACCTTTATAAAATTACATATGGTATAAATTATATCATATAAAATTATATATAACACTATATATAAATTCATATGGCTTACACGATACCACATTTACTTATATTTGGCTTATGCAGCACCATATATAATTATATATATGCTATATAGTTTTCGTTTATGATGATTTTGAGAATTACTCAAATTAAAGATATATGAAGTTCAAGTTTAAGTTGCTAACTTTTTACAATAATGATTAAATTCCATTAATATTTCAATATTTTCTAAACTTTGCTAGAAAATTTATACAAACAGTTTTTTGTACGGTGTTTTTGCTCTTCCATGTTTGACGTTAATGTTCAAAAGTCATAACATTTTTGCAAGTGCATTAGGTATAAAAAGGATTAATATAGTTGAAACAAGAACCCATATTTGTATGTAATTATTTCTGCAAAAATTTATGATTTCAGTAAAATTTATAATGTAATAAGCTGATATAACCCCAGCCAGAAATTGCCGATGGTAAAAAAAAAATAAATAAAGTACTGATAGAGCACTGATTGCCAATGGTACAATAAATAAGGTGCTGACAGAACACTTATTTAAAACGCTCTGCCAACGTTAGTAAAAAATGCTTTGTCAGTACTTGATTTACAACATTTACAATCGTTAAAATAAAAAAAGCACTAGCACAGCGTTGGTTTTGAACGCTTCCCCAACGTTGACAAAAAGTGCCAGTACTTGATTTACAAATTGTACAACCTTAAAAATAAATAAAAAGGCCTAGTTTAGAACGCTGCGGTATTTCGGTAACGAATTTTT